>MU105988.1:124515-208320 GCA_012274485.2 Sinapis alba | reverse complement strand
ATTGGTGAAGAAAAAGAAAGATCGGATCATCTGCTTCACAAGAACTTCTAAAACTTTCTCATAGCTTTTCATTGAATTTATGCGACGCCAAATATTGTAACATTACTTGAAGTTACAAAGCTGCCCTTTTGTGTCTGCAGCTATAATGGGACAAAAGCCTCAAAGTCATTAACTTGGTTTGAATATTGCTATAGTTTCTTCTTTTTTAGACCATAATATACATCCAACTATATATTCGTAATTTGTAAGACTAAAATATTTGTTTTGACAGAGAAAAAGAAACTCAAACTAGGTGCTAAAAGTAGAGTACCAAATTTTTCAGTGCCATCCTTACAAAATTTTAATGAAAAAAACTTCTTTTACCAAATAAATTAGGGAATCAAAGTAATATTTTATGTTATTTATAATTAACAGATTTGAAGAATTTTATAATATTTTTTTATATTTGTGACTGCGAGTTCATCTGGAAGATAGACATTTTTATGTTTGTAATTTGCTAAATGGTTAAGAACTAACTTTTGTGGAAAATATTAGAATTGATATTTGATGTAACTAATTAAAAGTTATGGCAACAAAAAATAGTTGTTACATTCAGATGAGTGTGGACAAAATTAAAAAGAAAGGTACCAACTAATAAAGTTTTGATGACGCAATAAAAAGTTGAATCTAGTCAGAGAGATGAGACCAAATTATTCACGCGTTTAAAAGTAGCGCGTGTACGACATCACTTACGTGCTTTCGTGGTTACTGATCGGGTAAAGGCAGTGTAACTGACGCGCAAGAGAAAACGTGTGAGTGAAAAAAAGAAAAGTTCTTTTTTATTCCTTTTTATGGATTTTACCTTTTAAAACGAAATATCTGTTTTTCACACGCAATCCCTGCAAAAGGAATCGCCACAAAAAGCTTTCACCTTTTTCATATTTTGCCTTTTTAATCTCTTTTCCGCCGATTTAAAAGCTCTCTTCTTTTTAACTTTTTTTATTTTTGTTTAACTCAATTATTAGAATTTTGCAACTATTTTATCTCAGTTTAATAGATAATCTTCCTGCAACTAGATTAATATTGAGGCAGGGCGTATCCAATGTATGTAGTGTAGAAAAGTCAAATAAATAAATAATACACTAAATGTTTCACGGCTCCGCTAAATTGATAGATGATTTGAAACTTAAAGTTTGACATCGATTACTTATTAATTTATTGTATACAGATCTTTTGTTTAAAACTTGTAATGAAATTCAGTTAAAATTCTTGCAATGAACGATGATGAACACAACGAACACATGACTTAACTTTGAAGAAAAACAAAGAAAAAATGATGAAAAGATTCACGAATGTTTTATGAATTTATATTTTGACTTGAAGATCATAATGTTGATTTAATGTCTTCTACACATTCTATTCATGTATTATACATTTGAAAAAGATAAATTATACTACAAGTTTTTTTTGTCAAGCATGTTTCAACGATTATAGCTTCTCTTTTTAATCTACCATGTGCCAGTCTCACTTTTAGATTTCGAAATTAAATATAATCCAAAGTGTCATAATCGTTTGAAAAACATAATAACTTTTATATCAATAGAACGAGAGAAAAATGAAAAGAACAGTCACATAAGTTGTTATAATTTTTTTTAAAAATGTTACGATTAACCTATCCAATTTAGTTTTGTGTTAACGGTACGATTAACCTTCCCATTTGAGTCTTGGGTTAATGGTATTACTTAATAGGTTTTGTAAAATCTATGATTCTCATTTTTAACATCGTATCTCATGGTATAGAACCACTAAAAAAAAAACATTAGTCAGATTATCTCAAACAATAGCACCAACTTTAATCTTGCAATTATACTAAATTTGGTATTTTGGTGTCATAAACTTTTTGACATCTACAATAACAACACCAAATTTACACCAAAAGTAATAGTATACATTATTTAATGTTTTCAGTTTTTTTTTTTTTTTAATTATGTTTTTATTATTTATAATTAATAATTAATTAATTTATCACATTTAAATTATTATTTTTATTTTTATTATTTATAAGTGATAAACAATAATAGTCACTTGTTTTGAAAATAAAATATTATAATTTTTAATTATGTGAATTGAATGTATTATTAAATGAAACATAATAAAATATATATATTTTAAAGATTTAATGTGATGAATAATAGTATTACACCAAAATTAATGTAATACTATTTATATTATACCAAATTTGATAAAATAATATCAATTTTGATGTTTTGTTGAAAATGAAATTATATCCAAATTAGTATCACATGAGCTTCAAACTAAATGATTAAGTGAGCTTCCACGATATGATTTTTATTATGGAAAAGATATTGCACTTTTTATGGGAAACCTACGAATCTCAGCATAAACATAAGCTAAATTACAAGGTTATATATAATATATAATCCGTTTGTAAAACAAAGAAAAACATTACTAAACTAATAAAATAAATTAGCCTCTAAACTAATTTGATATAAACTTCACATTATACCGAATGACAAGGACCAAGGAAAAATAAATAAATTGTAACATTGATTTTGTTACCAATTCAACTCAACTCAACAATAACAAGGGTCCCTAATAATAATTCACCTTTTTCATTATTTGGATAAAGAATATTAAATGCAGAGACAAGAATGGTAAGGTCATCACATGTGCCGATGTGCGAGCCGACCCAATAAATTCATAGACCATTTAATACACGATCTATTTAGTGCAAAAAGACTCTTACTTCAACACCAAACTCATTGTCTTAAATTCATTTGTCACCTCTCATCATTGCAAAATGCCTACGTAGCTTAATACTCCATCAGTTTCATATTACTTGTCGTTCTAGGTTTATTCACACATATTAAGAAAACATATGATTTTGTATATTTTCAAAATAAAAACACAATTACCTATACACCTAACCATATTTCAACCAATAGAAAAATAAAAACACAATTACCTATGAATCTTATTAATGAATTTTGCATTGAAACTCTAAAACGACACTTATTTTGAAACGANTATTACTTGTCGTTCTAGGTTTATTCACACATATTAAGAAAACATATGATTTTGTATATTTTCAAAATAAAAACACAATTACCTATACACCTAACCATATTTCAACCAATAGAAAAATAAAAACACAATTACCTATGAATCTTATTAATGAATTTTGCATTGAAACTCTAAAACGACACTTATTTTGAAACGAAATTTTTTCCCTACAACGACAAGTAATTTGAAACGGAGGGAGTACTAAGTACTTACTACTAGTCTAACACATTCATGTAAATTTCATAGTCTCTAAGATCTTTAATAGTCAGAACCAATTATCAATAGGCTACACAGTACATACAAAAAAGTTTTTTTGTAATAAAAGTATTATTTCATGTGTTTAACTATTTTTTATAATTTTAATTAATCATAATTTAATACACAATTAATGTTTTTGAAATTTACAATTTTTTATTATTATATACATTGAAGATATAAAATTTAGATTTTATTAAAATATTTTTTTTAAAACATGAATTATTCTGAAACGGATAGAGTAATTAAATACTTCATCTGTTTTATATTAGTTGTCGTTCTAGGTTTATGCACACAGATTAAGGAAACATTTAATTTTACATATTTTCAAAATAAAAACACTATTACCAATACACCTAACCATATATCAACCAATAAAAAAATAGAATAAAGAATATTATCAATAAATTTTGCATTGAAAACCGAAAACGACACTTATTTTGAAACAAAAATTCTACTCCAGAATGACATCTAATTTGAAACGGAGGGAGTATTGATTTACCATAATATTCATCTAGTTATATGAATAAATTAATCGTCAACAACTTCAAATAAGGACTAGAAAAACTGAAGTATTTGATTTGTTATGAATAATTCGGATAGCTTTTAAGAACGCCGTAATTATTGTTCTCCTCTCGCACTATCATTCTATTTTTTTATAGATAGAAGAGAAAGTAGAAAAGATTAAAAATAATTAGGGTAAGAGTAACGCACGCTTTGCCTTTAGGGCTACGCGTTTATCGAGTTCACTCACTTTTTAACCAACAACTCCTTTGCAGCCTTTTTACACCAAACTTTTCTCTGTTATACTCTTCTCTTGTCCAATTCCACTTCTTTCAACTTTCGAATATTTCATTAAACTACTTTATATCACCCATATTTTATGAGTAGTACTAAACACTCCATAATTAAAAATTTATATCCCATGTTAGCAAAAAAAAAAAGTTAAATAGGTAGGCATCTATTTTAGATGTTATTGAATCATATACTACTTAAAAGTGTTAGTAAGTTTAAAAATACTGATTATTTTTTGTTTAGTACCGATTCTTATTGTATTGTCTCTAGTATCATACACGCCCTTAAAATGAAATCTTTGAAACGTTTAAGTTCAAATATATTCTTCTTTCTATCAATCAAATCAGTATTCTTTTTGTTTATCAGAAAATTCAATATATATTTACTAGAACTTATTTGACAGTAAAATGAGTTTGGGATCTGAAAGTAAAGTGTTAAATCAAGATTTAGACTATATCTTCGGATATCTTATTGTTCCGTTTTATATTACAAAAACGAACCATGTATACATGTCTATGATTGGGTCATTGGGTTATCGGATCCAAAATAATGGTCTCGGATAAAATGGAATTTGTCGTGTAGCCATGGAAAAAAGCTGACGCAAACAAGAGAATAGTTGCAAACACCGATAACAAAAAAGTGCGAGTTTGAAAAGGAGTTAAGAGTTTCAGCTTTCTGCATTTATTACAACTTCACGTACAATTCTTGTCGACCTACTGTTTCTATTTCATTTACCATTTTGCACTTTACCTATGAAAATTGAGTAGAAAGTAGCAAACGAAAACTCAAAAAAACGTCGTGAAATTCACATGATTAACAGATTCAATTTCTTGTTTAACTTTTTCCACAAAAACTAATCCTAATTTTGTAAACTTCACAAACTATTTGATTACTTACTTACTTTGGTGATTTTTTTTTTTTTTTAGATTTTACGTTTTGTGCTAAAATTCAGATTAATTTTATTTTACCATACGCTTTTCAAATTTTTTTTTTTTTTTTACCATAATATTGTAGACCAATAAAAATGCTACCGACTAGGTTATGCAATCAATACATTCATCATCATTAGGGACTTCCAAAGAGATCTACTTTTCATTTTAAAGGAGCAACAATTAATTTTTAAATACGATTTCGTTTTTCATAGTGATCATGGTCCGATGAAAAAGCCTTATTCAAAGGAATATATTAAATTTATAACATTAGAAGGCGAATTATATTTTTTTCGCTTGTGAAAAGTTATAATTCATAAATTGGCAAACATCCGAATACTAATGAAACAGAACGTTTAATAGCATTACAATTTACAATACTAATCAACATATAACGTTTTCGTTTTGGTTTTATTAGGAATCTTTTTTGGGAATAACATTTCTTGTGTTGAGAAATGTATTTGCTCATCTTCACATGTATATTTATCACATTTCAAATGTTCTAGCTTAATATGACCGACTAGATCACCATCATTATGGTTCAAAGTAGAAAACACTGGTCATATTACTTCAAATCCAGTGGTAAATTTTTATTTTGTGTTAAGAAATGTAAGCAAACCACACAAACTCGTGGACTGGTACGGCGAATTTGAAAAGGTGTTAACCACCTAGATGTGAAACTATCATTTCATTTCAGATATATTTATTTATATGGTTAATCCACATAAACATCTAATTCTTATTGCAAGTAATTAAGTCTATTTAGTGTTGGTAACAAACTCCCATAAAATTAATCGGTTAAATTTCGATTCATCAGATATCTTTGAATTATAAAAATTAAAAAAAAATTCTCGTATTTCTTTTTTTGATTAAATAGAAAAGATTTGATGCTCCAGTGACCAAGCTAAATCAAAATTTGTAATGAGGGATCTAAAAAAAATAAAAAATTATCCTGTCACATAAAAACCATTTTTAAATCTCAACTAAACCCCATTAAGTTCATTATTGGTAGGGCCGAACCACTTTGATGGCTCACTTTTCTTTCTTATAGTAAATACAAATTCTTAGGTGTACTTTGAGTGATTCAAATGTCACATGATGCCACACTTATTTGTATAAAAACATCATTAACTACAATATTATTTTTCATACATTTTTGATCAGGAATAGTTTGATGATATTTAGACTAATCTTTGAGATTTCATATATATATATACATATTATTATTATTATTTTTTTGACAACGGAGATTTCATATATTTCAACAACATATTCAACACTTGGATATATATATATGCATAATGGAATATTTAGTAACATGTAAGTTCACTCCTTAATCCTATGACACTTCTAAACAGGGGGTCCCAACTCCCAACCCCAGTTGAATTAAACTACCACACAAAAATCATTTAAAATTCAGTCTATGGATCAATATATCGATCTGGTTCATCCTCAAGTTCAACTATATGATAATTATGTTTTGAGAAATTATTTATCCGGATCAAATGATATTTCGACTGCAGTATTTTCAGTCTCGTCTTTTGTCCATCTTTCAGTTTTCGTTGGAGTTAGAGTTGAATTTGACTGCCAAATGATGATGGCTATAAGCAGCTTTGACTACCGCTCACATAAGAGTTTTGAGCCAAAACTGGCTTTAATAACTTCACAAATTTCGTAAATAAAATATTTTAAACCAAAAGCTAAATCTAAAAATTCTCCACCTTTTAATTAGGCTACCGGAAAATTAATATTGAGCTAAAGCTTCGAACCTAACTTACCCTTATTTGGATTTATATCATATGCCGACCAATTATGTATCGGTACTTCCAAATAAGTGAAATCACGAATCACATGGGTTATGCATGATGTTTTCTTTCCCCCTTATTGTTTCAAAAAAAATTTGGTAAAGAATTATATTCATTTGATTTCATACGGAAATGGCGAATCAAACAATTTAAACTGTAGAATTTTGTATACTTTTTCGTTGACTCGTAAATTATTATTTTTGGACGCGGTTTCAAGACTTTTGACATTATAAGAATTGTGAATATGTACATGATTAGATGTCTACTTTTCTCTTTTTCACGACGACCGTTCACAACATTTTGGTAGTCTTCCAATTTCCATTTTTACCACTAAATGCTTCTTTTTTCTTTTCCCTACCTATTATATATCACTTTTCTGGTTAGAAAACATTAACATCACTATATGCTAATCTACACATATTATATATTTTTAACTAAAGATCCAAACTAAGATTAATTAGAAAGCTACCAAATTTTATTTATGGTGAGAAAATGATGCCTAACCAATAACATGAATGACCTTAATAAGCATATTGGTTCATTAAATTCTTGAGAATAATTATGTTGGTGCAAGACATGAAACTAAAATATACTCACTCTATTTCAAAATAATACATGTTTTAGAATTTTTCATAATTTTTAATAGAACATATTAAAATTTAGTTATATATGCATAGTTTTCTGTAATTTTATATTTTCTATACTTTTAAATCAATAAGACTTTACAAAATACAATTAATGTTTTTGAACTTCATAATTTTTCATTATTAATTGACAAAAATTATATTGGAAATATAAAAATATATCTTTTTGAAATAATTTTTTTTCTTCTTTCTATGCATTTTTTTTGAACAGATGGAGTATAACTCATTGTAGAATACCATCATATATAAATAAAATATAGAAAATTGCAAATTGTTTTTTTTATGATTGCATGGTTCTACATTTTTTGACTTAGAAATTTTCAGTTTGTCGTGGTCTCAAGTATTGCAGAGTACCTTATCTATGACATTGTATGTAGAATATCGTAAATTTGTATATTGCGGGAGAGCTGTGTAGTAAAATTTGATCAATTATATAGGATTAGAATAAATATAATAAACTAAAAGAATATGAGAATTTGTGAATCTTAGGGCCTCTTCATAAATAGTGGACTATAAACCCCATATGCTATTGTGGGCTTTAGAAAGATGTGGTAATTATCACATGGATCCAAAACCCACAGTGTGGTTTTCATCAATTTAATTTTTATTAACATTTTCTATGTTTGGATATTTCAAAATTCAAAAAACGGATGTGTTTAGATCACCTTAATTCTTATATGATATTTTGTATGATGATATGATATTTTATGATCAATAAAAGGATCTTAGAGGGAAATTCTTTTATACAATTTTTCTTGTTTTCGTTTACTCACTTAATTAGGTTCAAATATTTTGAGGATTTTGATGAAACTTGAATATCACTAGTTAATTCTTATTAACCAAAAGAAATGCCCCTCACAGAAACATACATAAGAAAACGTCGGAAAACAAACGTTATGTAGTTTTCCTGATCTCACGTTAAAACTTGAACCAATAAAAAAATAACATTTGTATACAAAAAGAAAAAAGAGTTAAAAACGCAAGAACAACCTCTTTTGGTATGACTTCTTTTAAAGATATACAAATGGGATCATACTCAATAAGGTCTCCTACCAAGAAAATTTCCCGGTGGATCGTAACTGCATGCCAATAACACGCCACCTCCACCATTACAGATCACATGAGCGCAACCAATCCTCTGCGTGCTCTTCCACACAATCTGCGTGTAATGGCCACACATCTCGGCCCGACACGAGTTAGAGTTATAGTTATAACTCCTTGCTTCCGACAACCATCCATTGGCGGCTTGAGCCGGGCTCCATCTATTGCCTGAGCCCCAGAATAGATTCTCACCGTATGGTCCATTAGAATGGATCAAGGAGCAGTCACCACGTCTCTGGTTGGCCCACCATTGCGCGTAACGGGCTAGTTTAGCGTCCCACACTAGCGGTCTGAGCCTTAAACGAGCTCTTGCTGCGTTTTGTGGAGCCATGAACTGTTGTTGGTAGTTTGCATCAACGCAATGAAAACATGATGCAAGTAGTAGTATGAGAGCCGCGATTGCAACCGAAACACCATTTGTATGTTTAGGAGGTGCCATCGCGGGTGAAGCTTGAACTAATGGTGTTTGCTTGGTTTTATATAAGCATTCAAATCGTGAAGAGACTAATGTTTAATGGGTTTTTAGGTGATATTTTTTTTTTTTTATATGGTAAAATAAGGTTTTATGGAGGAAAGTGTCAACTCTATGATTAGTCGTGTACATGTTCGATTATGATAGCCACATTTGAATTTTGTTCTGAACTCTTAGATTTTGTGAACAGTTAAGCATGTATTATAGTAGTTTATATATATGCTTAATTAATATTTTATGCATAGTAGGCATATATATATTAATATTTATGGAGTACAGACAGTTTCTTTAATAGTACTCCCTCTGTTTCTGTTTCATAATAAGTGTCATTTTAGATTTGTGCACACAGATTAAAAAAACATTTAATTTTATATATTTTCTATATAAAAACATCATTTCCAATACATCTAACCATATTTCAACCAATAGAAAATTAAACTGGAAAATAAAATTCTTAAATTTTGTATTGAAATACGAAAACGACACTTATTTCGTAACAAAAATTTTTCTCTAAAACGACACTCTTTATGAAACGTAGGGAGTATAATATTATTTTAAATAGATGATAATTGTTCCCTTTTTTACTAAGTCAGCCAGCAACATTTAAATTATATCCATTTGACATTTTAAATAGCGGATAGTATAAGATTCCTATAAAATACCATAATTTGTTGTTTACCACAAATATTTAGGAATTCTGAAAATTTCAAAAACCAATAAATCAATATCTTTTAAAATTTAAATATCTAGAAATTAATCAATTAATTGAAAACTTGCTAAAAATTTAGAAGATTAAAACAAATAAACTGTCATTACCTTTTTGTTACATTTCACCTTAATACTATATTTTATTAATTATTGATTAGTAAGTGTAGAGAAAAGAGTAGATGATGAATTGTACAAATACCAAATTTTATACTTGTATAAATAGCAAAGAAAGATGAATTGTATACAGATCATGTTGATTAGGACAGACACTAGGAAAGAGCTTGGGAGATGATGGAACGGTGAGACAATTGCTGTACATAGAGGTCACGGAAGATGCCGTATTTTGCATCATGATACTTCTTAACCTTAGGGTCTGATGATGGATGAACAACCTGAAATTACATCATAAGTGACGCATAAACAAACATGATCAATGCATGAATTTGAGTACTTAAAAGGCAATTAAATTTAGATAAGCATGTATACTTGTCCAGCTGCATTCAAAGCTTTCATAGCATCATGGAGACTAGGGTAGTTCTTGGCAGCAACTGCTCCAAGAATGGCTGCACCCAAAAGAACAGACTCGCTTTCTCGGGGTAGAATAATCGGACAACCTGCAAACAGATCCATCCAGTGAGATTACATTATATCATAGTAGAAGTGATAGCAAAGAGTGTGGTTAGTACTATATACCAACGATATCAGCATGTTCTTGGATGAACAATGGGTTCTTTGAAAGGCCGCCACAAGCAAGCAGTGTGTCAATCTAACATCAAAAATGCAGAGATATATGAGGAAGTGAAAGTGAATGTTCTATAGAAAGGTGTGTGAAGCAAACTAACTTTGTGACCATGAGCATTGCAATGCTCTACAATATGACGTGTGCCATAAGCAATCCCCTGTACTGTGGCTAAATATAGAAGAGCCAACTGCTTCTCTGATGTGTCAAGAGTCATTCCAAAGACCACTCCTTTTGAATTTGGGTCTGCAACGGGAGACCTGTAACACAGGTTTGAGTCAATAACTCAAAAAGGGGAAGAAACAGAGCAGTGCGTTCTATTTTTATTCACCTGTTTCCGTGAAAGTCGGGAAGGATATGCATGTCTGAGGTAAGTGCAGCTACAAATGGAGAACTTGTATCTTCTTGCGCCATAGATTTTAAAATGTTGTTCAGAAGTTGAAACACAGAAACTTCTGCGAGAGACCAAGACAATAATAGCATTCAACCAAATGTTTTCTCAAGAGAAGGGAAGAAAAAAAGTGGGAAGGTTTTGATACTCTGGGAAGCAGCTTGATTTGCAAGACGAGGAGAAGCAACATGGTTTTCTATTATGTGATCAAGTAAAGCCCCAGTGGCACTCTGTCCTCCTTCTGTAAGCCAATACTCCGGTACCATAGCTAACAGAGAATAAACCAGAGTGAGATTTAATAAACCAAAGAGAAAGAAAGGACAGAGAGAGACTAAACGAGTGTGTACCTGACCAGAAAGGCCCCCACACGCCAGGAATAAACAGTTTTTCACGTGAAACAGCCATATGGCATGTTGATGTACCACATACTAAAACCATACGAGTGCATAAGGTATCTACATCCGAATCTGAAAAGTAACAGTTCTTAGAAACTAACATACCACGTTACAGCTAGACAACAATAGCAAAAGAGCACCTTTCTTCAGGGAGTCTGAATCTGATTTACTTTCCATGACCCCAACACCACCCGCATGAGCATCAATGAGTGAAGTCCCTACAGGAGTTCCAGCCAACAGTCCCAGTTCCTGAGAATCAAAACAATAGGATTTAAAAAAAAAAAAAATTGTAACGGAATGAAAATATAGACCAAAGATGAAAGCATGCTTCAAGACCCAAATAACTTATTAAGTGGTTGCTTAGTACTTGCCTTAGCAGATGTGGCGGTTAGACCATTACCCAGTGGATGCCCCGGGAATGCCACACTTCTCCCTAGTTTACAATTGATATGAAGTAAAAGCTAAGGTTTCACAGTTCCTCTTAAAGCATTCCTAACAACAAAAGCAAGACAAAAGAGATGCATACCGATCTTAGAATGGTGACCATCTACAAGATCGCCTAAGCCAATCTCTTCCCAGAACTCATCATCCCACCCACACGCTTCCATGTCACGAGAAGCCTTCTCAGTCATCTGTTGCATATGCGCATGACCAAGATACGTCCATTTGCACACTGTGGTGCACAAACTACGAGTATCATCTCCAGTAGCTCTAAGAGGAAACAAAAAGGAATCAGAGAATGCAAAGACAAGAGGGCCAAAAGGTTAAAAGAGCAGCACCTATAGGACAGCCAATCACTCAAGTCCATCCACTTATACACCATTGACCAAGATTCCTGGAGATTCTCTTTCACCCATAGTAACTGCAAAAGCAGAGATATATCTTCATCATGCTCAAACAAGCAGAAACAGATCACTTCGTCAAGAAAACTTCCACCTACTTTAGGTGGCTCCATCTCTGGAGAAACACCGCCACCACAGTACTGCAACACTGGAGAATTAAACGAGTTGATTCTCTCCGCCTGCTTCACAGCTCTGTGGTCCATCCAAACAATAATGTTTCTTCTTGAATCACCACTCCAAGACACAGTAACAGGAGACCCCTCAGCATCAACCGCCACTGCAACGACAATAACTTGTCAAGCTTCCACAAAGGGGTTCTAAGTCTCAGATGCTACAAAGTACAAACCGAGAGAGCAAGTGGCAGCAAAGCCTATTCCTTTCACTTCAACATCAGAAACATTTGCAAGAGAGCAAGCAGACTTCACAGCTGCACAAACTGCGTGCCAGATATCCGTTGAAGATTGCTGTTCCAAAACAGTTCAAAGACTTCAACATCAACTCGAAACCAAAGTCTCTTTATCTGAATCTTACCTCAACACAGTCTCCATCTTTCCAAATCTGTATAGGGCTACTAGATGAGCCTAAAAGCTTTCCACTTTCATCGAACAAACCTATAAGCAATACAGAAGAAAGCAAACAACTTTGAAACGTTAAACAGATTGAAGTGACTTGTTTCGATATAACAGAGGTCAAATTACAAAACCCATTCAAGGGTTATACAGAAAGGATAGATCTTTTATAGATTTGATCGCCGAACTTGACGATTCTCAGAAAATTGACGATGGAAAGGGGGAGAAGGAGGGTAAACCGGCTCGGGCGCTTCCGGTTCCAACATCTACACCGAGGAAAACGGAGCGAGATGGGAATGGATTTAGCTCAACGGTGGTGGTCATCTCAACGGCGACGGAGGACGGTTGTGACTCACTTTATCTGATGATCTGATAACATTACTTGCAACACTCTGTTTTCTCATAATTTGTTTTTTTTTAAATCAATATTTTTTAGAAAAATCCAGGTCACCAGCAAAACTGCCACGTAATTTTGGTTCTACTGTATTTTAAAATTTTAAATTAGAGAAGATAAGGTTTCTTTGTTAGCCTTTTTACTAGTCGTCATTATATGTTTTATAAAAAAAAAGATAGATATATTTAACATATTTACCCAAAAATATATTAGAAGATAGAAGTTATACTTGTGTTAACGTATACGTTATTGGATATGATGGATTTGAGAAAAACAAATGAGGTACAAAAACATCAAAGTTCATTGTGGAATGTATAGGGTTCTATTACTCTAGAGTCTAGACTATAGTCTACATGTATCCACCTTGAGGCAACAAAAACTTTCAAGTATACTGATGAGTTTTAGTTTGGGCCCATCAGAGATGACTTGTTTTCTTATGAAGAATTAGTTCCACTTTCGATTTGCGAACAAATTTAATCTGATTCAAGCAATAACCATGGATGAGGTCTATAACTACATACTTTCGTCTTTATAGCAAGGCTTAAGTGTTGTTGGGCCTTAAATTCTGGTTTGGTCCATCACACGTTCCTCTTTCCCCCAAATCACGTTCTTTGTTTTACGTTTCAATGTAAATATCTTGCTGTTACGCTTTAGGTGGGCTCTGTTTGAAATTACAAACAAGAAAGCACTGACGAATTTCTATATGGGCGGTGCTCGAAACTCGAAGCCGTGTTGACATACCAAAACATTGGGACCAGTCAGTCTGATACATATGTCCAAATATCATTTCGGTTTGTAAAGCTAAAGAAATAATTAAATTATTTTTTATAATTTGATTCGCTTTGTAACAGCAAACAAAGGATCAAATAATACATTTAATATTATAAAGTTGTGACCCAACGAGACTAAAGCACATGCACCCACCCACTAGTGATCAAACCCGTAAAACTTCCATCTCCCTATATAAACCAATGTCACTTGCCTCATTTTCCATCAACAATAAACATCTGAGATCTACAAACTAAAATGAAGTCTTCTTCTGGTACAAGGTTTGCCTTCTTGGTTCTCTCTCTCTTTGCGGTACAATCACTGTGCGTCTATGCTGGTAGCTTCCACAAAGATGTGAAGATACATTGGGGTGATGGTCGTGGAAAGATTCACGATAATGAAGGAAAGCTTCTTTCTCTTTCCCTTGACAAGTCCTCTGGATCTGGTTTCCAATCCCATGATGAGTTTCTCTATGGCAAAGCCGAGGTTCAAATGAAACTTGTCCCTGGTAACTCTGCTGGAACAGTTACAACTTTCTATGTAAGTAACCTATATTTTTGTCATCTTTTAACTATATGTTTGATTTAGATATAGTTATTGAGTGTGTTGGTATTTTATGATGACTTTGTGTAGCTTAAATCGCCGGGAACTACGTGGGATGAGATTGACTTCGAGTTCTTGGGAAACATTAGTGGTCATCCCTATACTCTTCATACTAATGTTTACACAAAGGGGTCAGGAGACAAAGAACAACAGTTTCATTTATGGTTTGACCCAACCCGTGAATTTCACACTTACTGCATCACATGGAACCCCGAAAGGATTATGTAAGCATATCTTTTGACCCTTTGTATATACTATATAGTATAGTCTAACATGTTTTTTAAACCGAACCATTTATAGCATTTTATAAGTGGAACGGTTGAATGTGATCCTATTTCTAAAAGAAAAAAATATATCATTATTAAAAAATATAATGTTAATATTTTTCTTGAACATGGTATATAAATAATTTGAAGTTAAGTGTTCATAAGTTAATATTCTCTATTTTTCTTCTTTTTTCAGCTTTACAGTTGATGGTATTCCCATTAGAGAGTTCAAGAACTCCGAGTCTATTGGAATCCCTTTCCCAAAGAACCAACCAATGAGACTCTACGCGAGTCTTTGGGAAGCTGAGCATTGGGCTACAAGAGGAGGATTAGAGAAGACAGATTGGTCAAAAGCTCCTTTTACCGCCTTCTACAGAAACTACAATGTGGAAGGATGTGTATGGGCTAATGGAAAATCATCTTGCCCTGCTAACTCCCCATGGTTCACTCAGAAGCTTGACCAGAGAGGTTTGAATAGAGTGAAATGGGCACAGAGTAAATACATGGTCTACAACTATTGCACCGATAAAAAGAGATTTCCTAAAGGTGTTCCTGCAGTGTGCACTTAAACTATTGATTCTTTGATTCTTGAATAAGTTACTTGGCGTTGTCTTTGTAACTCAATGAGTTTTATTTATTCTGTTTTATTCATTTGCCGCTCATGTGTGTTTGTGGTGTATGCGTAAGATTTTTATAATAATGAAAATTCTCGTTACTTAAATTAATTGGCTCCACTTGATTTGTGAAATTTATAAATTACTTAGAGCACTGAGAAAATTTATACTTCTTGGGAAGAACACATATATATATATATAACATTAAGTATTCTAGATAGATGAGCCGGCGAGACTGTCTAAGTTTCAACCTACATGTTTGCTTCCTTTGAGAAAATACTTGTAGATGTAACATGTGGTCCAATGTGATTTTATTTCTATGGACACTTAATTCATGAGATAAGTTTAGTATGAGATTCGTTTACGCAAAATGGAGTAGAAACAAAAACAATATAGCAAGAAATCATGTGCATCTTAAGTCTTAACGTGTGGGAAATGTGATGGTTTTATATACTCAACGTCCAAAACGGGTCATGAGCTTTCCTGCTTTCGTATTGTTTATATTAGCAAGGCTACAATGTGTGCACATGATTATTGTTAGGAAAGGACAATGATCTTAAAAATGGATCACCTTTGGTTTATTAATCTCATGAATTAGTTAATTGTTTGGTGTGTTCCATAAAAAAAAAAAAAAAAGTTAATTGTTTGGTATGGCAGTCCAAGTTTCCTAGGGACTACTTGGTCAAACTAAATCTCAAATTAATATACTAACTTACTCGTCTTCCAAGCTTATGCTATAAACATTAAGTTAATTAAATTATATTACACGTAACGTGACCAAATAGTCCAATGTCATTTATTTACCCGAACATTTTTTAAAAATTTAGTTTGGCCTAGTGGTTTCATTAAGAGATTAAAATATTATATCATCTGGATCGAAATAGATTAATGCAACGGTTTAGTAGTGGAATAAACCATGTTTTTTCGTAATCATGATGAAGTTATAATGTGAACAAGACGAATAATTGAAAGTAGTGGAAAGAATATAAAAGTAGATATTATAAAAATGCAGATATTTAAAATATTTGAACCCTCTATGCGGCGCGGAGGGTTTACGCTCATGTCAAAAGTCGAAACCGTGTTGACAAAATGGCAACCATTACTTTCAAATTGTCCATATACATTATTTTCTCTGTTTTGTAACAATAAACGAGTCATGAAATTTATATTCTATTGGATTCTTTTGTAACAACCAACAAGAGGTCGAATGAGCCAACTAGAATACAGCACATACACGATCAATAATCAAAAACCTATGAAACTTCCCTCTCTTTTTCCTTTCCCATTTTCCAGCAGCTATATATAAACTCATGTCACTTAAACTCAATTTCCATCAACAAATACAAATAAAATGAAGCTTTCTTGTGGTACAAGATTCACTTTCTTGGTTCTCTTTCTATTTGCAGCACAATCTGTGGCTGTCTATGCTGGTAGCTTCCATAAAGACGTTCAAATACATTGGGGTGATGGCCGTGGAAAGGTTCGTGACAGAGATGGAAAGCTTCTTTCTCTCTCGCTTGACAAATCCTCTGGTTCGGGTTTTCAGTCCCATCAGGAGTTTCTCTATGGTAAAGCTGAGGTTCAAATGAAACTTGTCCCTGGTAACTCTGCTGGTACAGTCACAACTTTCTATGTAAGTAACATATTCTCTCTAAGCATTCTTGTCATCTTTTGCTATACACTTTGATTACATATAGTTATTGAGTATGTTGGTGTTTTATGATGACTTTGTGTAGCTTAAGTCACCGGGAACTACATGGGACGAGATCGACTTCGAGTTCTTGGGAAACATAAGTGGTCATCCGTACACTCTTCATACTAATGTTTACACACGAGGCTCTGGAGACAAAGAACAGCAGTTTCATCTATGGTTTGACCCAACAAAGAACTTTCACACTTACTGCATCACATGGAATCCCCAGAGGATTATGTAAGTATATCATACATTAATCCTATATGTATTAGGATATATATAAATGAACTTATACTTGTTCCAACCGTTAACTTCCAGTTCAGACCAATGGATAATTAGTAGATTGTAACATGTCTCTTAGATGTTATTCTAGGTCTTAAACATTTTTTATGAATGATTTCTAATAGGTATTTTTTGTTTCCTCTCTTTCAGTTTTACAGTTGATGGCATTCCTATTAGAGAGTTTAAGAACTCCGAGTCAATGGGAGTTCCATTCCCAAAGAACCAACCAATGAGGCTGTACGCTAGTCTTTGGGAAGCCGAGCATTGGGCCACAAGGGGAGGACTGGAGAAAACAGATTGGTCAAAAGCTCCTTTCACTGCTTTCTACAGAAACTACAATGTTGAAGGATGTGTTTGGGCTAACGGCAAATCATCTTGCCCTGCTAATGCCCCATGGTTCACTCAAAAAGTTGATCCGGAAGGCGAGAAAAAAATGAAATGGGCACAGAGTAAGTACATGGTCTACAACTATTGCTCCGATAAAAGAAGGTTTCCTCAAGGTGTTCCTGCAGTGTGCACTTAAGTTATTGATTCTTGAAATAAGTTACTTGGCATTGCCTTTGTAATTCGAATGAAATTTATCTATTGTTTTTATTCATTTTGTTGCTCATATCATGCTTACGTGGTGTTTGTGTAAGATTTTTTCAATTAATAATAAATTATGGAAAGAGAGTTTAATTTCGTTACTAATACTTAATTGATTTCATGTTATAAAGTTTTTGAACATTGAGAGAGGTTCATTTGTAAATCTACAAGAACTAGTTAAGAGAATACAACCTCTCACGGAAACAAGCTACAACAGTTTAGGAGTTAGGAGAAGAGAGTATTTGTAGGGCTTCAGGAATTCATGAAGGTTTCCAAAAACAAATGTGTTATTGGGCTATTTTAGCAAACTGGGCCTATGGACTGGTACGATTTTATTTCTTATGCAATTTTAATTAAAAAAAAAACAATTATCACAAAAAGGAGTTCATCAAGGTTCTCGACTTTTGATAATAACAATGCTGTTATTATATTATTGAGGATTAGAGTTTAGAAAAGTGATCATAGTAACATTGCTAATATATTATTATTGGCCATAACCAAGTATGATATGACTTAGAGACCAAAAGGACAAAGAAAAATAATTGATGTCGATTACTAATAACGCTTATCCATTGAGATCAGCTGGTTTATGAAAATGACATTCAGCCAATTGTTTTAGGAAGAAAACATACGAAGATATTTGGTTCGGCACAATGTGTTCTGTAACAGATGTATATTAATAATTATTTGGATCCAAATAATTGTGTGGTGAGACGACAACTCTCGCTCTCTCTCTCTCTCTCTCTCTCTCTCTCTCTCTCTCTTTATTAATTTTGCATGCATTGACGAATCCATCTGATCACTCATCAGTCTTCATCTGTGACACTTGACCAATAAAGAAATGTTAACAGAAATATTATGTTAGCAAGGTTTCAAAATTTACTAGAAAGTAGTAACTTCGAAATGTCGAACTGTTTTTTCAATGTATAACGTTCAACGATGTTTTGAAAAGATCTAATCGTTTAAACATACATTGGTGGTGATAGAAGTTCTAAAACTTATGATTAATAGTTGATCCGTTTATATTGTTTGCTTAACCTCAAAATCTCTCGAATATATCCACAAAAAATCGTTTTTGCCTTTTTGGATGTCAGAAAAGGTTATACATCCACCAACTAAATCTATCTATTACAAATTCCAACTCTCGCCTTTTCAAAAAAATTAGTTAGTAATTTAGGATTGAATTTTCAATTGGTAATAATAATTAACATACACTTACAAAAGATAATAAATAATAAACCCGAACAATATGGTTACCCAAAATTTTGAAATATATAACTATATTTTTTTTCAAAATTAATACGAACTTGCAATATCTACCACGAACGTGGTGTATGCTAATGGTTAAGCGTAAACGCTAATACTGTTGTGTTATTGATATTAGAAAATCTGGCTCTGAACCAATTTTTTTTTTTTCGAATTTTATGATCCAAATTATTCCTAAGTTTTCCAAAAAACTTGCCACATTAATGGAGCCCAAATTGGCAAGACCATACATAGTTGTCTGAGATATGAGTTCGTTAAAATGAATTATATATGGTGAGTTGAATGAACAGTGAGTTTTCTTTTGACAAAAGGTTTGAATTAACACTGAGTTTAGACCCCTGATTAAGAGTTATGATAAGCCATTACGCATAGAAACTAATGACATAATGGCATAGCTGTCAAGCTAAGTGGCACCAAGTTGACGTTTAGTTAGGCGGTCCATATCAAAATTTCAGTGTCAAAGAAAATTCATCCAATGAATCATGTTCATATGTATATGACTTCTTTTAATAGTACTCGTTTTAATTACGTAGCTATCCTATCTTAATTCTTAAGGTCCATCTCCATCCATACTAATCTATACTGGCTCAAAACTCAAACTACTATTTAAAAGCAACCGGTCTTTTCTACTTACCCGAAATCATGTCAGTGTAATAATGAAATTAAATTATGCCAATTTCATATTATTGGAGTTCATACATTGATTCATGCAATCTACTACACAATTTTATAGTGGTGGTTATGTTATGTGAATAGTTTGACATTCAATCTGTTGGTTTATGTTACTCATGACTCATAAAAGGGTCAAAAATAAATATTAAAATATACGAAATTTTCATCTGAATATTATTTAGAAGAGTTGGATACGGCTCGTCTGCCTACATTTAACTAATTATTGAAAAGCTAGTAGTACAATTACATTTATCGATAATCTATAGTTTTATGATAATTATATTCATATGGCAACGATGTGAAAACTCTATAAATTTTTGGAAAAGAATTGACCATTTATTAGTACTTCTTGGCGTGAAAACAGAAGACAAAATTAGCAAAAAGTTGGAAATATCAAACGTTGCTTGTTCCTTTAAATAAACAAAAAGGATGAAAATAGCTTGAAAAAAATAGTAGCCATTGAGCTTGGACCACCCTCATATTCATAAGTCATTTCCAATAAATAGCAGTACTTGTCCTTGTAGACAACATTCAATTTCTTTTATTTGTTGTTTCCTAGATTTAATTCTAGATACACTATGGACTAATTAGCTGTTTTAGTTTGTCAAATATGCAATACCAATCTGAGTTTGATCAACAAAAGAAAGCCGCGTTAACCAAAACTACTCAATAATGATAAATCTATATCTGTCACACCACTAGTAGTTGCATGCAAATAAACTAGTTTCAATTGTTTTATCATATTGGTTTTTAAGACTCAGCAGTAAACCTACGTACTCTACATGCATTAGGTCCCATTTTAATGATAAACATACATACATTTTCTCTTTTTTAACACATATAAGCATACATATATTTTCTAAAAAATTAAACATAAACATGTTACGTATGAAATTCAGATTTATTTTTATAGTTCAGATTCTTATCCGAAGTTTACATCTATAATTATAGCATTATATAATCTTTAGTCGGTATGGAATAGCTTTTTATTTTGCAATAAAACATCTTTATTGAGAGTCCCTTCATTAATTAGTGACCAACCAAAAGAAAGTGACCTTTTTATGATTTACAAGTGAGAAAAAGAAGGTTCTCCGGAAAAAAAAAAGAAAAAAAGAAAGCGTGGCTCTGCTCCTACTTGCACCTCTGCTAAAGCAATCACATCTTTAACCCATACAACTAAGCTCATACTTTTCTTCGTTGCTTCTGTGTTCAAGGCACACAATAACAATATCCTTTTTAATCACATCACATCATGATGGTATTTCCAAAAAATATGTAACGCTTATAAAGCTTTATGTTAAATGCCTATTGAAAAGAAGTTCGAAACGAGTCAACTCAAGTTGTTTTATTTCAGAAACATGGGTCCAGTTATTTACGACCTAGTAATTGGATACATACCAAACTCTGAGAAAACAAAACTCAAAACATTTCAAGGAAAAAGATATGCAATATACATATTCTCCTAAGATTTCAACTAAATTCCAGAATTTGAAGTCGAGCCATTCCACACGTAATGTCCCTCTACACCTCTTATCTTATTTCGTCCCTCTAAGCGTCTTCGTAGGGTTATGAGAGATGTATAAACAAATTTGGATTTCGAAATCCCTATATAAAAATATATTCAATAATTTCAAAAATTTATACTATATACAAAGCATGCAACCAATTATATAGTAAACGATTATTTAATTCCTTTTACCTAAAACTCAGAGTTGACAACAACAAAATATGAAAGAAAGTACAGTAAACAAGTATTAACCAAAGGGAAAGTTTATACTAGCATCTATTAGAACAATTAAAATTAAAAGCATATATGACTTTATATGTTGTATAATTCTCAAACATACTTTATAGTTTTAAGATTGATTTATTTGATTAACATCGTTCTTTTCTTTATCCGCATCAGTTTTAATTAATATTGTAGTCAGTTTTCAGTATCAGTTTCAAAAGAACTGAAACAACAAATTTCTAACACTATAGTCTATGACTATATATGTATATACATTAATATAACTCTCTTTTTAAATAAGGATTGTAAAACTATATGTTTACCAAATGATGGACGTACTCATTGACTCCAGCTGTAAACATCTTGCATGCAATGTCTTGACATTAGCTTCCTTTTGTTCACCCACTCTCTCTTCTCATTATTTTTATTAATCTCCCTCCACTATATATAGCTCTCTCCCTTCTTCTTTCTTCCTCACATTCCTCACCAAACCCAATACCACACACCCACACGTACACACAACAATGTCTCCTTCCAAAATATTCCTTCTCACGGTTCTTCTCACGGCAATGTTTTCATTGACCGCCGCTGATTTCAACAGTGACGTTAACGTAGCCTGGGGAAACGGCCGTGGGAAAATACTCAACAACGGACAGCTTCTTACTCTCTCCTTAGACAAGTCCTCTGGTTCTGGTTTTCAATCCAAAACAGAGTATTTGTTCGGAAAGATCGATATGCAGATTAAGCTTGTTCCTGGTAACTCAGCAGGAACCGTCACAACTTTCTACGTAAGTTACTCAACATGGACTTTTCATGACATAGGGATTTGATAATTATTACATGTTTTTTTCTTCTTAAAAACCCATCCATTTTATTACTAGATTTTAAAACCGCAGTCATACAGTTTAACATGCTATTACCAAGGTTATCACTTAATAACTGTGTGTTTTTCATTATATTTGCAGCTGAAATCAGAAGGATCAACTTGGGATGAGATTGATTTTGAGTTCTTGGGTAATATGAGTGGAGATCCTTATACTCTACACACTAATGTTTACACTCAAGGTAAAGGTGACAAAGAGCAACAATTCTATCTCTGGTTTGACCCAACCGCCAATTTCCATACCTACTCCATCCTCTGGAACCCTCAAAGAATCATGTAAAGACATAAATCTCACCTTTCTTGCTTCACAAGTAACGTTTATTAAAAACCCTAATTAGGGTTTAAACTTTTATTCAACTCTATTCTTTTATGTTTTTTTTTTGTTTGCTCAGATTGACAGTTGATGATACACCAATTAGAGAGTTTAAGAACTCTGAGTCAATCGGTGTTTTGTTTCCAAAGAGCAAGCCGATGAGGATGTACGCGAGTCTATGGAACGCAGACGATTGGGCAACAAGAGGTGGTCTAGTTAAAACGGATTGGTCCAAAGCTCCATTCATGGCTTCTTACAGGAACATTAAGATCGACGGTTGTGTTCATATCAACGGAAGATCGTCTTGTAGCACTACAAAACCGAGCTCTAGTTGGTACACTCAACAAATGGATGCAACTAGCCAAGCTAGACTCAGATGGGTTCAGAAGAATTACATGATCTACAACTATTGCACGGACCACAAGAGGTTCCCACAGGGAATCCCTCGTGAATGTGCCACAAGCGCATAAAATATTTTAATTATGAAGTATATAATTTATACTGTGTGAATTAATGCTCTATGTTTCTTATTTCGTTGCTTGGTTTGATTCTTTCGAGTGTATGTCTCTATGTCCAATAACGCAAAAGGTGTGTATATATATAAATCTATATATGTAAGAGTCTAAAAGATATCTCTGTCTGTAAAATAACATGTTTATGAAAATGATATTACTTTCAATTTTTTTTTTTCCGGATGAAAAATGATAGTTTACTTCACTCGTTTTGTAAGAAATATTGTAAGAAATATGAGAAGCATGCTAAATGCCCTCTTATTCAAATGCAACTACTGGAAAATGTAAGTATAAAACTTTATTGTATTCTGTTTACTAAAGAACTCATCAAAGAAGTTGACATTCAATTCAATAAACAAATCTTTCCAATATTAGTTTTGTCATCAAATGCTTATCAACTAATCACACCATTACTTCGAAATGAGATCTAAAACAGACGGTCTGACGTTAAGTTTAAAGACTCTATAACGATGATATACCTTGCCACTTCCTTAAATTCCATTTATAGTTTTAAACCAAACACATAATTACATAACTAACTAAACGACGTCGCTGTACGCAGGATTGTTATACGGTGTCGTTTCTTGTAAGTGCACTTATATCAATTTTTTCTTCCCTTTATCATCGGATCAGTTCAGTTTGTCATTCTCCGGTGAAAGTCTAACGTCGGAATCGAAACAGAGAATGTCGCACAACGATACGACACCGCTTTACCAGTCGTCCCAGTCGGACATCGACGAGATCGAGAACATGATGAACAACGACGGCTTTCAATCAAATCCCGGAACCGTCCTCCCTGCTCGTCCCTCAATCCCCGTCACATCCTCACCGTTCGTTCAATCCAACCTCCCACCGCTTCCTCCTCCGTCTTCCCAGAAGGTGACACCTGTTCCAGTCCCTCCTCCGTCGCTTCCTCCTTCAGCTGATTTCAGCAGCAGCTCAGAAGGTCCCAAGACCATCGGGTTCGGGTCTCCGCCGAACACGTTGACGGAGCCAGTGTGGGATACGGTGAAGAGAGATTTGTCGAGGATAGTGAGTAATCTGAAGCTAGTGGTGTTTCCGAATCCGTTTAGGGAAGATCCTGGGAAGGCGCTTAGGGATTGGGATCTTTGGGGGCCTTTCTTCTTCATTGTCTTCTTGGGTCTCACTCTTTCTTGGTCTGCTTCTTTCAAGAAGGTTCTGATCCAAAGCTTTCTCCTTTTGGAACTTTAATGTATGCAGCAATCAGAAAGATCTTTGCTTTAGTGTAATGTGATGTGAGCATTTGTTACATTGTATCTAAAGACATTGAAAGTGGTGCTTCTTGTGGCGTTGCTCTTTAGGCTAAGGCATCACTAGAGTAGACGCTGCTGTGAGTTTTGATTTAACTCAAATACTAACAACTAACACATATGGTGCTGCCTTAATTGTAGTTTTGAGTTTCATTGCTTGTCTTGCCTTGGCAGCATCTTATGTCTAGGATCTGATATATGATTAACCATATTGTACTATATAATCTTGAACTTTTGTAGTCATATACCTTACTAGGATTTATGAAATACTGAGTGAGAGAATGTGAAAATCAACAAGGTTTTTGTGTTTCAAACTTGAATGCACTTGATATGTGCATGGTATATCGGAAAAGACATGACTGTGTTCTGTCTTTGCCTCTGCTCGCTTTTCGCATTGTCTGAAGGTTTTTACCACTTAATCATAAGGATATAAGCCACGTCTGTGTGTTCATCTGGTAGAATAAAGAATCGTTCTCTGTTCATTGCAATTGCTTCTGTTCTCACTCTTTTTCCTCTGTAATTTCTAGTCCGAAGTATTTGCAGTGGCATTTGCACTACTTGCAGCTGGAGCAGTGATCCTTACACTTAATGTGCTGCTCCTGGTAAGTACACATTTGATTCATATATTAGTAACTTTTCGCTTTCTCGTTACAAGTTTTGATTTTTTAAGCATCTCACTTTTGCTGTATTGAACGATATGGAAATTTTATAGGGAGGACATATAATCTTCTTTCAAAGCCTAAGCCTTTTGGGCTACTGTCTATTCCCACTGGACGTTGGAGCTGTGATCTGCATGTTGAAGGACAATGTGATACTCAAAATGATAGTTGTGTGTGTGACTCTTGCCTGGAGCTCTTGGGCCGCTTATCCTTTCATGAGCGCTGCCGTGAACCACAGAAGAAAAGCTCTCGCACTTTATCCTGTCTTCCTCATGTATGTCTCTGTTGGCTTCTTGATCATTGCCATTGATTGATTCGATCTTAAATTTTAAAAATTAGATATATGTTCTTTAATTTAATGAGTAGATAGAGAATTCTTCACAGTGAATTGATCTGAGTTCCAATGAGATCATATGTATACTATGCTTCTTAACACTTGTTTTGATAAAATCTGATCGACTTTACTTTTTTTATATATAAGACCTTGATGACAGAATCAGTTGTAAGTAACTTATTAATATCGACAATAAAAGTCACAAGACTAAACCTTCAACATAAGGACAATCAAATTCACAAAAAAAAAAAGAAGTATTGCTCTTAGGTCACTTTGAGGGACGAATGTGCTAGAAGACAGAGTTTGCTTTCCAGATACGTCATCTTTTTCGTAGTGTTTAAATTCATTTTAACCTATTCAGGTGAATTGTTACAGTTATCTCAAACAAAACAATCGTTTTTTTATAAATGAAAGAAAACAAAAAAAAGATGAGCTTAATAGTGAAGTGAATGATGCTTTCATTTTGAAAAGTGATATAAAAAAATGCCAAAGAGAGTCAGTTTCAGAAGGTGCCATAATAACAAACACTAATCTCGGAACGATGGTGATGCATAATAGAAGATCCTTCAATGTTATGATCACCTTAGAAAATGCAAAAAAAAAAAGAGTATTGAGTTGGGCGATAGAATGTATGGATTTCCACAGTGGAAATATTACTCTAGCAGCTGAGGATTCGGTGTTGTTGGAAGCTGTAGAAAATAAAATAAAGTAAAATATTGGTCTTGAAGAAAGTAAAGGGTGTTCAACCATGGTGGAATCAAGGGCTACTATATAGAAATGCATTTATCATAGGTTAAAGAGCTATTAATATACAATTCAGTCAATTTTATGTGGTTCCGGGTGGTCCTGTGTGGCTGACCGCCTATCGGTTTAATGAAATTAATGATGAGCAAGTTAAAACCTCTGTCTATGTTTACTCGATAATGTGGGGTTTTTGTAATAGTAAGGGAATGCATTTGTCTTCTTTAATGTTTACTCGATAAGAGCTTGCATGCTAGGGATTTTTTTTTGTTGTTGTATAAGTCTGGTATGTAGTTGAAGTGTATTTGTAAGTTTATAACCAGGTTGTAACTCACTTCTCGTGCCTAATATATTTTCATGATGGAAAAAAAATCTTTAATATTAAGCTGTATCATATTAGACACATGAATATGGTGAAAAAGATTTGTAAGGGGAAAAAGTCTAAAAACAATGATTCAGTTCTAGAAGTATTTGAAAAAAGAAGGTGAAGGTCACAATCTGTAAGATGGATTTTGTATTTAACACATCTTTTATCAACCATGAATTTCGAAGCACAAATTAATGCTAAAAATTATATAATTTCATGTCTACATCACAGAACTCAACTAGTTGCAGAGAAAAAAAGTAAGGTAATAAATTTTGTTCACGTCCTTCTCGTGCCTCTTCTGATCATCACCATTCATTCTTCCCACCAACTAAACAATTAAAACTTTTCAAAATAATATCTTAATTTTGTTTTTTCATAATTCAAACAAATGAACTGAATACAAAAGAAAATATAGAACATAAAAATGGTATGATGAAAATATGTTATGGTCCAAAGTATTATCGATATTGTTTCACCAAATAAATAACAATATCGACATTCTTTTACAAAAAAAAAACTTTAAAATATGAGAATTACAATATTTCTTATAAGAAATGACAATTCTCTCCTTCTTAGTCGACGGCAAAGCAAGCAACCACGTAACAACACTGGTTCCTAGGGATAATATAGTAACTTACGCATGGGGAACCCAAAGCGGTGCCGTGGCAGCGACGCTTGTGGGCTCCTTGCAACTTAAGGCGTTGAGAAACCTCCAAGAAGGAGACGGTGACGTGGCTTGAGTTCTACGAGATAACCTGTGATCAGGATGAGACGGAAACATAACCGGTGGAACATTCAGGCGAGTCTGGCGGCTCTTTATATTCCTCAGCTCGATCTCCTGCGGGAACTTAACCATTCCAAACATGATCACGTACCATCTTGGTCTTACACTCTTTCCACTTCCAGACGACACCGTTTCAGTCTTCCCCGTGCTTTTGCCGGAAGAAACCTTTCCCGGTGGAGGATGTGCGGTGGTTAAACGACGTGTGAGCTTACGATCATCTAAAGAACGGCTTGTCCTCATAGGTCCGACATTGTCACGTGTTAGGGGACGGTTAAGGTTATTGACTTGTATAGCGGACAAGGACTCGGATCTTGTCCGAATACGTGGGCTAATGTGTTCAGGAGGCGAGAAGAGGGCATTTTTGTAATTTAATGGGATGATTCTGCCTCTGTAGATTATGTTTTCTGCAGGAGAAACGTCGTCGTAGGAGGTTGAGGTCAAGAACTCAAAAGGTTCCGTCGACGGTTCACCGTGATCTTCAGTGGTGGTTGTGGTGGCGATGGAACTAGGTTTATTGTCGTTGAGCAGGGGAAGGTCAGAGAGAGAGAGTGTTTCTTCTTTATCTTCTTCTTCTTGTTCTTGTTCTAGTTCTAGGAGATGATGTAATGGTTTTGTGAGTTTAGTGTTTTGGAGATTGGAGTTATGTGAAGTTTCCATGTCTTTTTAGGGAAATAGAGAAAAGTTGAATGAAGATTTTGAAAGCATCAAGTTTTTGTCACCACATATTTATATACATGGCCTCCTAGAGGGCTGGGTGGTCAAATAAACTTACAATAACTTAAAGTGGATAGAAAATAGTTTATTTTACAGGCTATATAATTCTTAAGGTGTTTTTTTTATTACTCCCTCCGTTTCATATTAGTTGTCGTTGTAGGGAAAAATTTTCGTTTCAAAATAAGTGTCGTTTTAGAGTTTCAATGCAAAATTAATTAATAAGATTCATAGGTATTTGTGTTTTTATTTTTCTATTGGTTGAAATATGGTTAGGTGTACAGGTAATTGTATTTTTATTTTGGAAATATATAAAATCATATGTTTTCTTAATATGTGTGAATAAACCTAGAACGACAAGTAATATGAAACGGAGGGAGTACATAATGCTTGTCGTTTTTTGACTCGTCCAATTTTCTGTGGTTACCCAAATTTTAATGATTTGTGAAATTTCAAATTGCTATCTTGGTACATAATTAATTAATTGTTTAACTCGACTAATTGCTAGACCCTCTTAATTTGTATCATTTGGAGAAAAATATGCCTTAGTCTCCTTTTTCCTACTAGTTTGTTGGCTAAATATGTCCTTACAGCTTAATATCAAATAAATTTACTACTACTGTTTAATTTGTTTTAACAAAGAAAATATAAATGATAAAAAAATTTCTTACATTTGTATCCCACTCTAGAATCGGAATTGCAAGTACCAACATCACCATCGATCCAAAGCATCCTTTTTATATAGACCTGTTTCCGTACTTCTATCCCTTTTATATATCAAAAGTCATCATATATACTAATATACCATCCCTAACGCATTTTAAATTTACATATTTATAGAAACATAAATATTTATAGTTCTTTCTCAAAAAAAAAAAATATATATATAGTTTCTATCCTGGACTACATGCAGTCTCCAAACAAAATGTGTTAGCTTTTAAATGGAAATTGTTTAGATATATATTCAAATTATATCATAAATAGATTTAATTTTAAATTTAATACTTCTTATAATTTTATAATCTGTATGGTTAACAATCATCTGACAAACTGTTTTGTTAATAATAATCTTACTTGGAGATATTATGTATTGCAATTTGCAAATAACTCAAAAGCACCACGGGCATTTTTTTATTCGTGGGTTTTAATATATCATATACTTATACATGAACCAAAAAAAATTCATAGCATAAAAGATTAGCGACCTAGTCTCTCTATGATTATGTTTTATTTCGCCTAAGAAAATTGTGTGATTCGTAGGTATTGTCTAGAATGATAGTGATAGATATAGTCAAAAACATTTATTGATGTTTTGCCCAATCTAATTTGAATTTCTATGAAACAGTGATATGATAACTCTTGTTGACAATACTTTATACTTTTCTAATGCGTAATACAGCTCAATTAATTTTCGAAGCTGGATATATCAATATCTTATTTGTGATTTTATAAAAATTATGCAAATGTACACATCTATGTTGTCGTCTAAGGTGGCTTATATCTTTATTTAAAGATATATAAAACAACTGTTAAAAAAGTATATACAAACTCGAATGTACGACTTAGAATATAAGTATATAACATATCATTCCATTAGTTTATAAGAAATGCATGTGTAACTCATGTATTAGAAAGAAAATTTATCAAAGCATACATCAAATGTCATCACTTCTTTTCCATATAAGATAGTTAACGAAACACCGAATAAAGTGATGACCAATTCTCCGTAGACATAAATATTAAAATGGAATATAAATTTATATCAAAACAGAAGAAAGTCTACACAAGAAATTGTATGAAGTACATTATTTGTATAAGATAATACTGGAGACTAGTTAAGAGGAAAACTTAGAAGACATGGTGATTGGTTACAAAATAAAGTAAAGCAGGTGTTGAGGTATTAGTTGATGCATGTAACTGAAGTTAGCGAGAAAATAATGGCAAACTTTCGTCGGCCAACACTATTTTGTTGGTAATTACAAATAATATTTCATGAAGTTGCAAACGACCAAACTAGCTATAAATGGTGAAAAAGCTATGATGATATTCTTTTAATTTCCAAATATTAGGATTATATAGAGTACAAACTTGAAGAAGTGGAAGAGTAATGAAAGGAAATCAATTGCCACAGAACATAACTAAAGCAAAGCAAGGACATGATTATTCAGGTCTCTTAAGGGGGTCTCTTGCACTGTGCAATTACCGGGCCTTACTAACAAGTGGGATCCGTGAATAGTGCAAAAGACGGTTCTTAAAACTCTTAAATAAGAATCGTCTCTTGCACTGTTTACATGTCGGTCCGCGATTGATTTAATTTTTTCTTTTTTTAAAAAAATCAGAAAAAGCCAAAGAAAAAAAAAAGATTCTAAATTAAAGATGCTCTAAGTAGAGCCACAACCTCCACTTTTCAACTTACATCAACTTACGTTGCAAGGCACAAGTCATAATTAGGTTACTCATATCACATTGCTTGACCACAAAGTTTGATTTGTTTTCCTTTTCCATAACAATTTCATATGGTGCGATGTTACTATTATCTTTAAACGCAAAAAGTATAATGATTCACACAGTTCACTTAAAAGTTTTTCTTTTTGTTCAAACAAACAAAAAGCATGATATTGATAACCTTTTATTCGCGTGCCGAATTTATAAGCGTTTTTTTTATCATTGTAAATGGACACTTATATTAAAATTTTGACAGAAACAATTTATTTATTTGACATAAAATGACAAATACTTCGCACTAGGTGGATACATATCAATAACATATTTTAATGGGTGATTCACCCAATTCTTTTGTCATATATATACGTGAAAAGCCCGTGTTAATCATTTCGATTTGGATTAATAAATCATATTAGAATTCTATTGGAATATAAATAATTTAAACTTTAAGTTGGATGGTCAAAGAGAAAGCCGGCTAATTCTGTTATGTTTAAACAACAAGCCGACATAAATTTTGGTATAGTGTAAAGATCAAAGTCAATGCAATTAATGGACGTTTTAGTAAATATTATTATTCAGATTCAAATAAGATAAACCAACACGTCTAATCCCAAAAACAAAGTAAGGTTCAAGTAATTTCATTAGTAAAGTTTAAAATACATAAACATACAGGCTTTGGACGGCCTAAACGAATCCGAATAGTTGTGGACTGGACACATATATACATTTTGAAAGTTCATATATAATTTTTAATATATGATTGTTAATGGGCCTTAAATACTCTAATAATGGGCCTTTAGAGAAATATCACGAGGCACACACTTGACGTAATATCAACAAATCTGGAAACTCACTAAACCAAAAACCCTAAGCAGAGATCGAAGCTAAGAAGAAGCAGAACACACACACAAGAGAAGCGATTTGTTTCCTCCCACTCTTCGTTCCATCACTCATGGCTGTAAGTTTCGCTAATTTGAGCTTCAATTTCTTTTTTTTTTCCTTACTTGATTGAGCTTAAAGGTTGTAACTTTACTTGTTCAAGTAGTATTAGGACTTGCAAAAAGCTGATAACTTTAGTGTTTCTGAGCTCTGATTTTGCAAACCCATGATTGTTGGGGTTTAGGGTTTATCGTGATTTCTATGAAGCTTGGCTTTGTAATTGTATTTTTGGTATATTGATGAGATTTGTGCAGACGATACCAGTAAACCCGAAGCCGTTCTTGAACAACTTGACCGGGAAGACGGTTATTGTTAAGCTCAAATGGGGAATGGAATACAAAGGTATTATCTTTTTAAAGCATTATGAGTTGATATGATAACCAAAAAGCTTTGTGTGTTTAATGTTTCTTACAATGAGTCTTATCTCTTAATCACAGGTTTCCTCGCCTCTGTTGACTCCTACATGAACTTGCAGGTAACTTTCCTTTGCGTTTTTAAAACCTATGAGTGATACAAATCAATTTAGTTATACAGACATTCTTTTGAGTTTAGTCATTTGAGTTTGGCTATACTGTTTTTTGCAGCTTGGAAACACTGAAGAATACATCGATGGACAATTGACAGGAAACCTCGGAGAGATCTTGATCAGGTAAATATAAACCCTCATTTGTCTTACTTCTATTCTCAATGTTACCACTTTTCATTATTGTTTCATATATAAGTAAATCTGTTTTATGTTTTTCAACAAAGTTGAAGTGTCGTTAGTTGATGTGAGACTTAAGAATTGGAATTGACTGTTAACTGAACACACACACATTCATCATCTTAACCTCAGTTAGTTGTGTTAACTTTTTGGATCTCTTGGTTTTTAATTTACTGTCTCTGTTCAAACAGATGCAACAACGTTTTGTATGTCCGAGGTGTGCCAGAAGATGAAGAACTCGGAGACGCTGAACAAGACTAGCTTGTACCTGAGGACTTAGAAATCCCCAGTCTTGTTGTATTCTATGAGCATCTTTAACCCAACTTGTGAGATTTCAGCTTTTTGGCTGTTGTTGAATCATTTGATACCTTGAAACTAAAGAAAGCCCCACAAGCCGTTTAGATTTGTGACAAACCAAACTCCTTACCGGTTTTCTGTAACTTGGATGGAATGCATGTCGTTTTTAACCATCGTTTCCAGGCCTCAAATTGCGGCCCAAAACAGATATGAGTAATCACAATCCGAGAAACTAATGAAGCCCTTTTTTTAATTAACACTGTTATCCTTTTCAATATTTTACAAAATGATACCGCACACTAAAATCTCGGATTTAAAATCTTCAGTGTCTTTTTTTTTTTTTTTTGTCAAAAAAATCTTCAGTGTCTTATTTAAATGATTTTTTTATAGTGAAAATATCAATTCGTAATTACAGTAAAATTGTGATGATATACGAATTATAATTGAATTGTAAGACAAACTTTACTGTACTGAAATAGTGGTCTTGTCTGAATGTCCCATGGTTGAATTCTAACCCTTCAACTAACTTCTACTTAACACCCACCTACTCCATCTTTTATTGGTGACACATGCTTCTCTTTCACCTTCTTCAACTTCACGAAGCTTTCATTTATCATTAAAATTACAACTCCATTCTGGTATAAAAGTAGCATTTTCTAAAACCACATTCTAAATCATTTCATATAATCTCAATCCAAATGAAAATCCGAATCAGCTTGGTTCTCCTATGAGTGGATGTAGGCTTCCGTATGTCAACAAAATGCTCTATCCATGCATAAAGTTCCAGGGGACCCATTTGGAAGGAACAAACTCCTCACACACTTATTTTGGCTCCTCCGGCGAATTCAAAACCAATATCAATCAAACTGGTATTTCTTAAACTTCTACTTTGTAGCAGAGCAATGAACCATATTTAACCGATACAAATCTTCCTATTATATTTCACTTCATTTTCAATAAAATCGTACATTTTTTTTGATAAATAAGTTAATATTGTCTTTGTATCAAGATATACCTGAGTTAGATAGCAGTCCAAGTTTCTTCGCCAACAAATATTGAATCAAATTTAAACATATAATGATTGTCTGTGACATTAATTATGGTGAGAATTACATATGTTGGTACAATTACATATGGAATTCCCACAATAATTAATCTCACAAGTGGTTATTATCTGTTTGAACTTGATTCAATCTTTGTTGATGAATAAACCTTGAACTGTTATTCAACTCATGTATATATTGACACATAGATAATATTAACTCACTTATCAAAAAACATGTATGATTTTATTGAAAGTGAGGTAAAAGATATAGGAAGATTTGTATCAATTAAGTATGACCTCATTGCTCCACAAAGTAGAAGTTCAACAAATACAAGATCTTATTGATATTGATTTTGAATTCGCGTATGGGTATCCCTTATGATATTTCAACTTCTTCCAATGCCATAGGCCCGTAAGTAATTTTGAGTTTGTTCGCCTTGTAGAAAAAAGACCTGTCCAGATAACCTCTGTTGTTGGTATTCGTCCATAATGGGTATCTCTCGTCTGCTTCACGTTGCCATCCTTCAATCTTCTGTTTGAAAAAATTGGAATAGTCAATGTGTGACATGTACACATCTCCATCTCCATCTTGATTATCTTGTTTTACTTTTGAATCTTTATTTGGAATATATTTTTCGACGGACAAATCAATGATAAAGAAGAGGACCAAGAGTTTTATGGCGAGAGACATCAGAGAAGAGATGAGTGAACTTATTATATTTTTCTTTCTTTGTTCTATTTTGCTAATTGATAGTATTCGTGTGTTTTTGGTTTATATATAATAGAAATGCGAGGGTTTCCTAATTCTTTTTTCTTTTGGGATTAGGGTTTTTACTTTTCAGTTTATCAAGACGTGTATAGAAAAAAAACTAATTTGTTTCTATTGGGGCCAAAATAGATAATGACAAAGAAAATAACTAAAACATATGTACAAACAATCAACGCTTCAGGTAACCAAACAGGAGAAACTGAATCTTTTTATTTTTATTTTATTTTTAATGGAAACAGTTATTTCTAAAAGAGTGTATGCTTGTTATTATAATTTTCTGTTACAACTTTCTCATTCTATCTAATTTGATGGTTCTTGGTCACTATATACAGAAACAATTTTAGTATGAAATATATTCATTGAACAGCGTGAGGAAGCGAGTGTAGGCTGTGTAGCGTAGCAAATAAGAATTAACAGTTACAATTTTTTTTGGTTCATTTCCTGGAAGTTGACAACTACATAATCTTAGGAATCTCAGAGAAAAAAACCCACTAAAATGTTTAAATATAATCTCGAGATTACGTAAATTTTCATTTTCTCTCTCGCAAGATATCATATAGTACTACAATGAAAGGATCTCTCCTTACACAACATAATTAATAATATGTCATTAAATAACATAATTGATATAAGTCAACGCAATTATAATTGGATTTATAATCCACTAAAATAAATAATCAAAACCAAAATAAAAGCTATTCGATACCAACGGTACTTTCCTTTCATGGAAATGTTCCAATAATGCAAACTTCCCAATAATAATAATAAATAGTCTTGAAAATGATATGAGGAATAAAAAGAAAACAGAACTCAGACGCACATCTCTATATCTCTAATGCCACAACTTCATGCAGAATCCAGACTTGACAACCGCAGACGCACCACCATCAACCGCAGAACGCTTACTCAAAACGTGGTCGTTGAAAGTATGAACGAGCTGCTCAGCTAAATCCACAGGATCATCATTAAACGTATCAGTGAATATCTTCACAACTCTAATCTCTTGTGGCGTCGCTCTTAAACCATACCAAGTCAGAAACTTCTGTCTGAACTCTTTCTCAATGTGTCCTAAAGACTCAAGCTGTCTTACGACATTCACGCAATGCTTAAATCCACTCTCTGATCCTCCGTTTGCTGAGTGATGATCACCGTTGTTATTACCGTTATCTTTAACTGACTTCCCGTTTCTAGCTTGATGGTTCTTGGTTTGGTCTGACCTGAAGGGAGTAATGGGCAAACTAGCATCTGAAGTGTTTCTGTTACTGACAAGATTTGTCGCAGTAGTAACAAGGACTGGAGTGTCAGGAACAGCTTCTTCCTCATCCAACAACACACTCCCTTCAACGTTCTTCTGAGTCTGCACAATGTCTGATTCAGTTGTTCTTGAGTCTTTTTTGTCAGTCTGAGAGAGATTCTGAGGAGCAATGTAACCGTTGTTGGACTCAGCTTCAACAGAAGAAGGGTTAGAAGACAACGTGCTGCAGTTTGTGAGAGGGCTTTCGCTTCTTTCGACTACTTCTTCAGGTCCACGAGTCAAAACATTGATCTCATCGACTCCCACTTCTCTGGTTCCGCTAAAGGACACAACTTTGAAGCAATACTCAGACGCTGGAGCTAGTCCAGAGACAACGAATCTTGCGTTTGGAGTAAACAATGTGCAAGTAGACTTCTCCTGGTACTCTTTCTCAGTGACCTTACGATGCCATATGCTGTAATGAACGATGTTTGCAGGCGAGGTGACTTCGTTGGAAGCTAGAATCACAGTGAGTGAAGTGGCGTTAACATCCTCGAATCTGATCTTGGTTGGTACTGTGGTTGCTGTATCTGCAGATACCTCATTGGAGCTGCGAGGAGAAGGCAATGCAGCAACTTCAGGAGGTGGAGTTTCAAGTGGTTCAAGAGATTCAAGAGCAGAGGAGCAGAGTTTCTGCACATCAGGTCCAGACTGTAGTCTGTTGACAATTCCTCTACCCATTTTCATAGGGAGACCAGAGAGAGGACCCACATCAGCTTCAAGACTCTTCACAGCTTCATCCAAAACCTCACACACGTTTGTGAACTTAGCAGAGCCTTTTATAAGTTTCTGGACTAGTAAAAGACGGTAGCAAAGGACATCTACCCTTCTTGTTTCTTTAGCAATCGTCAGTTGCTTCTTCCAACACTCAAGCAAGCTGTTCGGTTTCCCACAAGAGACACAGTAGAAGCAGCAGCAACCCTCAGGTTCCTTGTCTTTTGCAAGACCAGACTTTTCACTCTTGAAAGCACATTCAAGATGACAGGAGAATCCACAAGAATCACCTTCAAATGGAGGGTCAGAGCTGCATGTTAGCCAGAGACTAGGATCTTTGTTATCATCATACTTACGACAAATGCAACAAGAACACCTTCTGCAAAACGAGTCTTCTTGTCTCAACATGGCCCTGCAAGCCAAATTGTTGCAGTATATAGCATTGTTGCAGCTCACTGAGGCGTTGTTGATCGTTGGAACCACATAACGAGTTGGGTTATCGACCTTCCTTGGTCTCTTTGAGTTTCTCTGAAGATGCAAAGAATCAGGACCTCCTCTCTTGTTCCCATCATGCTCTCCAGAGTTTTTCTTGGATATAATTTTCAGAAGAGTCTCGATGAGCTTGACTTTGGTCAAGCCAGTATACTTTCTTTCTTTGCCCATTTCCGCGCATAGGATCTGTAGAATGTCTTTGCGGCTCCATGCCTGCAGAACTTCAGTAGCTAAGTGTGGTTGTTTTGACAGTTCATAAACAAGATGTATCTTCTCTTCAACACTCATTCCACTGCTTTTCGATGAGTCACCTGCAGCTCCTGTATGTGGAAGAAGAAAAGGGTGTGAACATTACTAGTTTTCACTTAGAACAATGCCATAACAAGAAAACACAAATCATGCAAGAATAATACAGGAATCTGCCTTAAAAGCTTGTTTCTGACTCTGATTTTACACAAATGCTGATACTTTATGCAAACAGATGCCAAAGCAACGATCATGTTCTTTAGAATACAATCAAAGAATGGACCAAGATATCAAAAACAAAGAAGGATGAGCCGCCATCAAAGAATAAGAGAATCAAAAGGATGATTCCTTTTTAGGTCTAAGAACCCACATTTATCAAAGAATAAGAGAATTAAAGGATGACATCTAATGGAATCTTATTCTAAGCCATCTAGTCCTTTGACTCACTATTAAATTAACATAAAAAAAAAACAATTCATCAACCAATGATAGTGGAAACAAAACAAACACAGAATATGGAGTTGGAACCAACCAACAAAGAAAAGTGAAGGCACACCATCACAATCACCAATGAGAAAACATATAAAAACTTCAGACTTTGATTAAGAACTCAGTAATCTAAGATCAATAGCAAGTTAGTGAATACTACAGTCATATTATTCAAGAGAGAAAACAAATAAAGTCTCAGACTTTCATATTAGGAAAAAAAAAACACAAATTTGAACAATACAAATCAGCATTCAAAGCTTCATAATTTGAACATTTTTACATAGGGAACAACAAAGAGACACAGATATCGATAAATCTTAAGCAACCAATAGAAACCAAAAGTTATAAGACCATACCATCAAGAGAAGAATCCATAGAGAGACAAGAACGTTAAGACAAGTGATCAAACCCACATTACCATAAGAACCTGCCATGTCAAGAACAGGACAAAAAACAAAAAGTTAGAGAAACCAAACAGAAAGACAAAAAGAGATAGATCGATGAAAAGGCAAGAGAATTTAAGAAGCTATACGTTGAGCAAAGAAGAGATAAATATGAACGTTTGTTTTCTCTCTCCCCCTCTTCGGAAGAACAGAGAAGAGAGAGAGACGATGTGTCTGAGAGCAAAAGAAGAGAGAAGATGAGGAACTATGAGAAGAAGAAGACAGAGAGAGAGAGGTCTATAGAGAGATTATTAGGAGATTGATGTTTATTGGTGGGACCCTAAAAGGGTAAACACAAAATTATATTTTTAAAACCCTTTTTATTCACGTTACTTCTGTGGTTTCGTTTTGGGGTAAAGTTCTTTATTTTTATTTTGACCAGATTATATCTTGACAAATGGTTATCACCAACTACTTCAGTTTAATTAAATATTCAAACTTATATAATTTCACCTAAATTTCAATTGTATACTAAATATCAATCCATTGACCTATTTACGGATATAATAGCTTAAAACCACACAATATCCACTTCTAAAATATGTAGATCCACCAAAAACTATATAAATATAGTATTTAATAACAAACCAACATAATTTAGATGTTTAGAAAATAATCCCCATGTTGTATATTTTTACTAAATTTTATAACAATTGTAATTTTTGTATGAAAGTTGTAGTTATTATATACAAAAAACAATATAAAATTGAATGTATTTTGAAAACAGGAATTTGCTCCCACATAAAAAAATTCTTTAACCACACAAGGATATTCTAGTAATAGGTAAATTTTGAGAAATTAAGTAATGCAGATTTAAAATAACCCTATAACATTAAACATGTGTGATCATACAAATATAAAACCATGTTTTAACTTAGTTTGAATACATGCAAAATAAAAGTTATATGTGGATTACACCTTTTTTTTTTTGAAACTAGGATTACACCTTTTTGGAACATTAATTTGGGCATTTTCTATAAGTAGGGATAATCCAATTTTTTTTAAAAAAAAATTATATTCTAAAACCTTTTTGGTTAAAGATATATTCCAAAAACCTAAGAAATTAAGAAATGAAAGAGTGTTCTTACTTGTCAATCATGATAAGATCATAAAAATGACATGGAGATTTTTCCTTGTATAATAGTTTTTGACTCATTTTCCATGAATAATTATGTGACACTTATCTTATCTTAATTTTGTTTTATATTAACACTATGAACGTGTTAGATTATCATTGGCTCATCCTATGTATTGTATACGTGTGCGTGTTATGGGAACGGTGGCTATCATCACAAACTGGAAGACTTGATTTTGAAGCGGAGAACGACGTGTGCCTAACAATGTACAACGGTAACAACTATGGTAAATAATGAAATATAGACTATATAGTATCAATATATCATTTGCATTTATTTATCGGATCACAAGTGGTCTAGAGAATGATAAAGAATTTGGATTCTTTTGGGTGTACCATATCATACTTAGCGTTTCGTATATATTTAATTAGTCTGCAAGAACGCATTGAACTTATAATAAACGACTAACCGTTAATAAGTAGTAATGATTTATTTTAGTCTTTCCCGAAAATGTAAGGATACCTAATCTATTTTTCTTGGTTTCTTGTCTTGTGAATGCACGCTTGGCATTGTCGCATAAAATTTAAGCCTAAGACTTATTATCCAAAATCCATATTTGATACGAGATCTGATCCAAATTCGCTTCAAAAATTTGAATATTCGAAACAGCCAAATCTGAATAAAAAATGTTAAATTCGTCACAACCGAAGCTGGATCCGGATTTTTTTGATATTTTAGTCTGAATATTCGAATCTATAAACTAATTTTATTTGTTATATTTTCATTTTTATAATATTATATAAGTATAAATTTTGTAATAATATACTTAGAAATAATTAAAATATTATATTAATTTTATTTTTAATATTTATATAATTTTAATATTAGTTTTATTTATTTTAAGGAACATAATCCAAATTTGGATATCTGCCGAATATTACAAAATTTAGGAGAATAACTGACATCCGGATATCTGAGAACCTTGGATCTAGATAAAGATAATAAAAACATGGATCCGTTAGATAAAGATCCAGATCCAAATACTTTAAAATATCTTAGATACCTGATCCGTCCCATGCCCATCAGACATATATAATTTTTACATGATTAATAGGTTTTGGGTTTGCAAGTCCATACGTTATTATTATTCAAGTGTTGTAATTAAATCATGCAATTTTTTATTAAAAAAATATATGAGAGTAAACCCTTTTCAACGCAAATGAAATATAGGACTTCCAAAACTCATATATTTTCGTTAAGAGTTTTGAGTTTGATTATTCAAACAATAGCGCTCAAGTTTAACTGTTTAAGTAAGAACAAAAATATTATGTAGAGATTATTTGATTGAATCTCTTAAAGTTTTGCGACTTTTCAAAAAGAAAAAGAAAACTTAATCTTCTACAAACTCGAAATGTAACTTTTCTCGTAGTGGCATTATATCATCACAATAATATAAGTGAACAAAATTTTGGTTTCAGTAAATAACTTTACAATAACTATTTTGCTGAAATTGCATCAAATAATATAAACTATTTAAATATAACATTCTCTTCATCGTTATTAATGGTTGATTTTTATTTTTTTTTTGACTCTGTTAAATAAGAGAGGAAGGCAAGAAACAGAGAAATGTCTAGAAATTGTAGTTGTTCATTGAATGGCAAAATGTAGCTGTATACTTGTATTCGTCATATATACAAGTATTAACTTTCACTTTGCTCATTTGCCGAAAAAAAAACAGAAAGAAAACTTAGCTCATTTAACATTATGTAGTTATGAGAAACATACGATCGAAATAAGTCTAACCTTTTACTACAGTTAATTTAATACTTATGAATCTATGTATCAGTGACCAGCATCTGTATAGGCGGTATGAATATTGTATGCCGAAGTAACTCACGGTACATCGTTACGAGCTGGATATCACAAATTAAAGATCCTATATGTGCGAGAAAATGGTTAGACTTAATGGTGGAAGAATTAAATACTATGGATTGGCAAGTGACAACATAACTTAAAGGGAAAAAACACTATAATATAACAATTTTAATGTTATCAACCCATGTGGTCCCTGCGGGTTTGCTTGTGAGTTGTGGCTGTTTTACCCAAAAAAAAATCATAAATCATTGCATGTGTTTGAGAGCTGGTTTTATAATGTTCGAATAATAAAGCTTACATGATTTTTTTCTTAAAACAACAAATGAAGCATTGGCCGTGAATAGGAATGCTAACCCGGCCTGGCTTTATTAAGTTTAAATCAGACTGATTTTACAAAATGATAGACCCCAAGAACAGCTCGGGTTGAGCCTATTTACGATCAGCATGACCTATTTTTTTTTAAAAACGGGCACATTGAAGACAGAACTGGGCTAAGCCATTGCAATTAGCACACCATCCCTACTTGGATACTATAGTAACTATACATCAGATTATTAAATCTTCTCGCAAAGTTTCTGCATATACAGGGGGCAGATTGATATTTTATACTTCCCTCTGTATCACTTTTAAGTGATGTTTAAGAATTTTTATTTTGTTTCATAATAAGTGATGTTCTCAAAATTTTAGAAAAAAAATAATGTCATTTGAAATTTCTAACCAATTACAAAATACTACATATTCTTCTTATTAGTTAAACTAATGTTATTTTATGTTACCAATGATAAATTATATTAAATTTTGTATTTTTTTAATCTTTGTGAAAAAACTTTAAAACCCTAATGATACAGAGGGAGTATATGATTTTTAGTAGTTTGATCTAACTAATAACATCATATTGAATTAGAAAGTAATAAACTAATATAGTCTTGTGGGTTTATTATATCAGGCTTGTGGTTTGGTCATATCAAATTCGAGAGGTGTGAAATTGTTTCTATTGGATATATATACAACCACATATTTTACAAGTTAATAGACAATTCTTATATTACGTTAAGAATTCTATTATAAAAACTCCACAGTAATTATGTCCTAACAGTTTGTTTACGTCGGTAAAAGTGTTCCTTTTTCTTTTTATCCATATTGATTGTCTTGAATAAGAGTGTATAAAATATGTTTATAACAAATTCTTCAGCTTAATAATAATTAAAACTTTTTCACAAAAGGGGCTCATTCTTGTAAGTTGGGTACATGTATGGTCCATCCTATCAACATAATCATGCACTTTGTAGCACTTTTATGGCAATTTAAAGAAGTTGCACCAACCGAAACATGCCACATTACTAATTACTTGTAGTAATAAATTTAATTAAAGAAAGTCAGATTTCGATAGCAAACTGTCGTGAATTCTTAATCATTTTTAGTTTATTGCTTTCTCGACAACAAATCCACTTATGTTGTTATGGGACATAACACAAAGTTGCAAGAAAAAGATGGTCGCAAAGAAGAATATTATCTATGTGCCGAAAGAGTCAGATCATCTCTTTCTTTGCTAATCATTTCAATTTTTTAAGGTGTTACTGCATATCCTATATTAATATGGAGAAGAAATGTTATTCTCATAGAAGTTGTATACAAGACAATGAGGAAGATACAAATGGTTAAGTTTGCGAGTTTAAAATTTGTGCTAGAGTATCTGCTGCTTTGTTATCTTGTCTTGGAACCCAGTTGAATTGAACATTCTCAAACTTTGCTTGCCATTGTAAGATGTCCCGGATCCAATTATGGACTGAGAGCCCCAGATTGTCTCCTTCAAATATTAGTTTCTTGAATCCTTATGTCCATGAGTGATGCATTGCCGTCAACACACTTTATAACTCCGTTTCTGAATTTCCATCATATTTCTCATATTTGCCTCGTCCTGGACCGCGATAAGTTCAACTTCTTCTTGTGTTAATGAATTTAAAGAATGTTTCAAGCTTGGCATAACACTGAAACAAGATTTGGGAACCACGTCTTTTACCCGAAATATCCTATAAATCTGAAAGAAACTCCAACAAAATTATATATTCACTTAGATGATGCACGAAAATGAAATACAAGAGATCTCGTGAAAGTTAATATTTGGGTTTTTGTTTTTTCACTACTATTTTTGTGAAAAGTAGATTTGGGTTTTGGGATTTATACATAGGGAAATGATATAAAGCATATGTTTTTCAAAAGTTGAAATCAAATGTATAAATAAACGTTGTTGCTTTTTGTGTGTTGATTATACAGTATAGTTCTCTTATTGCATTTTGACATTTTGTATTGAGACAATACAAATCAGTCGATTTGAAATGTAAAATTGATACATCACGTGATTATGTGAGGCCTTGCAAACCTACGAAAATTAGGCCTAGTTTTAAAAAGTTAAGGCCCAAACAGACCAATGAACTGATCCTGTTATTCCTAGAACTTCCACAATCTTCAAAAAAAAAAAACATTGATGATTGAGACTCCTTTTCTGGTGTCACCTCAAAAGCATGCCCAAAGTTAACACACAACTCTCAAAAAATTATAAAATACTATAAAATACTATTTTAATAAAGTACAATACAATAGTGGTTTTGGGGATCGTTTCTGGACAAAATATTTATCAAAAATGCACTTGTAAATTTGTAATTAGACCGAGAGCCGGTCATTTTAATTAATTACATAATACAAAACTTTTATTGCGCATACAACTTTATTTCGTTGATAAAATACAACAAGCTAAACATATAATACTATGTTACTATCAATATATAAAACTTTATAATAAATGTGGTGGTGGGAATGGATAGGCTAATTGGCTAAGCATTGTCCACGTGGGAAGTGTCGGATTCATAGATTCACAGTTGATAGCCACCAATGAATTATTTGAGACCTATTGCCCATCAGTATCAATACGTGGGCCTTTTATTGCCTCTAATCACCTTTGCATTTTGGGCCTATCATAACACCAACAAATGTTGTTTAAACCACTTTGTATAAATAGCAAAAAAGGTTTGATGATAAGAGAAACTGAAAATAATAATGATAATGTTGTATTATATTATTTCGAATTTTATAATTATAGATTAAGAAATTAATAACTATAGGTGTTATTTGTACACCTTCAAAGTTCACGCTTTTAAATTTTGGATGTGTTTTCGTAAAGGGAAAAATTAGTTAAGGGCTGCATGTTTAGCATGTGTTTTGTATGAGATGTTACTACCAAAGTCATAAATTTAATTTGCTCGACCATACGATTACAAAAAATTGTCGTCAACTTTTTTAATACAATGATATGTAGTATGATAATCTTATTCACACTTATTGAGCAATCGGTTTAGTTAGAAATGTGAAATGAGAAACAAAGGAAGAACACGTGTGCTGTAATATATCATTGGTCTTGTTTTCTTTCTTCTTAGTGGTGAATCTATGTGGAGATGTAATCAATCAGTAGTCTTGGCACAATCACGATATTGACATCGTTTGGAACTAAGCGATGATAATTTAGTGGCTGCTAGTGTATATGTTGCAAACATTAATTTGGATTTCAGCACAACTTCATATTCGATTATCTAAAAATGAAAAACATCACAAAACTACTTTTACCAACTTTATATTTTTGATACTTTCACGGTTTATAAAATGATTGTAAACTTAAATAGCTCGACCAAATAGTTGGGGGTTAATCAGTGAACAACTTTGACATGTGAGTGGTTGACCATATATCTTATAACATGTCTGCGCTAGGAACCTTCGTACTAGACTTCACTATAACTTTTTAATTAATATTATTGCTTTGTCTTTTCGAATGATACATTACTCTATAGTATCTGATAATACACTATTAATATTATTATTATACATAGAACATAAACTGTTTGCTAACAAAAACAAAGATTCAAAGTTCCTGTCATATTTGACCTATAAACAGCTTGACCGGCTCAAGATGTCTATGAGTCCAAGCGCCCAATATTCTCAATATGCTACGTACACGGGCTATATGAATCATGCTTTAATTTATATTCATTTGGTTTATCATTTTTTTTTTGGTAATTATGTTAAATTCATTTGGTTTGTCTTTTTTCAAACATATTCGTAAGAACTTAAACTTGAGAGCATACATAAAGTGTACATTCCTCAACTTGGTAATTAGCAACAATCGATAAAAAAAAATTGTTGTGTTTTTAAAGATTTCATATAGAACTTAATACTATAAATTTAAAATACCTTTTGTCAATTTAATAAACCTTTTTATAAAAATGTCAAAAGCATGCGTAATGGGTAGGTCGATAACAAGACACGGAGAGACATGACATAACGTAAATCAACCATGGTTAAAATCAAAACGCGGTAGGTCAATTTGACCGGTCTGGTTTGGTGAGCGCTCGTAATTAATTTCACCATCTCCATCACGGAAATTAAAAAATAATAATTAAATAATTGTATTTATACATCTCTCCTCTTCTTCTTCTTCATTGTACTTTCTCTCTCATAGGAGTCTCTCTCTCTTACCTACACCACACCTAAACCAAAACCTTCCGATTTACAGAGAGAGCTTCTTCTTCTTCGTATACGCCATGTCGTCATCTTCTTCTCCCTTCGATCTCATGTCCGCCATCATCAAAGGAGAACCCGTCGTCGTCTCCGACCCGGCGAACGCCTCTGCTTACGAGTCCGTCGCCGCCGAATTGAGCTCCATGCTCATCGAGAATCGTCAATTCGCCATGATTGTGTCCACCTCCATTGCTGTTCTCATCGGCTGCATCGTTATGCTCGTCTGGCGAAGATCCGGCGGCTCCGGGAGCTCCAAACGCGTCGAGCAGCTTAAGCCGTTGGTGATCAAGCCGCCGCGTGAGGATGAGGTTGATGATGGGAGGAAGAAAGTCACCATCTTTTTCGGTACACAGACCGGAACCGCTGAAGGGTTTGCTAAAGTGAGTTGCTTTTTGATTCAAGTAATAATTGAAGATGATGATGGAAAAGCTAATTGAGTTCACTTTTACAGGCTTTAGGAGAAGAAGCTAAGGCAAGATACGAGAAGACGAGATTCAAGATCGTTGATTTGGTATTATACCCTTTTTAAAAAGAAGTTTGATGCTTTTTTTTGTTGTTGGTTTGGATTCTGATTCTGATTTTGATTCCTTTAACAGGACGATTACGCGGCTGATGATGATGAGTATGAGGAGAAGTTGAAGAAAGAGGATGTTGCTTTCTTCTTCTTAGCCACGTTAGTTTTTTCTTTAGCTCTGGTTTTTATTTGGTTGAAGTTGCTTTGGCTGATCTGGTTTTTACAATCTTGGTGTGTAGATATGGAGACGGTGAGCCTACAGACAATGCAGCGAGATTCTACAAATGGTTCACCGAGGTGAGTCTATTTTTTTTGCTTTGCTTGGCTTGGCTTATTTAGTCTATGTTTACTTATTTCTGAAGTTTGGACATGTGTGTAACAGGGAGATGACAGAGGAGAATGGCTTAAGAACTTGAAGTACGGTGTGTTTGGATTAGGAAACAGACAATATGAACATTTTAATAAGGTTTTTAAAATGGAATGTTTTTTATGTATTTCACGCTTACTCCAGTTTCCTTGGCTAATATTCGATTTTTTTGTAAATATTGTTGCAGGTTGCCAAAGTTGTAGATGACATCCTTATAGAACAAGGTTTGTTTGTTTGTTTCTTTTATTTCGTCATTTATCTTGATGTGTTTGTATTATAGTTTTCTAACTTGATGAGTTGTTTGTACAGGTGCGCAGCGTCTTGTACATGTTGGTCTTGGAGATGATGACCAATGTATTGAAGATGACTTTACCGCTTGGTATCACCTTCTTCTTATGATTACATTTGCTGCTTTGGACTACCGTTTTTTTTTTGGTTTTCTGAGCTCAATTTTGCAAACTCTTGCAGGCGAGAAGCATTGTGGCCAGAGTTAGATACATTGCTGAGGGAAGAAGGTGATACAGCTGTTACACCATACACTGCAGCTGTGTTAGAATACAGAGTTTCTATTCACAACTCAGAAGATGCGTTGAATGAGAAAAACTTGGCCAACGGGAATGGTCATGTTGTGTTTGATGCTCAGCATCCTTACAGGTGAGCAAAGTTTTGTTTTCTTTATAATCTTTGTCTTATCAGTTAGCCTAATCTGCGTTTTGTTTTGGTGCTTTTAAAGGGCAAATGTTACTGTCAGAAGGGAGCTTCATACTCCAGAGTCTGACCGTTCCTGCACCCATCTTGAGTTTGATATTGCCGGAAGTGGACTGACGTGAGTTATACTACTTTTTAAGAATGTGTACATAATCAGAGGAAATGTACTTGAAGAATAACATGAATGTATGTTGTCAGGTATGAAACTGGAGATCATGTTGGTGTACTTAGTGATAATTTAAATGAAACAGTAGAGGAAGCGCTTAGGCTGCTGGATATGTCACCTGATACTTATTTCTCCCTTCACTCTGATAAAGAAGATGGCACACCAATCAGCAGCTCGCTTCCTCCTACATTCCCTCCTTGCAACTTGAGAACAGCGCTTACACGATATGCATGTCTTTTGAGTTCTCCTAAGAAGGTTGGTTAGATTCACATCTTGATTTGTCATTGGACTGATCTTCACAGAGGTTCGAACTCAATTGGTTTCATGCTTGTTTTCTTGCAGTCTGCTTTACTTGCTTTAGCTGCTCATGCATCTGATCCTACCGAAGCAGAGCGATTAAAACACCTTGCTTCACCCGCTGGAAAGGTTTGTGCCACGCTGCTATTTTTGATTTTCCATTGTAGAGTTTTCTCTGACAAGTATGTTATTGTAATCCTTACAACACCAGGATGAATATTCAAAGTGGGTAGTAGAGAGTCAAAGAAGTCTACTCGAGGTGATGGCAGAGTTTCCTTCAGCCAAGCCGCCACTTGGTGTCTTCTTTGCTGCAGTCGCTCCAAGGTTGCAGCCTAGGTTCTACTCAATATCATCATCTCCCAAGTGAGTACTTCTCTCTCATTGACTTGGTCTTTTGTCTTGAACTTCCTCGCTTAGTGTATTGACATTTGACCACATTGTCTTCGTTTATTTGCATAGGATTGCTGAAACTAGAATTCATGTCACATGTGCACTTGTCTATGAGAAGATGCCAACCGGAAGGATCCATAAGGGAGTGTGTTCGACTTGGATGAAGGTAAACATTGTGATCTTTTTGCCAAATTTTATCGTAAATTTTGCAAGCGGTGATTAAATTTAGGTGTTTTTTTTTTCCTTTTGCGTTGTAATCACAGAGTGCTGTGCCTTATGAGAAGAGTGAAAACTGTTGCTCAGCACCGATATTTGTTAGGCAATCCAACTTCAAGCTTCCTTCTGATTCTAAAGTACCAATCATCATGATCGGTCCAGGGACAGGATTGGCTCCTTTCAGAGGTTTCCTTCAGGAAAGGCTTGCGTTGGTGGAATCTGGTGTTGAACTTGGTCCATCAGTTTTGTTCTTTGGATGCAGAAACCGTAGAATGGTAATAAAGCCATTTCTCAGAAACTGTAACTCTATCATCATCTGTTTGTTCAGTTTTTCTAACTGTTCTTGTATTTGCAGGACTTCATCTACGAGGAAGAGCTCCAGACGTTTCTAGAGAGTGGTGCACTCTCAGAGCTGAGTGTCGCCTTCTCTCGTGAAGGACCAACCAAAGAATATGTACAGCACAAGATGATGGACAAGGTATGAGCTTTTAATAACCATATCTTTGCATAGTTTCTCAGGTTCTTGAGCTGACAGTTCTTCATTTGCAATGCAGGCTTTTGATATCTGGAAGATGATCTCTGAAGGAGCTTATGTATATGTTTGTGGTGACGCCAAAGGCATGGCAAGAGACGTTCACAGATCTCTCCACACAATAGCTCAAGAACAGGTCCGTATGAGCCCAAAACATGAGATCTCATCACATCACATCACATCACATCACATCACAGAGTCTGATCGGTTTAACTGACTATGTCACGTCTTTGTTTTGCAGGGATCAATGGATTCTACAAAAGCAGAGAGCTTTGTGAAGAATCTGCAAATGAGTGGAAGATATCTGAGAGATGTATGGTAATGAAGCTGTTGAAATCCCTACACACTCAGTGTACTTTATTTTACATATACGGCACAGAAATGCCATATTATGATGATCATGAAGTTTGTGATCGTTAGAGGAAATTAATGAACCTCCTTTTTCCAATTATTAATTTAGTTTCTATATTTGTTTTCATTTACTTTTGTTGATTTTTTTTTTTAACTCTTGTTATATAGCCACCAGATAAATAATGAAAAAATTGCATGAGATTTATTGTGGGTTTTTGTGAAACAACCATGTTATATACAAAAGTCTGTACCCTTTGGTATGAATATTTATTTACGTAGCAGGACAAATATCATCTCTATGTTCTTATAGAATGCTCAATAAGCCGGTTTGAAATCAATTTGGCATATATATTGCGCATGTGGCACACATACATGATACATGTATGATAAATGATGTGGTGAAGAACTATACCACTCTGGTTAAAATTTGGTATCTCTCCAATCGTATTATATCTTAGAGAACTTATATGATCTGCTGTTTGCATGATATATTCTTGAAAATACATATGCTATACTAACACATGCATATAGCACACTGGAATTTTCTCAAAAATGTTATTGGTGTCATTGTCAAAGACATGCCACTTGAAACCTTCTAGCTGGTTCGGAAGTGCTTTCCTGGTAGTTGAGATGAATGGAATGGGATGGTATGGTAGGTGAGCTGGGAGCATGTAGTTGAAGATATAATACCACGTGATATGAGTTACATTGATACGTGCGAAATTAAGTTGGTGGAGGATCCACTTTCCAACAATAAACAAACATGAGGTTTCTCTTCCTCTTTCAACTACTTTTTTCTTCTCTTGTTGTTGTGTGTTTCTCTCCACCTCATAAATTAGTCTTATTAATGTTATTAAATCGTATAACAAAAAGTTAAAAGTACTAGAAAAACTATTAAACGGCAATAAAGTGTTTGTTTCAAAAAGAACTATTCCCTCCATTTTTCTTTAAATGACGTTTAGGAATTTTTTGTTTGTTTTAATATAGGACGTTTTGATAAAAACAATACAAAATATGTGATAAATGACCATATTTATACTATATTTATTCTACTCTAAGTCCTTCACGACACATAATAGTTAATTATTTCCTCTGTTCCTAAATATTGGATATTTTGAATGTTTCACACAGATTAAGAAACAGTTAATATACATATTTTCTAATCATTTTGTATATAATGCTACTCTAATTTTTATTAATCATTTGTTATTTTTTTTTAATTGTTGTATTTAAACCACTTTCCACTTACCGACTATTTAAACGTTTTTCTTAATCATCCACATTTCTAAAAAATTACTTTTGTCATTACCCAAAACTTTGCATTAAATAAATTATTGTAAAGATAAATGCAAATTAGTTGATCTATATTTTAAATAAAAACATTAGTATACAAAATTCATCTTTGTGGAATAAGATTAAAATCTAAAAAAAAATATTTCCAGACGGAGGGAATAATAAAGAAGGATAGAAAAAGTATTATACTGGATGTTTTAATTTGGGTGAAGCATCCTACAACGTCATATAAAAGAAAACAGGGAGTACTAAAGTGTAATATATTAGGTATTATGAATTGCATAAACGAAAATATGTCACGTTAAGTTTATAGGAACCGATCATCGGCGTTAATTGACATGGTAGCTAATAGTACCACCATTTTCTTTCTTTTGATTTTATTCACCAACAACATTAGTGATATTTTGATCGTCGGCAATTCCTCTTACTTCTCCAAACTTATCTTTAGTTCCAGGAATAATCTTTTCAACCATTATGTTATTTCTTCTTGTTCTTTAAAATTGATTTTATTAAAGTCTAAACATTCATATTATAATATGATGTAATCCTTAGAAACATACGAACTATCCATATATTTTACTTACACATGTATTTATTTTTCCTGAGAAGAAAAAAAAAAGAATGTCTTTATTTTCATTATGTGAAATTCTAGGAATAGTATGATTTATTACCCGTTGACGAAAGGAAGTGTAGAAGATTTTTTTACTCGATTAAGATGATAACACAGGAATGAAAAATCAAGTAGACATTTGGTAGGTGGGTGATCCATGTGTAAATGATGTCACATGATTGTATGATTGATTTCAGTACTTCACATAATCACATGTTTGTCAATGTCACGAACTGACATTGGAGTTTTGACTTGGAATAATAAAGAAATGTGATCTCTTCTTATTCAACGGACCGTAGTTTTTTATTTGACCTAATAAAAATAAAAAACAAAATTCAACTCAAACGAATTTTCCTTAACTTTTTCAAATAATAAGCAGACTATAAAGTTTAATTATACTGTAAAACTATTGTACAATACTGTAAAATGTATTCGTCATGGCTAAAGTAGCACGTGGGTTTTATTACACATCGAAATGGGTCATTAGCTTCTCGGAATGTGGCCAGTATATTACTCATATCTATTTTGGGCCGCAATTTGAGGCCTGGAAACGATAGTTCAAAACGACATGCATTCCATCCAAATTACAGAAAACCGGCAAGGAGTTTAGTTTATCACAATTCTAAACGGTTTGTGGCTTTCTTTAGTTTTCAAGGGTATCAAAAGATTCAACAACAGCAAAAAAGCTGAAACCTCACAAGTTAGGTTAAGATGCTCATAGAATACAACAAGACTGGGGATTTCTAAGTCCACTGGAACAGGCTAGTCTTGTTCAGCGTCTCCGAGTTCTTCATCTTCTGTCACACCTCGGACATACAAAACGTTGTTGCATCTGTTTGAACAGAGTCAGTAAATCAAAAACCAAGAGATCAAAAAACTTTAACACAACTAACAGAGGTTAAGATGATGAATGTGTGTGTGTTCAGTTAACAGACACGTCCAATTCTTAAATTTCATCAACTAATAGCACTTCAACTTTGTTTAAAACATAAAACAGTATGGCCAAACTCAAACGACTAAATTGAAAAGAATGAATCACTTTTTATCACTCGTAGGTTTTCAGCATTAGGTTTGTCACTGTAACATCAATCTTTGTTTAACATTTACATGATTTTTATAAAATCACAAATATGTTGTACCAACTTTCTAATTTACAGTATAAATTAACTTTCAAAATCTTGTAGAAACAAGTTCTAAAAAACTTGTACAAACTATACATTATTTAAAATAGAATCCCGAGCCTCTTGCCTCTTGGTGAATATTAATTAACTCAAACTGTTAGTAGATTACGGAGCCTTCCACCATTTATGACGTTTCAAAAAAAGAGCTTACAAACCTAAACAGAGCGGATAGGGTAGGTTCATATTGTTTCTAAACTTGAAGTTTTAAGGAAGTGATCACTGCTTGACCCTTAATTAGTACTCCCTCCGTTTCGCAAAGAGTGTCGTTTTGAGGTTTTATTTTTGTTTCATAAAAAGTGTCATTTTCTATTTTCAATGCAAAATTTATGAATTTTATTTTCCAATTTAATTTTCTATTGGTTGAAATAGTGTTAAGTGTATGGGAAATGATGTTTTTATATAGAAAATAAACAAAATTAAATGTTTTCTTAATCTGTGTGCAGAAACTTAAAATGACACTTATTATAAAACAGAGGGAGTACTATTCTTTAATAATTCTTCAAAATATATTAACGTAATCAAAGGCAACTTTTATAATAAAACTTGAAATCTCAATGTTGAATAACTGTTACAAAAATGAAAACGACCGTAACAGAAAAGTTATTAGCCCATTTTAAAACCCTACCCCGAAAGAATAAAGATCTCCGAGATGATGCTAGCCGCAACTGTAACGAGCATAAATGAAAAAAACGACCATTCCGATTTAAGAGTTGAGTAGCTGCCGCTAGGCTTAGATTGGACGCGACCATACGTTTCGAAATCAAGGGGAGATGCAATGAAGTGGATGGCAATGAAGGGATCGACGAAGACGTCAGCTTCAGTGATGAGAACGTTGTCCACAGAAAAACCAGAATCAGAATTGTTGGTTACGAGGATTGAGTAGTTGGTGAGAAGAGTAGGTAGTCGAGACTGACTTTCTTTGGAGAGAAGATCAGCAAACTCAAGCCTCTCCGAGACGACGTGGTATGCAGCCAACTTTTGTTTGTCTTCTCCACCATGGTACGAGGAGTTTGGAATGAAGAGTGTTGATGGGAGAACCTCCCCTCTAATTCGATCATTAGTTTCTATAAAAATCGCTGACCATTCTTGAAAATTCCCATGAGCTAGTGCATCAACTATTTCACGGGTGGTATCTTGAACTGTGCCTGAGACAACGGCGCTTACTGCAATGACCGAGAGAAAAACTAGTACTAATCGACTCATCGTGAGTGAGAGTGAGAGTTTTTTTTTTTTTTGTTTCTTGGGAGAATGAAATTACGGTTTGGATATGAGTAGAGATGCAAGTAATAGTTAGTATTTTAATAACTCCAAATAGTGATAATAACGTGTCGAATCTAGCTAGGTTGAAAAAGTGTGAAGAGATTAACACACAGAACTGATGACTTGGAATGAAATTCATTTCTGTGATTGTGAAACAATCTCAATACACAACCTTAAACCGACTTGGTTAGGCTACATTTTACTAACTACTTTATAATTATGTGTATATGGGCATATATCTATAAGGTTTTTTAACTTGTTAATAACTAGTGGATAATATCATTATCCACGAGTGTATTCAAAGTGGTTGTAATGTTTAATGGTTACGAACGGTCATTAAAACGATATCTATTCTCTATATTATCAAATCGTTCAATCTAGACTAGTTATCCTAAATTATTTTTGTACAGTTTTGCATTCGATCTCACTTCCCCTAAGTGCTAATAAGCATGCATGTTTTGTTTTACTGGGACATAATATTTTGTTCATAACATGTGTTAGACAATAGCAAAATCTCGTTCAGCTGTGAACTTAATTTACTTTTTGTTACTAAAAAGTTAGCAAATAGAAATTCACCATAACTCAAAAAGATAAAAAGAAATGAGTTTTGAACAAATGTTTAGTTAGTCAAAAGCTAACCCCTAATTGATCTCTCCAATATAGCTATTAATTAGGACTAACTTAAAATCACCATCTTTTAATTTATACAATTTCTTAGAACTTAAATATACACTTTAGTTGAACCCTGAAGGAATAGTAATGAGACAAATTCGTTGGCATGAAAAATAAAAATCAAACTAATACTTGCGGCAAAAAAAAACTATTTGAATGCAAGCATTGAAAACTAGTGTAGCAACTATAGTATGATTGTAATGTATATTATTGTTTGTTATCATCGCATCCCATTTATATTTCATGCTGTTTTGTACAAAGCAGCGGAACAAAAAAAGTTGGTTGTATTATCTTCACATGAGTCAACATCGTTCTGTTATATTATTATCATGTAAAAACGCCACTCCAATTTTGTAAAACGAAATGGAGAGGGATTATTTTTGTCCAAAGTGAAAGTTTGATTCTAAGGGCTTTCCGTAAATGTTTGATCAACACATTAGAAAGTCTTAAAACTTCTTGATAGAGTCCAGAGTTCCTTTCTTTCCAAATATTACAAAACATATCGTCGAGTTTTTTTGGATCTTCTAACCCAATCTATAATGTGCTGTAAGCCTGTGAGCTTGACGGTGGGCCATGAATGAAAGAGTTGGCCTTTCACCGGAGAGAAGAAAATAGCATTCCAGATACCCAGGGCATAGGGTGATATGAATGATTTTAAATAAATCATTCCTTTGAAGTTAAATAAGATTTGAATCATTCAATGCATAACACCAAATTTTAAATAAACCATTCATCTGAAGTTAAATAACATTGTATCACACAAATATTTCATAGTGAGAGAAGATAGCATTCCAGTCTCCAGCCAGATACCCAAGGCATAGGGTCATATGAAATATTTGTGTGTTACATACGCAATATCTCTTACTGGGCCTTTCCCTCTTCTGCTAGGCTTCCTTCCTCGACTCATGTCTGCGGGATCTATACCGGGCCTCAATCTATGTTTATATTAGCATGTGTTAGTTATTAATAGAGATGAGAACCTAACCAAATCAAACTAACCCAAGCCAAACAAATATATATCTCCTAACTTCTAACTATTCGGTTAGCTTAACAACAACACAAACGGTTCACTTTGAACTGAATCAAACCAAAAACCTAATGTATTTATTTAAGTTAACTAAATATATTAATAATATTAAAATTTAAGATATTTAACCATGTAACCTAAATCCTAAAACATAATTTTATTCATTTTGATTCTAGATGAACATAATAAATACAACCAACAATAAAACAAAATAACATGATTCTTCTACATTATTATCAAAAACTTAAAAAAAAAAATACTTATGACAATTTTACTAGGTTTAAAGCAAATGATTTAAATTATCTCGCCCCAAACTATGTGTGTATATTAATTAGGCTGTGTTAATTATTAGTGTTAGCTACTAAAAACTATTGTGCTAATGCTCCTTGTTAAACAACAGCAAAGAACAATATTTTGAAAATAGAACCACAAGTTTATCCCGTACTTGTTAAAAATAGAGGATATGACAAGAAAAATAATTGTGAAAATATTCATTTTAAGCTTGAGTCTACCTGTGGACTTTCGTCAAACTATTATCACAAAACTTACGTTTCCTATTGTTTATTCGGTGATAGTATGGTTGACCATTTAACAAAGATGGCTTTTTAAGAAAAAGAAAAATATATAAAGCTGAAATCAATCTGATTGGAAAAGCATTTCAAAAACAGAGAGTATTCTTTACAAAGAAAAAAAAAAAAGATGATTGTTCTTGAGAAAAAAACAGAGTCAATCTGCAGTGTCAAGATTTAGAAAGAAACCAAAGTGCAACAGTGACTATCACTACAACACTAAGAATTGCAAAAGAATGCTGAATCTGTGAAAAAAGCCAGCGAGGCGCTGGGAAAAGCTCGAGCTGCGAAACGATTCATTGTCCAAGACATGTCGAGGAAGCTTGGCATAGCCAAAACGCAGATCGCTGAAACCGAGGCCAAGTACCAAGCACTGACCAAGTCTTTCCATGAGAACATTCAGAGAGCTGTCGGAGATGCGAGGAGGGAAGTGGAAGCAAAATATAAAGGGATTATTTCACAAGTCGAAGCCCATCTCAAAGGCAGAGATGCTGCTGCTGAGGTTCAAGATAGGCTGGCACAGACAACAGCTAGCCTCGGCGAAGTGACCGACTACAAAGCCAAACATGAAGAGTTTGCTGAGGAAGAGATAGCTACCAGAATGGAACTCAATTCAATTTTAATTCCCGAGCTGGACTTTGATAAATTGGGGGTCTCTCGATGTGCACAAAGTTCAAATGCTTCCAACGAGCTAATGATGGATGAGGACTTGGAAGTAGACGAATATACATCATTAACCAACTAGAGTTCGGTTAATGAGCCTTAAGTTGAATCAAGATGGTCTTATGAGATCGTACGTTATTATATGTTACGCAACTGTGTTTGGCAAAAAATTGCTAGATCCGACATGTAACATCTTTATTTGAGTTTATAATCAAGAAACATATGGTATGCAGTAATCTTGCTATTTCTCATGCATGATAAGTGTTCTTGTGTTTAAGAGTTCCTTTCAGTTACTGGGCTTGCCATGAGGACATCACTGTCCAACTAGAGTTCGGTTAATGAGTCTTTGGATTACGATGATCTTGTGAGGTTGTATGTTTTTATATGTTTCTCAACTGTTTTGGCTTAAAATTGTTTGATATAAAATCTTCATTTGAGTTTATAGTCAAGAAAAATACGTTATGCAGTAATCTGACTATATATCCAAGGGTAGTTTGTATAATTGACTAAGCGAGGCCAGTTAAAAAAAGGTTATAGTGTCTATATTTTCTTACAATTTTTCATGAAGTGTCACTACTTCGTAATCCAAGCCATTGGTTCTCAATTTCATTTCACTATGTTTTATCAGTACTACCTCGTAACACTTGAACCGTATTAGAGAACACTATTTTAAAGTATATGAACGTAATCAAAGGACACAATAAAAACGAAAATTGGTATTCCAAAGTTCCAAGAAACCAGTTCAAATACTGCATATTATCCAAATCATTAAGAAGAAACTTAAAAGACCATAAACCCTAAGGAAATAAGAACCTATCTGCGGGAAGACACGAGGCAGCGGATGATGACAGCCAGCGTTACGGCTATCACAACGGCAAATACTTCTATTTCCAGTTTAGATATCAACTCTGTTTTAGGCTTAGGCTTATAGTCTACCATGCGGCCGTATTTGGTGAAATCGAGGGGAAACCTGATACGGTGGATGGCAATGAATTTGTCTACGAATATGTCTGGCTCCGTCACGCTGACACCGTCGAGAGTTAAGCCACCTTCAGTTGTGTTGCGAACAAGAATCGAACATCCTGCAAGAAGGGTAACAATTCTTGTTTTATCTTCCTTGGCAAGCAAATCAGAAAACTCCATCTTTTCGGGCACGACATGATACGCAGCTACGTTTCGATCACCAAGGTGTTCATCAGTAGCGGCAACGGGAATGAAGAGTGTTGCCGGTAAAACACCCCCACGGATCTTATCATCAGTGGAGATAAAAGCAGCAGACCAATCTTCATATTTCGCCTGAGATAGGGATGAGATTATCTCCTCCGCAATGCTTTCCGACGTCCGGTAGCCGACTTCAACAGCTAGTGCGAGAGAGAGAGTGACTATGAAAATAAGAAAGAAAAGATATGCTTTTTTCATTCTTTCAACAAAAGAAAAGAGAAAATGGTTCTTGATCTGTTTCTTTCGATTCTCTGGAGAGGGTTACTTATAAAGAGATTTTTACATCCCATGCTATTTTGAAACAAAACAAAGCCACAACACGTAAATTTGGTAAAGAAATTTGTTAGAACCAGTCAACGAAGTGGTGACCCACAAAATCACAATAAATCAATCATATCAATGTCTTCGACACCCAAACTATCCAATAGTCTTCAGACGTCATACACACTCATCACCCAAATTGCATTGAGAGACTTATTTATAAAAGGTTTAAAAATTACCTAAGCAGAAAAATGTGTCAAAATGGCTTAATTGTTTAATGCAAGAAGAGGGAAATGTTTTCATATGCAATGAATCATATTCAGTCACAGTTTTTAGTAAATAAAACATAAGCAAATGATACATATTACACTACGTACATTATATCAGTTGATTTCCATTTTGGACTAGGATAATAAGTAAATTATTAATATTTTCTTTGTCAAGATCTTTTTTAGACAGCCAAGATTAACTTTTTGACAATCTTGTGTTTTTTAGCCAATGTTTCGTTTTCAAAAAATTTAACATTAGACAAGATTTATATTTAGACTAGGAGTGTGCATTTTGGTTTAAATTCAGATTTTATTTAAATTCGGTTTGGTTTGGTTGGATTTAAAAAAACTTTAACCAAAATAAATTAAAATTAGTTTGGTTTGGTTTTTGTTCGGTTTAGTTAGTTTTTTTTTCTTCTGTTTGTATAGTTTAGTTGAATTGGTTTTTGGTTTTTGGTTTTGTTCTAGTTCAGTTATGAAAATATAATTTAAGAAAAATTTGAATCTAATATAAATATTATAAAATAGTTTTTTTTTTCCAGGTTTTTGATGATATTGTATAAGATTCATATACTTTTGTTTATTTTTTAGTTGTATTTTCTAATTATTTAAAAGTAAATATATAAAATTATATTTAATTGTTTGGAGGTAAATGATTAAATATCGTAAATTTTAATATTATTAATATATTTAGCTAATCTAATTTAATAAATATTTCAGTTTTTAGCTCGGTTTCTAAACTGAATCATTTGGATTAATAAAACTGTATTTAAATGGTCATCATGTATCGGTTTGGATTCAGATGAGTCAATTTGGTTTGGGATGAATCATTTCGGTTCTTTTGCGCATCTCTAATTTAGATGATGAAATATCAAGATAACAAACCATAAGTCTTAAAATTATATAGTCATGTAAGTATTTTGGTGTATTTATATATATCTAGAAATGGAAAGAAAACCACGATGTATTTTAGTAGTGAGCTACCGTGACTAAGACCATTAGATGGTTTCTAAAAAAAAAGTTTTTTTTTTTGGTTTGATTTAAAAAAATAAAATAAATTAAAAACGCACCAATCGCGGACCGTCATGTATCAGTGGGGCCCGTGAACAGTGCAAAAAACCCTCCAAAATCGGTTTTTATTTCATAGTTTCTGGAACTGTTTTTTACACTGTTCACAGACCCCACTTGTTAGTGGGACCCACGAACAGTATAAGAAACTCAGTTAAGAAATTGAGATAATTGTGCTCTAAGATGGTGGCATAAGACCATGCAAGGTCGGGGTTTTACAAAAAAAAACACTGGTGGGTCCACAAAATTTGAAAAAACGGTCACAAAAGAGCTCACGTAAGGATCGACTATAAATGGGTTTGTGTACTAATCGCGGGCCCCACTAACACGTGGCGGTCCGCGATTGGTACATTTTATAATTTTTTTTATTTTTTATTTTTAAATCAGAAAAAGAAAATTAAAAAAAAAATTAAAAATCCTTTAAAGGTTTTATGGTATAAACATGCCCTAATAAATTTAAAATAGCCTGAGTTGCAAAAATTGAGACACATGATGGTTGTTACATGATGTACATGCCAGTCAACTTAGCCACAATGAGAATCGGACGTAAACTTTTTACAAACTGGAAAAATAACAACGCAATTGAGCCTTTTTTTTTTTTCCAAACTAAAAAATATATATTCACTAATCCTAACCACCACCGAGTGCACGAGACTCTTAACGCCTCAAGGGGCCCGAGAAACCACAAACCTCCAAACATATAAGGCGGCGAAGAGAAGGAGAACCGCCATCTCACATGTCAGATCCGGAGATCGTGACGCCTCCACCCTAAGCGAAAAGTCGATTTAATTGGTTGTAGAGAGGTTAGAAGAGAAGCGCGCGTGGTCACTATTGAGCCTCGAGTAGTTCCACAGCTTTGAGTTTTATTCAGTATTTTTACTATATTGATTTAATGAAGACAATCTTTGTATGTGTTGAAATCTGATTCATATCTGTTTAAAATTTCATTGATTTACAATAAAACACATGTTATTAAGACAGTGAAATACATCTGTTTAAAATTTCATTGATTTACAAGTCCAAAGGTTTTTTAATAGGAAGCGTTACAGAAGCAGATTATTTGCGCAAAGGATTCACTCACACAATAAGTGTCATTCACACAATAGTCCAAATGTAAAATAAATAAAAGAAGTATCATTTTGCGGTCAAAAATAACAACGAAATTTAACACACATTTATTATTAGTGATTCACCGCAAAAATATATTGTGGACCAAACGAATAAAGAGAAATAATTTCTTTTGAAAAATAATTATTAATAATTAACTATAAATTCATCACTGTAAACTTTTTGAAAATATAAAATAGCACTAAAATATGGACATGAATTTGTTAGATAGATCCACATCGTGTGCTTTTTTCCCATTCAGGGCCAAAAGCAGTTGAAAGCAAGATGAAAACACAAAAAGTGAGTTTTATGATGCAAAGTTTAAAAGAATCAACTCTGTACACTTTTAACATGATCAGTTTAGTGAATACTATTCTCGTATCCCATCGCCTGATCAACGAGCAAACCAAATGAATGGACAATATTTCTCATAAATTTCCAATTTTTGTGTCTAGACATCCTTTACATGAGATTACATTTTTCCTAAAATTTAAATAATCATTACACCTAACTTGGACCAAACAATCAGGGGGGATGCAGGTAATACTTAGGTTAGCTTGTGATCCACACTAATTTTTGCTTTTTCTTCAATAATTAAACATATAAATGCTCTCAAGCTAAATATTTGTTATAATGCCTGCCCCATACAAAATAAGTTGCTCAATCTTTCCATGCATACAGTTTATACAAAAGCAAACAATATAAAGCTCAAAACGTATTCCTTTCATCATAATCAATAAATATGAAAATATGTTTAACAAATACTGTATATTTAGCTTCCATTTATAGTTGTACAATTTTATTGTTTATAATTTAAATGATTATTAAAATTATTAAATAAACAGAAACGATGATAGATAACCATTAAAGTTAGTTTCTACTTATTATTACAGTTTTGTTTTTGTAAATAAGCGGTTTTTCTTCTAACATCGTATCCCAAACTATGTCCCTGAATCGATGTTGCACCAATGATGATGTCTGAAAAAGAGCCCTTGTTATTTTTGATCGCCAAGCAGAGATGTCCAGGTGGCCCAGTTGGTAAGAATATGTTATGGACGTTTACACTCAGTTGAGCTCCTCCAGCAAAAATAAAGCCGACGTCAAACGTGTCTAGCCCCTCTATATCATCTGCTTTGTAGCATAGATCTGGCATATATGAAGCAGGTCGACCTATTATCTCTTCAAACTCATCAACGAAATAGTAGTACACATTTGTTGGGATGTAAGACATGGTGGAGCCGGTGTCAACTAATACTTGGACTGGGTGGTCCAAGAGTATTTTCCTTTCAACAATGATGGACTCCAGTGAAAAATAATAATGGCCTCTTGTGATATTAATTACCATTGGATGTCCTTGTATGTTTGCCCCATCACCAAGGATCAAGTTGTGATTGGAGCGTTTATCGCTTATCCTACCAAGGCAAAATGAGAACTTATAGCCAAATTCACCTATGATGGAGATCATTCCAACCCCGAGACCTAATATACCCGTCCCTATAAAGCTTGTACCCTCGCTATGCTCAGTACACCCAAAATACACACCATATAGCCTTTCGTACCCACCATCAAGCTTATCTACTGTAACCAGTTCTTGCGCAACTGTACCTTTGACGACACTTTTGTCTAGATAAGTTACATTATAGGGGCATTTTCCGGTGTCAGTTTCACACATTTGTTCGCGGTATGTTTTTGAGTTTTTTGGCCAGTACTTGGGATACAGGTTCTGGTCAAAGCAGCGGGAGCATGGAAAACACTGTATCCACGTCAGACTACTTCCGGTGTCTAAAAGAAGAAGTTGCTTTATAGGAGGAGACCCGAAATAAATCTCCGCCGTAAAGGCTTGACCTTGGCGAGATGAGGGTGATACGAGGGGAGGGGAAATTACTTTGGTGTCAAAAACATTTACACCATTATGAACAAGAGGAATATAAAGTGTAGTTCTTTTGAGCTTAGCATTTACTAGAAGAGGGAGGAATAGGAGAAGAAGATAACTCATTGTGGTTTTCATTTTGACCAGTTTTTGAAAGTGTGTTTAGGATGTGATTTAATTTGAGAACATGCAATGCTAAGCTTTTATACAAAATGAAATCATTTTATACTAATACATGAAAGATTTGTGAAGCTGACTAAAATAATCTAGAAGTTGGAAAAGAAAGTACATCAATAAGATACTAAGATCATTACATTTCATATGAAAGTAATTAAGAGATAAGTTGGTGAAATGGTTAAAGAGTGATGAACGATAGAAGAAAAGTTTTTCTCAGAAAGACAGAAGAAATGGGTTAGATGATTATTAGGAAATCTTGTTGATATGTATGTATACAAATATAAAGTTTGGTTTGATGCAGGGGAAATGAAAATACATGACACCAATAAAATAGCTACATTCTCATTTCATATGAAAGAAGGGAACAAGTTGGTTAACTTTTTTTTTTCTGTTGTAATGAAAGGTCTGTTTAATGGTCAATGCAAAAGATATGTTGATTTAATAGTTTAAAAATAAAATAAAATAAAAATAAAAAAAATAGTTAAAAGTGAGAAAGATTAACGAAAAGTGTGTGTACGTAGGAGAAAATCTCGTGGTATGTATGTATACAAAATATAAAAGCTTGGTTTGATTTAGTGGAAATGAAAGTATGCGAGACCAATAAAATGTATATATAATCTATATGAAGAATAAGATGACTTCTTCGTTCCATAAAAGTTAGTCTACCGTACCATATTCCACATATGTGATACAGACATAATGTGTGTGAGTGATACTGGCAGTTCAATTTAGGTCGGTGTTCAAAACTTGAGACGCAAGTCTATAAAATTAACTTTAATAATCACTTCGTAATAATATTTTAAGTTAAAGTTAAAAATGTGTCATGACACATGCACAAACGAACCTAGGCCTAGGCAAAGTATCCGGATCTGAAGTTCCGAACCGGATCCGATCCAAATTTTAAAGTACCAAACCGAATCTAGTCTGACATAGATATCTGAATGATACATAATTTCTTATATCTGAAGAATCGGAACCGAATCCGAACCGAACCCGAAAATTACGGATATCCAAAAAATATTCGAAATACAAATATATATCTACAAATATTAGTTATATTAATCCTTATAATAGTTAGAATATTGAAAATTATAATAAATACTTTAATATGTTAGTTATTTTTGGATAATTTAGATATTTTAGATATTTAGTTACTTTGGATATTCTTGTACATGTTTGGATATAAAAAAACATATTCGAACCGGATATTTTAGATTAGAAGCATATATTTTTGATTATGATCATATAAAAATAAGTCAATCTGAACCAGAATCGATTTTTTCGTTTATTTGGATATATTTGATAATATCCGGATCTGACAAATACTCAACCAAACCCGATCCAAAATTTATAATTATCTGAATAATATCAATTTTCTTATATCCAAAATTCAAAATATCTGATTCAAACCCAATCCGATATCCGAATACCCATACCTAAACGAACCAATGTTCTACGTACGTTTTCTTGGATATCAATGTTTTTGTTTATTTTTTTGTTGGTCAACTGTTTATGAGACCGCAAATTTCAGTTTTTCAAACTGTAACCAATAACTGAGATGTCAAACCGAATTCAGTATTTTTCTTTTCCAACTAAGAACGAATTAAGTTTAGGTTGAAATAATACCTCACAAACTTAAAATACATATTATTATTTTCAAATAATATGGTATATTGCTTTTGTTTAAGACCATGTACGGTTTCGACATCCATTTCATATTTTTTTTTTGTTAACATTCCTCATCATCTTTTTTTTCCACCTAATTTATTTAACATCTTTTTCATTTTAACCTCTACAATAATTTATTTAATTTTTTTTTAAACATACTACCCCACCATTTTTAATTAATACTTTTATCTTTTATGATATAATAACTACATTTAAATAATATTTTTAATTGTAGTTAACTTAAAAACTAAAATAACATAACTTTTAGTAAGAAGAAGAATTCTGAATGTTAAAAAGTTATTATTGAAATCTATTTAACAAAAAAAATTTAAATTCTAAAATAATTGATTATAGTGAAACTGATGTTTTTTCGTATCCAAATGAAACGAGAGCAGTTTATATTTATAGATCATAAAAAGTTATAAATTTTGATATAATTTTTATCTTTTCTAAAAATAATTATTATATAATAAATAAGTTCAGATTATTAGATAGGACAAAAAAATATGCACAACATTTTTATCTAATCAATTTGCGCTATATAGTCAAGTTGGATCACATAATTTTTTTATCAACATGTTAAAACTTTACAACCATATTGAATCCACTAGATAAGCTACAACCTTTCAACAACCTCATTATATAGTTGAAATCAAGTTTAAACACTTCCATTGTGGTGGTCTGACGGACATATTATATGTTTTGTAATTGGCAACGAGAACCTTCTTTTCGTTATAAAGAAAAACGAGGACCTTATTTTTCTTCCAAGAACAAATCAATCGTTATGAGTTATAAAAAGAAAAACAAATCAATAGTTATGAGTTCTACTTCTACTTCTACTTCTACCTCTACCTCTACCTCTACCTCTACCTCTACCTCTACCTCTACCATCCCCTTCTTGCTAATTATTATTTATATTTTATTTTATTGACTTGGCCAAAAAAAAACCCATCCCCTTCTTGCTAATTATTAGACCACCCGCAACGGGGGTTCTTAAGGAGGAGTCCTTAGCGAAAAAATAATTAAATAATTAATGGGTCCCACCAAAATTTAAGGATTCGATCCTTAAAATCTCTAAATAAGGATCGGTCCTTGCACTATTTGCGACACGTGGCGACCCGCGATTGGTTGAAATTTTTTTTTTTTTTTTTTTTTTAAAAAAATCTGGAAAACAAAAAAAAAAAAAAAATTTAAGGACTCCGCAAGGAGTCCACGGTTGCGAATGCCCTTAGGCTATGAATGAATTGCAGACCAATATGCAGTACAAATGCAGTTTATATAAATGCAGTTTAGACTGCATTTTTTTACCATTCACCAAATTAAATGCAGAACAAAATAATATCATAAAATAATAAAAAATCTGCATGCAGATTAATGTTAGTACAAATATTCTGATCTGCAGAAAAAAATAAAAAGATGCTGAAATCAAGCTAAGGGCTAATCACATGCATGCAGATCTGATTTTTTTTTAAAAAAAATAGTTACCTTTATAATTTTTACTAATAACTTATTTCAGTTCCATCCAAACTAAATACCAATTCTTTTATAATTATAGTTCAATATTTTATTATTTTTTCTGTTTTTATATAATAATTTATTTACGTATTTATTATAAAATAATATATAACTATATATTATTTACATATATATTAATTTATATAAAATTGACAATATTAGTTTTATATAAGTTGAAGTGTTTGGGTATTCAGGTCGGATCGGATCAATTTTTTTTTTGGTTTGGGTTCTTCGTATCCTATTACATTTGGATCCAATATGTATTTGTAATTTTTGGTTCGGATTCGGATCAGTTCTTATCGGATCAAGATCAACTTAGATTTATATTTAAAATACTTTTTAAATATCCGTACTTTTCGGGCTCATGTTGTATACGAGTTGGGTTTGGATATTTAAGATTTCAAAATATCACGAAATACACAATACCCATCAAATTTAGTCAAAATTTTACAATTAAGTACTTGTAAATTTTTTATTCGGTTGAGATCAATATTTTTCGGATCGATTCTGGTTTGGGTTTTTGGATATGGGTTAAATGCTTAAGCCAAATTTTATAGTTGAACCAAATGATAAAAAAAAAAAAAACTTTTTATAATTTTTGTAATTGTGATGAATTTTCATATAATTTTAAATTTCACTATTAAATGATGAAATTTATTTTTATTTTTGTCAACATGATATTTATAACTTATTTATAATAAGTTTTATTTTTACATATTTATTTTTATTAAAATTTATAAATATTTATTTAAATATAATAATTTATAAAATTAGTTTGATCTGCATGATCTGCATGGTCTGCATTTGTTCTGCTTGATCTGCGTTTCTGTTTGATCTGCGTTTTTTGATCTGCGTTACCCATTCGAAGCCTTAGTTATACTTTATTTTATTGACTTGGCCAAAAAAATAAAGTCGCTATCAATTACGTGTGGATCCTTGTCCAGTCAAACAAAACATGAACTTTCATATATTCTCTTATCATATAAAAACAATATATAACTCTTTAATGGGGTGTCTATTAATTTGAACGTTTGGTGTAGTTACTGGATAAGCACGATGCAGACGCAGTGACTACATTAATTACGTTATGGCATTCACAATTATTTGAAGAGGAAAATAATATTACACATCCTAATAGGATCAGCTAAAATGGTTGGAGACTACTGACTACTTTATTAAAGGTCTACAAACTACCTTGGCATATAAAAATTGTGTCAAATGGCTAATTGTTTTATGCAAGAAGAGAAAACTATCATCATGTGCGATGAATATACGTTTATCGTGGAGTCGATGAAGATACTTATTCTGCTTCTCCTACACTTGCTTCTTTTCTCGATGTGTCTACTTCATCCTTCAAAGCTTCTAGTAAACCTAAAATCATAAGATAAGCAAGGATTTTTTTTCTTCGAGTGTGTAACCTCACTTCCCATCAAATGTATCTATTTATACTCCTCTCATCGAAGTGTAAGCTTGCCATCATTTGGTTGGTGAATAGGGTAAGATTTTTTCCAACTTGTTTACCATGTATGGAAATGTATATAATATAATACTCTTTCCGTTTCAAATTACTTGTCGTTCTGGAGTAGAATTTTTGTTTCAAAATAAATTTCGTTTTCGGTTTTCAATACAAAATTTATTGATAATATTCTCTATTTTATTTTTCTATTGATTGATATATGGTTAGATGTATTGGTAATAGTGTTTTTATTTTAAAAATATGTAAAATAAAATATTTTCATAAACCTAGAACGACAACTAATATGACACGGAGGGAGTACCTTTAACCAAATTATAGGATAGTAAAGAAAAAGCACAAGAAGGCAAAAGAACAGGAGAAGAAGAAATAAACGTGTGCGTAAATGGAATGTTGGGAAAATGGACAAAAATGCATGAACTATTGCTCTATCACAAACTTTGAAAAATATTCAAATGGTTGCAACCGAGAATAATAAATACATTATGATGAAGCAAAAATAAGTGGAATTTTTTTCTTTGACATCTGCAAACTAAATGGAAAATATTATTTAGAGCAATACAAGGAATAAGACGAAGATATTATGCGCTTTCTAGGGCTGAGACAAATTTTATGTTATATATATTTTTTGTCAAAATTTTATCTATCTATCTATATTATTATTTGAGAATTAAATTTGATGATGTGTCATGCTCTCCCATAATTTTAGGTTTTGTCATATTTTATAATCAATTATTTATCTTAATAAATAAAATTTGTGATTTATCTGATAATTTATCATTATCTTGAGAGTAATTAAAAAAAAATTAATAATAATATCATATTTAAATTTAAATTTTATTTAATTTAGTAAGATTAAAATATTATATACATATTTATATTATACTATCCAAAAATATTTTATATTATGCTATCCAAAAGTATTTTACATCATAATATTTTTAAAATAAATATAAATCTTTGTATATAGTTTTATGTATATGAATATTTTCAAGTTTATTTTACATAATAAAAGATATTTTATTAAAATAAAAAGTTTTATTTTATATTTTTTTTAATATTTACTTAAATTATTAAATTTAGTGGCCACCATAATTTTAGACTTAATCATATTTATGATTAATTATTAATCTTAATAAATAATTTTAGTGACTTAACTGATAGTTTATCATTTTTTAAAAAATAATTCAAAATTCCAATGATAATATCATAGTTAAATTTATATTATATTTATTTTAGTAATATTAAAAGTTTCTATATATATGTTTATATTCTATTTGGTTTAATAATATTATATTTATTTTAATATATATATTATAATATATATATATATATGTTATAATTACCCATAAATTTTAAAAAGAATTTATTAACTTTGTAATCATCATTATCTAAAAATACTATATTATCTTATCCAAAAATATTTTACATTACAATACTTAAAAATAAATGTAAATCACTTGATATAGTTTTATGTATATATGAATATTTTCAAATTTATTTTATATAATAAAAGATATTTTATTAAAATAATTTTATTGTATATAAAAAATAATACTTAATTAATTATTAAAATTTTAAAGATTTATAAATATTTGTAAAATTATTAAGTCTTAAGTGTGGATAAAACACATAGTATATATATATATTAGGGTTATAAACCTAATAGTTAAACTTTAATTTTAATGGGAAGTGATAATTAAGAAAAACGATATAGCTGCAAGACCAAAACAAATAAAGAGTAGTTTTCTTTTTCCCTAAAAAATATAGTCTGATAATCTAAGAAATTGTTTTTTTTTCATAGCGAGATGATGATAGTTTTAAAATGGTTGTATCAAAGAATTTTTGGGAACAAGATAATTACTACTTTTCGTTATTTCGTTTTTTCTTACCTTTTGTGAAAGTGAAAAGTAGAAACCTAATCCCAGCAGTGAAAGGAATTTTTTTTCAAAACAAACAGAATTAATAATTTTAGTCAAAAGCCAAAAACCCTAATCCTCAATCCTCAATGAAAAGGATTCAGCAAGCTGTTTATATATAAACACAAACATAAACACAAACCTCTATCATCAGACTTGAAATAAAAAAAAACTAACCTATCTCTCCAACAATGTCTATGGTCATAAAGTTCTTCATCCTCTTCCTTTTGGTTGATATATCAACCGCATTTTATATGCCAGCTGATCCGACCTCCGAGGACAAAAAAGGGATCGGTCTAAATAAGTCAGAGATTGACTATTTCAATATATTTAGAGACACAGTTCGAGGATGGCGAAGAGAAGCAGATGAAAAGTACTCGATATCGGCATCTACCGATTACATGACCCGTTCACTATTCCTACAAGACAAAGTTCGAGGTTATGTTCAGCTTTGGGGAGAGTGGAAGAATCATACTGGATACCCATATGCTGACTTGCATAAGAAAATTTATGGTGACTTTTGGCCTATAGAATATGTTGATTGCGATCGAACTGAGGGTATAGATCTCTTGATGTATCTTTTATATGGCCTTAGTGCAGAATCGGGCATGGTTTAATTGCTTCATTTTTTTCTGTTTTTTATTTACTTTTTTTTTTTTAACCACAGTTTTTTATTTACTTATATATCTTTTGACAAAGACCAATAACACTGAGTTCCATTGTTGGTGCGATCTATTGTAACTCTGATTTTACTCTTATTTTCTCTTCATATTTGGTTTACTTGAAACTCAATTAAATACTGAATTTACTTTCACAAAATTGAAGTAAACAGAGATATCTTATTATGTTGGACTGCTTAGGGATATTCGAAAATCATCTTTTAAAAACTTGCTAAATATCTCTATCATTCTCATTAAGAACGTTCAAGTACAAGTATCGATTCATTTATGCATTCTATATATATTTCGGGGTCAAATCATTCTATTTATTTCTTTTACTGTTTCTGGAATGTAAAGTTTATTTCTCAGCAAAATAAAAAAAACTCAAAAAGAAGAAAAACGAAAAGAGAAGTTTCAAAAACAGAGCATCGAACTTCAGACAGAGAAGTGAGGGGGAAAGGGCCTATTTCAACACGAACTTTATGCATCGTGTTTTTTCCTTCACGGACTTTGCAATAGTGCGTATTTCATCATGAACTTAATTTTTTTTTAAAAATCCTATATGAACTTTCAAAATGGTGCCTATATATATGTTGACTGTCAAAGGTGTTAGTCAACCGTTAAAAACGAGCCTATTTCAATACGAACTTTATGCATTGTGTCTTTTCCTTCACGGACTTTGCAATAGTGCGTATTTCATCATGAACTTTAAATTTTTTTAAAAAATCCTATATGAACATGTAAAATCGTGCTTATATATGTTGATCGTCAAATGTATTAGTTAATTGTTAATTTATTAAATCAACGTCGTTTGTAGGCATGGACATTCGGGTCCTCGGGTTGGGTTCGGGTCGGGTCGTCTCGGGTTCGGGTCCTTTGGGTCTTAGAGTTTAGGATCCGATTACCCGAAAACCGACCCGATTACCCGAAAACCAACCCGATTACCCGAAAACTGATCCGATTACCCGAAAAACTAACCCAATTACCCGAAAACCAACCCAATTACCCGAAAACCAACCCGATTACCTAAAAACCAACCCGATTATCTGAAAACCAACCCAATTACCCGAAAAACCGACCCAATTACTCGAGAACCGACCCGAAAATTTAAGAACCGAAAATACTCGGGTATTAACGGGTTTTATATCCTTCATCCGACCCGACCCGAACCCGAGGCGACCTGAACCGACCCGGAACCAAAAATTTCAAATTACCCTATCGGGTCTTAAACTCTAAGACACGAAGGACGCGAACCCGAGACGACCCGACCCGACCCAAACCCGACCCGAGGACCCGAATGCCCATGCCTACAAACGACGTTGATTTAATAAATTAACGATTAACTAATACATTTGACGATCAACATATAGAAGCACGATTTTGCATGTTCATATAGGATTTTTTTAAAAAATTAAAGTTCATGATGAAATACACACTATTGCAAAGTCTGTGAAGGAAAAGACACAATGCATAAAGTTCGTGTTGAAATAGGCTCTTTTTAAACGATTGACTAACACCTTTGACGGTCAACATATATATAGACACCATTTTGAAAATTCATATAAGATTTTTAAAAAAAAATTAAGTTCATGATGAAATACGCACTATTGCAAAGTCCGTGAAGGAAAAGGCACGATGCGTAAAGTTCGTGTTGAAATAGGCCTTTTCCCCGAGAAGTGAAGCAGTATGGATCAGGCCCAATTTGTATTTTGAAGGTGCCCACAAGCCCAACAAAACCCAGAATCATGGTAAAGAATATGAGACAGATGTGTCGTTAGTAATTTATGTTTCGCATCAAAGATGTTCATAATTTCCTCTTCCTATTGTATAGCAAATCATTGAATTTTTAATGAAATTAAGATGTGTAAAGAGAAAAAAATAATAAGATGGCGTGTAGTTAGTGCTTTCCAAACCATATAAGCAGAACTAAGGTATTAAACATAAAAGTTTATCAAAGTGGAGTCAATGAATTGTTACGAAAACGTTAAAAGAGAAGATGGTGTAATTAATTTGTACCGCTAGAAAACTCTAGCTTCGTGCTATTTTCGCAGAATTCACATCACCTAAACATTTTATATGTTTTATTAAATTCGGAAATAAAATAAATAAATTAGAAACAAAAATTCCAAAAGTCCTAGCTAGGCAAAAATAATTAGAGAAATAAAAAACAATTACTTAAGTAATCGAAGAATGTTGTAACGACGACTCAGGCCATGTAACATGTAGGTCAACAGATTTGTAGCTTCATATGGAGGACATTCAGAATCAACGTTTGGCCACAAAACATCTATCTTGTTCACCAAGTTACGGTATGGCTTCCAGTTGTTCCATTCCCGAACATAAGCTTGAGCTTTGCCTTGTAAGAAAAACGATCTGTTGACAAAACCTTCAGCCTCGGTTTGCAAGGAATAAAATTTACCTATTCTGAAGGTTGTTGGTCGAAAAGGGTATTTTTTATCTGCTTCACGTAGCCATCCTTCAATCATCTCTTTGAAAAAACTAGAATAGTCAATGTCTGACATATTTTGATTTTTGGTGACATTATGATCCTGTACATGTTTTGCCATGGAAGATTCAGTCAACAAGAAAAAGATGAATAGTTTTATGGCGAGAGGCATTAGCGGCGACATCAATGAAGGGGTTATGAAAAGAAAAATACGAAAGCAAAAAAAAATAAAGATTTTTTTGTATTCTTTCTAACCCTCTGAGATGTTATGTTATATATATATGATGATCAGACCGAAGTTTCCCCTCTCCTTTTTCTCTTGGGATTATGGTTATAAGCCCAGTTAAACTTTTTTTTTTTTTTTTAATAGGAAGCGATAATAAAGAGAAAAAGAAACGATATAGCTAAAAGGCCAAAACAAATTAAAAGTAGTTTTCTTGTTCCCTAAAAATCTGGAATCTGATATTCCAAGTAACTGTTTTTCTTATGACCTTGGTAAATAATTTCTTTAAATATGATTTGGATAATCATAATCTTAAAAAAACAGTGTTATCAAAGAGTTTTCGTAAAACACGATAATTACTACTTTTTCTTTGTTATTTCGTTTATTTTCTGATGAGTGAAAAGTATAAACTTTAATCCCAGCAGTAAAAGGATAAAATACTATACAAACCCTTATCTCAATTGAAAAATAACTCAACATGCTTGTATATATATAACATAAACTTCTATCATCAGGAAAAATAAAAAAAAAAACTAACCGATCGATCTCTGCAATAATGTCTTTGGTCATAAAATTCTTCATCCTCATCCTTTTGGTTGATGTATCCACCGCATTCTATAGGCCAGCTGATCCGACCTCGGAGGACAAAAAAGGGATCGGTCTAAATAAGTCAGAGATTGACTATATCAGTATTATTAGAGACACAGTTAGAGGATGGCAAAGAGAAGCAGATGCAAAATACTCACTTTGGCAATCTACCGATTACATGACCCGTTCATTATTCCTACAAGACAAAGTTCGAAGTTATGTTCAGCTTTGGGGCGAGTGGAAGAATCATACGGGATACCCATATGCTGACTTGCATAAGAAGATTCACGGTGACTTTTGGCCTATAGGAGAGTTTTTTTGCCCTCAAACTGAGGGTATAGATCTTTTTTATGTATCTTTTATATGGTCTTAGTGCAGAATCGGGCATGGTTTAATTGTCATTTTTTTTTTTTTTTGTTTCAGAATTGTTTTTGTAATTCATTTTTTTCTCGTTTTGGTTTGACTCTTGTTGGAGCTTTTCGTTTCTTTTAAAGCTATTCTTTTACTGATATCTTTTGGAAAGAGATCCATGCAATCCAACGTTACTACTTATGTAAAAGCCTTCCCTTTTATGAATGAATATGTTTTGGAAAGAGACAACTAATAAAACTGACTGAGTTCGATTTTTGCTGCGATCCAGTCTAAGCTGGTTCTCCTTATCTATGTGTCTTTTCTCACCCCTTGCTGCCTCTAAGTTTCACCAAATCCACTCGCTCGTCCCTTTGTGTCCTGCACTGGCATGTCTTTCGCCCCAGTGCAAACTTTGCTGCAGTATGCAATTATCCTTTGTTGTTTTATGCAGATCCTTTATTGTAGGTTGCAAATCCCTTACTGCTTTATGCAGATCTGTTTCTGAATATGCAGATTCATTTCCAAATCATCTTTGGCTTCTGGTGACATGAGGTTAAGTTTTTTCTTTATGGTGACATGAGGTTAATTTTATAGGTTTTCATATTTATGAATTTACTTTCCTTATCTTATATTGCGTATAAGTTATATGTATTAGACAATTTTTAAAAAAATATTTCATTAATAAAAATTTCAAAAAATTTACTTTTTGGTGGGTTCAAGAATTTTATACTTGCAAACTTGAATAAAAGACTTAGCTCTTGCTAAACCTAGCAAGATCTCACACAATAACCTCAAAAAGGTCGAGAAGAAAAGGAAAAAGAAGTAGAAAACAACAACAAGGGAGAAACACCAATCATATGTTTGGTTTGTTCTTCATTTTATGATTAGACAGTGTAGTGTCCTGGAGTTTCAATGTCCAAGCCCTTTAGTTTTGCTACTGATTCCACATGTCCCTTGAGTGTGTGCAGCTCCCTAAGCCTGTTGTTAACATATATAAAACATGCAGTTAGTGTTAAAATCCAGTCAAAGAATCGGTAATACTTAAAGGTTTAGATAAAAAGGTTTATCATACCTAGCGATCTCAGCTCTTCTCTTGGCTTGCTCTGCAATCTCAGACAATTCTCTGTAAGTTCCTTGCTCAGGAATGACGTGAACAGGTTCTTTTGGCTGTAGACCGTGAAGTGTCCTCTGAGCAACGGCCCATTGAGCCTCCCTCTCTTCTTTTCCAAAATCTTTCTTGGTCGTTAAAGCCGTCCTGTTCTCAGTCATGTTGAGCCAGGCCTTTCCAGTCAAGGCGTACCGAATGGCAAACTTGAGAATGTCCAGAGGGAAGTATGTTATAATACTGTATATCCATATCACGCCAGCCCATCCCCATCCAATACCTTTAACCTCTGCGAACTCCCAGTTGGCGTAGACCGCAATCACAGTGGCAACCTGCATTTGGAAGTAACATAAAAACAGTGAGAACTAATCCCTCAAAAATGTGGAGTATTGATCATGATCTTCTTACCAGTTGTGCAATGAGGAAAGCAATCATCAGTAATGCTCCAGGACGTTCAACAAAGGACCAACTCCTTGATCTTGTGACGAAGATTAGAGCTTGACTAATGATACTAACTTGTAGATACACCGCACTCATTAGCTCGTGCTCATTACCCCTGATGGACTTCACACCAAACTTGTCCTGTAAATCGAAAGTTAAAGTTTAGTTTAAAACCCTATAAACTTAGCAAAGAAGACATGTTATTATTATTTACCGAGAAAAAGTCTGTCTCGTTTGCCAACCAGAAGAAAACAACAGTCATGATGGCTTGGTAGCTTCCAAGCACAACTCCAGTAGCAAAAATTTCTCTAAGTTTCCAGCTATCAGGTGTGGGAGATGGCGTGACTCTGTCCTTTGAAATCGTCATGATGGTACCTATAGAAACATCCATAAGTAACTAATTGTATAAATAACAGATATAAGTAACTTCATACAAACATAAGATATGCAGTCTTAGCTAGCTCACCATCGTTAAGAATGGCAATGATCAGAACCATAAATGCTGAGAAGTCAAACTTCCAAATGAGAGCAATAAGCATGAAACCAAGCACGATACGGATTGTGATTGAGACTGCATATATAGTGTAGTTCTTCATTCTCTGGAAAATAGCTCTGCTGGTGAGGACAGCACTGATGATAACGCTGAGTCCAGGCTCAGTGAGTACGATATCTGAAGCACCCCTAGCAGCATCTGTAGCATCATCCACAGCAATACCAATATCAGCTTTCTTCAAAGCAGGAGCATCGTTGACACCATCACCGGTCATTCCAACAATATGCTTCCTCTCCTGCAACTTCTTCACGATCTCGTATTTGTGCTCTGCAGTGTTCAACGCAAAGAAAGCTTAGATCTCATGTAACCAACCACCTTTTGCATTGAGAACATATATAAAAAAAGGATTAACCTGGGAAGACTCCAGCAAAACCATCAGCCTGTTCGATCAACTCCTCAACAGGAATGGATGCAAGTGCTGCGTCCTTGTGATTACCGAGAAGAGCTGAGGACGGATACATGTTTGTTCCCATTCCAAGTCTGCGACCAGTTTCCTTGCCGATAGCAAGTTGGTCACCTGGCCACATAAGTTGTACAAGAGAATGTTAGAGTTGAAATGCAAAGGTGTTTAGCTACCAGGACAAAACAGGTTTTCAACTTAAAACTAACTGGTAGTAAATAAATTAACACATTATTTATATTATTTAAGATTTTTCCTACTTATGATGTGAGACTTTATAATTACCAGTGATCATCTTAACGTTAACACCAAGATGCAAAGCCCTTCGAATGGTTTCGGCACTGTCATGTCTTGGGGGATCAAAAAGTGGCAACAAGCCAACAAACTCCCACCGTCCACCTGGGCTCTCCTTTGTTTTCTCTGGCACCGTCTAAAGAAGGAGACATGAACACAAACTAATGAATATTTCTGTCTAAGCAGAAGTGAAACTAAAGAGTATCAAAGCAAATACCTGACGAGATACAGCCAACGACCTGAGACCGCGCTCGGCATACTTTTCAATAATATCAAGCACTCTCTTGCTAAGGTCATTGCTAGCTTTGCAAAGCTCTAAGATCTGCTCGGGAGCACCTTTACTGACTCTGTGCCAGTTACCACTCGAGTCTATGTAAGTCAAAGCAGTTCTCTTATCAGTAGGGTTGAATGGAAGGAAATGCACTTCTCTAATTCCAGCTCTGGCCTCCTTTGGATCAGCAAGCATCCCAACCATGGCTGCATCAATGGCATCCTGGTTCTCAATTCTTGAAGCCATAGCAGCAAATAAAAGAACTTGGTCTTTCTCCACACCCTTGCAGAAAACTTCAACCAAGTTTTTATCCACACTCAGTTTGTTGAGAGTTAGAGTCCCTGTTTTGTCACTGCACAGGACATCCATTCCAGCCATTTCTTCAATGGCAGTCATACGCTTGGTGATGGCACCTTGCTGAGCAAGCTTGTGAGAGCCAATAGCCATGGTGACAGACAAGACAGTAGGCATAGCAATAGGGATACCACCGATCAATAGGACCAAGAGATTATCAATTCCATCTCTGTACTTCCGGCGTTGGATAGGGTACATGACGAGAATCTCAATCACCATACCGATGGCAATGGAACAGATACAGAAGTTCCCAATAGCTGTAAGAACCTTCTGGAAATGTCCAACTTGGTTTGTGCTGTCCACAAGGTGAGCAGCCTTACCAAAGAAGGTGTGAACACCTGTCGCGATAACAACAGCCTCAATCTCTCCTTGTTTACAGGTTGAGCCAGAGAAAACTCCTTGGCCAGGGTGCTTGGTCACTGGGAGAGACTCTCCGGTAAGAGCAGACTGGTCGACCTTTAAAGGATCACCTTCGAGAAGACGAGCATCGGCAGGGATAATGTCTCCAAGTTTAATGCTAACAATATCTCCTGGGACAAGAATAGCAGCTTCTTGTTCACCCCATTTCCCATCCCTAAGAACCTGAAAACGGAGAAAATCAAAATCAGAAATAACATTAGCTCTAGAATAAACTTTGATGCATTATCACTTTCACAAAGCATTCTCTGATGAGAAACAAACCTTGGTTTTAGGAGCAAGACCAGCCATGAGGGCAGCAGCGGCATTACCGGCATTGTTTTCTTCGATGAAACTGATGGTAGAGTTGATGACAAGAAGACAGATGATACCAACAAAATCCTGCCAATCCGGAGGCCTACCATCACCGTTGGCCAAAGCAATAGCCATGATTGCAGCTGCTTCCATGACCCATGAAAGAGGATTCCACATAAACCCCAAAAACTTGAGAATCTTGCTTTCCTGTAAACATTCATTGTGCAAAAAGACATTTTAGTAAACAAACAATAACTAAAATGCAAATAGCAAAAAAAAAAAGAAAAAAAAAAGTTAAAGACCTTTTTCTCTTCGAGCTTGTTGTAGCCAAAGATCTGGACCCTGGCATCCCCTTCCTGAGTTGTCAAACCTTCCTTTGTACATTTCAGCTGCTGGAAAACTTCCTCTATTGGACATTTCTCCTGCAAAAAAAAACAATGAGATAAACAGTTTGAAGTTATTCAGACATTTCCGTGGACAAGAAGATTGATAATATATCTTCAGACAGAGAAATGTTTTGTCTTAATAACAAAGAACTTGGTCGGAACTGATTCAAAATTTATAATAATGCACCGGTCAAAAAAAAAGGAGAAAAATCCATTGGGCATGATTATCATAAACAGAGAGATATAAAAAGTTGTTACCAGATCAACAGTCTCGTTCTTGATATTCTCAAGACTCGACATCTCTCCCTTCCTTCACTTTTTTTATAAAAAAACTTCCAAATGGCGTAGAAGAAATAGCACTAAAACGACAGCTGTGTGCACCGTTTCACTCGATCATACGGGTTCCGGGGGAAGAGAGGAGTAAGGAAAAGTATTAGGTGAAGCGGGCTGTGTTTTGCAGAGTCGATACGAGTTCTGTTTTTATACTGCTTAAAACGACGAATTCCTCAGCCGTTTAGCTATTGTGGGTCCCAATAAGTAGTCTCCATTTATCACGCCTTCTCCTTAATGAATTTAATATTTATTTTCTTTGTTTCCTTAATTGTTGATTAGTAATAGCATTGCCTTTGATTTATCGTTCAAATTACTTATTGTGGCCTTGTAGGTCTCCTTTCTACTGGAATTATGGAGAAACTTATTTAATTTGACTGTGGTAAAAATTTCCAACTATGAGTTATTTCTTTAGTTATTGCTTATTACTCACTCCGTTTTAATATAAGTGTTATATTGACATTTTTTACATAAATTAAAAAATAATCATTTTTAATTTGTTGTAAATTACATCTATTTGACCATAGTATTTGAAATAAATAAAATTATTTATAAATTCAATGCAGTTTGCAATTAATTTCAAATTCAAAATAAATCTAATTTACATTGAAATTCTAATTTTTTAACAAGAGAAATGTTAAAATGATACTTATTATGAAAGAGAAAGAATAATTTTACACACAAATAAAGAGTTGCAAATTTTTTATTTGGTTAAAAGATATTATGTTTGATATTTTGATGAAGCTCATATGAGAAAATAAATATTTAAAAAATTTCATTTCAAAATTTGTGAGTCAAAGAGTTATTGCTCCCAATAAATCATCCTATCAGGAAAGAAATAATTAGTGGAGGTGTTACACTGCTGTGGGATTTTAAATTAAAGTTGACAAAAAGACAACATACTTCTTGCTGCTTAACGTATATTCCTCTTATTAATTGTTGTACTCTTGCCACCTATTTGGTTCTATGAATTTTTTTTCCATACATAATTCATGCTGAAAACTTCAACTAGATATATATATCCTTACAAATTCATTTTTAATGGTTTGGGTTCGTATGTTTATTAGGCTGGTTTAATTAAGAAGAAAATCGTGCTACTCACTATGTATGATTCTGCATTGACTTGGAATCAACTTGCGTTGTAGAAAATACTAATTACTGAGATAAGTGTAATAATTTAGTTTTATTGGAAAAAAATATGTGTGTTTATAGTTTTCGTGACCCTAAAACGGTTGTAATGCAAAACTGTCCCTTCCAAGGTGCATCATGGCACTACTATGGTAGGGTCACCAGTGGGTATGATCTCACATATTGACATTTTTCATGGCATCATGGTAGTCTCTCTCATGCCTTTGACATGTTTCATTAGTCATACAATACCATTCGTAGATTTCCAGAATTGTCACTGTCATGAAAGTGATAGTAATTCTGCTTTATATTAAAAAAAACTGCTTTATATCATTAAGTAATACTATATACTCCTATTATTCGGTTGAGGTATTTACTTGAGGAGTATAAAACGACCTAATTGCTACGTACGGTCATTAAGAAGAAGATATAAGTCGGTTTCATCATGGACTTGACATAATGTAACTTTTTGTCTTTCATCTTTTTTTTTTTTTTTTTGTCTTTCATCTTTTGAAATACTATTTCAACAAAGGCTTGCTGGTTGACTTTAGAGTACAAAAATTTCGTACTTAAAAAACGGAGGATTATCCATTTAGTAAACAATTCTCGAATTTTAAGTTTAATATGCTAAATATCAAAGCTAAGTAAGTTATTGGTCAACCAGGAGAGAAACAATATATAGTTTTTGAAAATAAATCGATATATGTACTCAAACGTTCGTTTTTTTTTAAAATAAATCGATTTTTTTTAAAAATAAGTTCTTTTTCTCTGAGCATGATATTAAAAAGAAAAAAAGAAAAAGAGGAGGACACGTATCTAGCCTTTTTTTTGCTTATCTCGATCAAGTCCTGGACGGCATGGCTGTACATGAGCAGAATTATCTGGGTACGTCTACATATGTTTACTTTCAAAAGTAAGCAGAGATATATTATTTTGTTGGACTGTTTAAGGATATTCGAGAATCAAAACGTTCGAGTTACATGTATCGCTTCATTTTCTAAAAATTATATATTGTTTGTCTCGTGGTATATATTTAGCATATCAAATTCAAAATTCGAGCATTGTTCAGCGTGCTACTAAATGGATCATTCTCCGTTTTATAAGTTCACTAAATTTTTACTATTAAGTCAGTCAGTCTTTGTAGAAATATTATTTCAAAAGATGATAGACAAGAAGTTATGTTGAATTTCTCACTTCGATCCAACCTGTTTTTCTCTGTTTTCTATGCAATTGTAAGTTTCTCAACACATTTTTCTCATTTATTTCGTACAAACATCTTATAATAGATTACTATTACATTTATAGTAGTTTTTCTACCAGATGTTATTATGCTTAATTGCCACGTACTCCTAATTTGGACATCTAGAATCTAGGCCATTCCTACAAACAATGCAGTCACTATTCTAACAATCTTTACCAACTCTTTAAGAGACTCTCTAATCAACTCTGGATTTAGTTAGCTTGCTAACCAAACTAATTCCAATTATCCTTCTTCTTCTTTAACATATTTGATTCTTTTTTTTCTTCTAATAGTTTTTTTTTTTTCATTTGCAGGACTTATTCAAGGAATCATTTCTGAACAAGTTACAATGTGTCAAATGATGTCACTGGGTCCAGAAGATATATAGCTATGATTTTATCAGGAAATGTCACAGTGGAGGATGTGTTGCAAGAGAAACCACATGGAAGACCGTTTAAATAAGGTGGAGACAGAGATTGATATACTGTGGCTAAAAAACTCTCAAAACATTGATGCTGCTCGGTGGAAAGACACTTGGGAACTAATTAGAGAGGAGCATCCAGTTTGTAGTTGGTCAAAAGAAGTCGGGTTTCAGTTTGCGATACAATGGCTTGCGATGAAGAATCTGTTAGAGATTTAAGTGAATCTTTCCAACCGTTTAAGTGAAAAATTGAAATTGTTTAGATAAATAGTTGTAACTATTAGTAATGAACCAAATACAACATTCGATGATAAACTATTGTAACTGTTGGTTACTAAAACCTTTGATAATTAACTATTGTGACTTTTGATTAACCATTACAATTGTTATGTTGATATTAACAATTTTAATTTTTGGCTAACTATTGCAACCTTTAACCTCTATTGGTAATTTTGCTGTTTAACTTATATAAATGAAGGGATGTGTAGAGAGTGTTTTTGCACTAGGTCTTTTCTTTTCTTGATAATTTTGTTTAAAAACCTAGGGTCCAAATTTATTAGGCCATCTTTAACCTAGAGACCCCCTTTTGGGGTCTTTTTTTTTTTTTTTTTTTTTTTTTTTTTTTTTTTTTTTTTTTTTTTTTTTTTTTTTTTTTTTTTTTTTTTTTTTTTTTTTTTTTTTTTTTTTTTTTTTTTTTTTTTTTTTTTTTTTTTTTTTTTTTTTTTTTTTTTTTTTTGCCTTTTATCTATTTTTTTTAAAAAAGAAAAAAAAATAAACCAATCGCGGGCCGACATGTGCCAGTGGAACCCGTGAACAGTGCAAGAGACGGTTCTTATTTAAGAGTTTTAAGAACCGTCTCTTGCACTGTTCACGGACCCCACATGTTAATGGGGCACGCGAATAGTGCAAGAGACCCTTTTAAGAGCATCCAATAATCCTCCTCTTAAATAACATATAGATTAGGGTCCAAATTTTGCAAACTACAAAATTTGGAGAAACTCTTTTTTTTTTAGCACAAGGTCCAAATTTTGAATGAGCCTGGCCTGACATCAACCCACCGTGCCTCTTATGTAAAGGGACATCGGAACCAGGAGATCGATCATCTATTTTTCACATGCAATTCAGTTCACATTTGGGAGAAGCTCACCAAAGGACATGTCAAGCTCAGTTTTGTTCATACTCTGGTATATCTTCTAAATCACAGTCTATGCACGTTGGAGGGAAAGAAATCTAAGACAGCATGGTGAGGCAGAGTCACCATCAATGCTACTCATCAAAAAATGTGGACGAAATACTGCGAAAAAGACAGAATTATCACCCCAGTAAAAAATGTACTTGCCTTCAGTATAATAAATTTGACACTTAAAAAAAATATATACGTCAAGTGAATGATGAAACATATATTTGTTACCGCACATACCAATTAGATCATCTCTTCTCAAATAAATACGTCAACAATTGTGTGTTCATTATCACTTTTACAGAAGAATGGTATTATAAATCGTGATGCATATCGATTACATGATGATGCAAAATCGTTTTACCATCACTTTCATGAAAGCGATCGATTTTCCCAGAGATTAACGAATATGATTAATGAAAAATGTCAAAGGCATGAGAGAGATTGCCATGATGCCATGAAAAATGTCAACATGTGACTTCGTTTCCATTGCTGGCCTTGTCATGATGCAGCTTGAAAGGGACAATCCAACATATTGAGTAGCATGTTATACCCGCATATAACTCAATGCCCCAAACTGAATTTAATATGCTAAATATCACCAAATACCTCGTAAAAATATGTATTTCTAGTTTTAAAAAATTCAGAATGGATTATATCAAATATAATATAGAGAACCATATAGGTGGCAGAATACAAATACTGAAATAGTTAGTAAGAGGAAAAAAACGTTAAGCAGCAAGAAGCATGTTGCATTTTTGTCAACTTCATTTAAAATCCAAGCAGTGCACCTCCACCAATGTTTTCTTTCCTGATATAATGATTCATTGGTGGAAATAACTCTTTGACTTACAAGTTTTAAAAAACAGATATTGCAAATATGCTTTTACAAAACAAAAAAAAAGATGTTGCAAATATATTTTCGTATGAGCTTCATCAATAAATCAAACAAAAAAATTTGAGAAAACAAAACAAAAATATTGCAAATAGGTGGCAGAAAGAATTTGTAAATCATATATGTTTCTGGTTGAAATTTTCAGAATGAGTTATGTATAGAATGAAATACATGGAACCAAATAGGCGGCAAGAGTAAAGAGAATTAACAAGAGGACAGGTTAAGCAGCAAGAAGTAAATTGCTTTTTAATCAATTTAATTTTAAATCCTACATTAGAGTTAACACCTCCACAGAATTAACGTCTATTACACTGATTTAAGGGTTAATGATGAATTTGAACGATATCAAATAAAATATTAATATCACTAAGGATAAGGGGTGACAAATGGAAGTTCTTTATTGGGACCCACAATAACTAAACGGCGGAGACATTCGTCGTTTTTGGTGGTATATAAACAAGACTCATATCGACTCTTTAACACACGGCCTGCTTCACCTAATACCTTCTTATTACTCCTCTCTTGCCTGAACCCGTATGATCGAGTGAAACGGTGGTCATAACTGTCGTTTAAGTGCTACTTCTCCGTCGTTTTTTTTTTAAAGTGAAGGAAGGGAGAGATGTCGAGTCTCCAAGATATCAAGAACGAGACTGTTGATCTGGTAACCATTCTTTATCTATCTCTCTGTTTATACCTTTCCGTGGCACTTTTCAATTTTTTTTACCGCCAAATCTGTAACGAGTCTAACGACTCTGTGAGATAGTTAAATCATTCACATGAAGTGAAAATAGTTCCGACCAATCTATTTGTTATTGTTTTTAAGACAAAAGGTTTCTCTTTCTAAACATCCTCTGTGTGTATGTGAATTACTTCAAATTCTTGATCTCATCGAATTTTTCTCTTCTTTTTTTTTTTT
>MU105988.1:6031-122995 GCA_012274485.2 Sinapis alba | reverse complement strand
TTTGATACTCTTTAGTTTCACTTCTGCTTAGACAGAAATATTCATTAGTTTGTGTTCATGTCTCCTTCTTTAGACGGTGCCAGAGAAAACAAAGGAGAGCCCAGGTGGACGGTGGGAGTTTGTTGGCTTGTTGCCACTTTTTGATCCCCCAAGACATGACAGTGCCGAAACCATTCGAAGGGCTTTGCATCTTGGTGTTAATGTTAAGATGATCACTGGTAATAATAAAATCACATCTAATTTATTTACTACTAATTGGTTTTGAGTTGAAAACCCGTCTTGTCCTGATAGCTAAACACCTTTGCAATTCCAGTCTAACATTCTCTTGTACAACTTATGTGGTCAGGTGACCAACTTGCTATTGGCAAGGAAACTGGTCGCAGACTTGGAATGGGAACAAACATGTATCCGTCTTCGGCTCTTCTCGGTAATCACAAGGACGCATCACTTGCAACCATTCCTGTTGAGGAGTTGATCGAACAGGCTGATGGTTTTGCCGGAGTCTTCCCAGGTTATTATTATTTTTTCTTTTTTAATATTCTCAATGCAAAGGTGGTTGGTTACATGAGATCTAAGCCTCTTTGTTTTGGACATTGCAGAGCACAAATACGAGATCGTGAAGAAGTTGCAGGAGAGGAAGCATATTGTTGGAATGACCGGTGATGGTGTCAACGATGCTCCTGCTTTGAAGAAAGCTGATATTGGTATCGCTGTGGATGATGCTACAGATGCTGCTAGGGGTGCTTCAGATATCGTACTCACAGAGCCTGGACTCAGCGTTATCATCAGTGCTGTCCTCACCAGCAGAGCTATTTTCCAGAGAATGAAGAACTATACTATATATGCAGTCTCAATCACAATCCGTATCGTGCTTGGTTTCATGCTTATTGCTCTCATATGGAAGTTTGACTTCTCAGCATTTATGGTTCTGATCATTGCCATTCTTAACGATGGTGAGCTAGCAAGACTGCATATCTTATATGTTTTGTATAAAGTTACTTATTATATCCTTTATTTATACAATTAGTTACTTATGTGTGTTTCTATAGGTACCATCATGACAATTTCAAAGGATAGAGTCACGCCATCTCCTACACCTGATAGCTGGAAACTTAGAGAAATTTTTGCCACTGGAGTTGTGCTTGGAAGCTACCAAGCCATCATGACTGTTGTTTTCTTCTGGTTGGCAAACGAGACCGACTTTTTCTCGGTAAATAATAATAACATGTCTTCTTTGCTAGAGCTTATAGAGTTTTAAACTTAACTTACACTTTCGATTTACAGGACAAGTTTGGTGTGAAGTCCATCAGAGGTAATGAGCACGAGCTAATGAGTGCGGTGTATCTACAAGTTAGTATCATTAGTCAAGCTCTAATCTTCGTCACAAGATCAAGGAGTTGGTCCTTTGTTGAACGTCCTGGAGCATTACTGATGATTGCTTTCCTCATTGCACAACTGGTAAGAAGATCATGATCACAACTCCACATTTTTGAGGGATTACTCACTGTTTTTATGTTACTTCCAAATGCAGGTTGCCACTGTGATTGCGGTCTACGCCAACTGGGAGTTCGCAGAGGTTAAAGGTATTGGATGGGGATGGGCTGGCGTGATCTGGATATACAGTATTATAACATACTTCCCTCTGGACATTCTCAAGTTTGCCATTCGGTACGCCTTGACTGGAAAGGCTTGGCTCAACATGACTGAGAACAGGACGGCTTTAACGACCAAGAAAGATTTTGGAAAAGAAGAGAGGGAGGCTCAATGGGCGGTTGCTCAGAGGACACTTCACGGTCTACAGCCAAAAGAACCTGTTCACGTTATTCCTGAGCAAGGAACTTACAGAGAATTGTCTGAGATTGCAGAGCAAGCCAAGAGAAGAGCTGAGATCGCTAGGTATGATAAACCTTTTTATCTCAACCTTTAAGTATTACCGATTCTTTGGCTGGATTATAACACTAACTGCATGTTTTATATATGTTAACAACAGGCTTAGGGAGCTGCACACACTCAAGGGACATGTGGAATCAGTAGCAAAACTAAAGGGCTTGGACATTGAAACTCCAGGACACTACACTGTCTAGTCACAAAAATAAGAACAAACCAAACATATGATTGATCTTTTTCCTCATGTTTTTGCTTTCAACTTTTTTTTTTGTTTTTTTTCTTCACCAATCAATTGAGGTTATTGTGAGAGATCTTGCTAGGTTTAGCAAGAGCTAAGTCTACTAAATTCAAGTCTACAAGAGATAAAATTCTCGAACCTATCAAAAATGTAAAAAAAAAACTTGAAACTTTTATTAATGAAAATAATTTTTTTTTCTGTGTGTGTATTCCATATCACCTATTACCTGTATATATATAAAGCTTAAAGCATACAATAAAAAATACTTAGATTTTATATAGTTGATCAAGTTTCAAAAAAGACATGAGAAATCATAATCTGATACCACATGACACAGTAGGAAATCTATAGGTTTAGCAAGCGCTAAGCCTAAATCAAAATCAAGTTTGCAAGAGAAAAATGGAAAATAGAACTTTAGAATCGAACAAAACAAATCCTGCAATTTTATTAATTGAAATAAAATTTATTTTTGAGAAATTCCCTTGGATAGCTCCTTTTAGCTTGTTTGTCACAAAAATAGTTTTTAAGGAAGAAAATGACCAAAATATTTTTTTTTTAAGCTAAAAAATCATTTATATGCATTTATACCCCTAGGGTTAACTAATTTGCACTTTAGGGTTTAGAGTTAAGGGGTGGGTTTGGAGTTAGGGTTTCAAATTTCAAAAAAAAAATTAAAAAAAATCAAAATTTCAAAAAAGAAAAAGTCTATTTTGGTCATTTTATTTTTTTAGGGCTATTTTTGTGACAAAAACTTAAAAAGGGCTATTTAAGAGAATTGACCTTTATTTTTACTATTAAATATCACGTATGGCTTTTATATTTTCTCAAAACTCAAAGTATAAATATGAAATACTTAAAAATAAGGAAAATTAAAAAAAAAATGAAAAATATAATAAAGAAAAACACTCAAAATCCTAAATATGTAAACCTATAGAAAAAAAAAAGAAATATATATTAAATCTGTCCTATATCATAACTCTTTCCCAGTCTTATGGTTAGTGTTCTTGTATCAAGGCATGCCTCTGTGTTGGCTTAATTTTTAGTTTTTCTTAATCCGATACGTAGCTTTCTATTTTACTTTGCTTAATTGCTTGCGACACCAAAAAAGTCATCAACGAAACGCTATTGTGGACCTTATTGTTATAATATATCATTGAAAAATCATATAAAGAGTTCTTGTTTACTATTCTTTCCGTTTCACAAATATTATCATTTTTATAAAAAAATTTTGCTTACACAAAATTGTTGTTTTAAAAATTCAATTCTATTTATCTTGTTTTAACCTTAATATTAATTACAAAATAAATTAATTTATCTTAAACTATTATTGATCAAATAAATATAAATAATAAGAATATAATAATTTTTCAGTCACTTTCTTAAAATGTATAAAAATCATCAAAATGACACTGTTAACAAAATAAAAAATATTAAACAAATTAAAATGATAAAAATGAAGATACATAGATAACGGAGTGAAATTTTCAAATGATTTTTTTGGAGGGATTCTCTAAAACCTCATCAAATATTTGTCATATTTCAATTAATTTATTTTTTTCAAAATTAGAATTCAACACTTAGTTAAGTTGAATTAAAATATTGTTTTTAAAAAAAACTTTAGAAAAATTCTCATGGAGGACGAAGATATTCAACACCATTAAAAAAAGAATTTGTAAAGAAATATATATTACTAGTTGACACTTTCAGAATGAATTATGCATAGAATAAAGAATACATAGAACCAAATAGGTGGCTAAGACTTGAAAGAATTAATAAGACGTTACGCTAAGCAGCAAGAAGTATGTTGCCTTTTTCTCAATTTTATTTGAAATCCCACAGCAGTGTAAAACCTCCACCAATGTTTTCTTCCTGATAAAATGATTCATTGGGAGGAATAACTCTTCGACTTATAAATTTTAAAAAGAGATTTTGCAAATAATCTTTTCTCTATATAGTTTTAAAATATATTAATATAATATATTTAAGAAGGGGTGACAAATGGAGTCTACTTATTAAGCCCACAATAGCTAAAACGGCCGAGGAATTCGTCGTTTTTAGTAGTATAAATACAGGAGGACTCGTATCGACTCTGCAACACACAGCCTGCTTCACCTAATAACTTCTTATTACTTCTCTCTCGCTGGAATTCGTATGATCGAGTGAAACGGTGGACACATCTGTCGTTTTAAGTGAAGGAAGGAAGAGATGTCGAGTCTCCAGGATATCAAGAACGAGACTGTTGATCTGGTAACATATATTTTACTCCACCATTTTTTAATTATCTCTCTTTATTGGTTTATGATCATCATGCCTGCTCTATGGTTTTGCTATAATGAGAACTAATCAGCCCACAGTTACTCTCATTTTTGATTAGATGTTCTGTTTGTAAACAAGAAGTTCAGATTCTTTTATACTTTTATATTTCTCCCGCCAAATCTTTAACGACTCTAACGACTATATAAGATATTTTTAAATCATTCACATCAACTGAAATAGTTCCGACCAAGTCCTTTGTTTTTTTTTGAGACAAGGATTTCTCTTTCTGAACATCTTCTTGTGTATGTGAATGTCTGAATTACTTTTAACTATTTATCACATCGTATTTTGCTCTGATTTTTTCAGGAGAAAATTCCAATAGAGGAAGTTTTCCAGCAGCTAAAATGTACGAAGGAAGGTTTGACGACTCAGGAAGGAGAAGCCAGGGTTCAGATCTTTGGCTTGAACAAGCTCGAAGAGAAGAAGGTCTTCACTTTTCTTGCTATTGCATTTTAGTTGTTGTTTGTTTACTAAAATTAAATGTCTTTTTGCACAATGAATGTTTACAGGAAAGCAAGATTCTCAAGTTTTTGGGGTTTATGTGGAATCCTCTTTCATGGGTCATGGAAGCAGCTGCAATCATGGCTATTGCTTTGGCCAACGGTGACGGTAGGCCTCCGGATTGGCAGGACTTTGTCGGTATCATCTGTCTTCTTGTCATCAACTCTACCATCAGTTTCATTGAAGAAAACAATGCCGGTAATGCTGCCGCTGCTCTCATGGCTGGTCTTGCTCCTAAAACCAAGGTTTGTCACAAGAGACTGCTTTGTGAAGTTGATCTAAAGAATGCATCAAAGTTTCTTCTAGAGCTAATGTTATTTGTGATTTTAATCCATTTTATAGGTTCTTAGAGATGGGAAATGGAGTGAACAAGAAGCTGCTATTCTTGTCCCAGGAGATATTGTTAGCATCAAGCTCGGAGACATCATCCCTGCCGATGCTCGTCTTCTCGAAGGTGATCCTTTAAAGGTCGACCAGTCTGCTCTTACCGGAGAGTCCCTCCCTGTGACCAAGCACCCTGGCCAAGGAGTTTTCTCTGGCTCAACCTGTAAACAGGGAGAGATTGAGGCAGTTGTTATCGCCACAGGTGTTCACACCTTCTTTGGTAAAGCTGCTCACCTTGTGGACAGCACAAACCAAGTGGGACATTTCCAGAAGGTTCTTACAGCTATTGGGAACTTCTGTATCTGTTCCATTGCCATCGGTATGGTCATTGAGATTCTAGTCATGTACCCTATCCAACGCCGAAAGTACAGAGATGGAATTGATAATCTCTTGGTTCTATTGATCGGTGGTATCCCCATTGCTATGCCTACGGTCTTGTCTGTCACTATGGCTATTGGATCTCACAAGCTTGCTCAGCAAGGTGCCATCACCAAGCGTATGACTGCCATCGAAGAATTGGCCGGGATGGATGTGCTATGCAGTGACAAAACAGGGACGCTAACCCTCAACAAACTGAGTGTGGACAAAAATTTGGTTGAGGTTTTCTGCAAGGGTGTGGAGAAAGACCAAGTTCTTTTATTTGCGGCTATGGCTTCAAGAATTGAGAACCAGGATGCCATTGATGCAGCCATGGTTGGGATGCTTGCTGATCCAAAGGAGGCCCGAGCTGGAATTAGGGAGGTTCACTTCCTTCCATTCAACCCTACTGATAAGAGAACTGCTTTGACTTACGTAGACTCTAGTGATAACTGGCACAGAGTCAGTAAAGGTGCTCCCGAGCAGATCCTCGAACTTTGCAAAGCCAGCAATGACCTTAGCAAGAGGGTGCTCGATATTATCGAAAAGTATGCCGAGCGTGGTCTCAGGTCATTGGCTGTATCTCGCCAGGTACTTAACTTGATACTCATTTAGTTTCAGTTCTTCTTGGAAACAAATAATCATTTGTTTGTGTTCCTTCTTTAGACGGTGCCAGAGAAAACAAAGGAAAGCCCAGGTGGACGCTGGGAGTTTGTTGGATTATTGCCACTTTTTGATCCCCCAAGACATGACAGTGCCGAAACCATTCGAAGGGCTTTACATCTTGGTGTTAACGTCAAGATGATCACTGGTAATTATAAAGTCTCACATCAGAAGTTTGGAAAGATCTTAAATAATATTGAAAAATGTTTCAATTTATTTACTACCAATTGATTTTGAGTTGAAAACTCGTCTTGTCCTGGTAGCTAAACACCTTTGCGTTTCCACCCTAACATTCTCTTGTACAATTTATGTGGCCAGGTGACCAACTTGCTATTGGCAAGGAAACTGGTCGCAGACTTGGAATGGGAACAAACATGTATCCGTCCTCAGCTCTTCTCGGTAATCACAAGGACGCAGCACTTGCATCCATTCCTGTTGAGGAGTTGATCGAACAGGCTGATGGTTTTGCTGGAGTCTTCCCAGGTTAATGTTTTTCTTTTTTTATCCTCTCAATGCAAAGGTGGTTGGTTACATGAGATCTAAGCCTCTTTGTTTTGGACATTGCAGAGCACAAATACGAGATCGTGAAGAAGTTGCAAGAAAGGAAGCATATTGTTGGAATGACTGGTGATGGTGTCAACGATGCTCCTGCTTTGAAGAAAGCTGATATTGGTATTGCTGTGGATGATGCTACAGATGCTGCTAGGGGTGCTTCAGATATCGTACTCACTGAGCCTGGACTCAGCGTTATCATCAGTGCTGTCCTCACCAGCAGAGCTATTTTCCAGAGAATGAAAAACTATACTATATATGCAGTCTCAATCACAATCCGTATCGTGCTTGGTTTCATGCTTATTGCTCTCATATGGAAGTTTGACTTCTCAGCATTTATGGTTCTGATCATTGCCATTCTTAACGATGGTGAGCTAAGACTGCATATCTTATATGTTTTGTACAATTAGTTACTTATTATATCCGTTATTTTATACAATTAGTTACTTATGTGTTTCTATAGGTACCATCATGACAATTTCAAAGGACAGAGTCACACCATCTCCCACGCCTGATAGTTGGAAACTTAGAGAAATTTTTGCTACTGGAGTTGTGCTTGGAAGCTACCTAGCCATCATGACTGTTGTTTTCTTCTGGGTTGCAAACGAGACCGACTTTTTCTCGGTAATAATTTAATATGTGATTCTTTGCTAAGTGTATAGAGTTTTAAACTAACTTCTTTTTTTTTGATCAAAGAGTTTTAAACTAACTTTCACTTTCCATTTACAGGACAAGTTTGGTGTGAGGTCAATCAGGGGTAATGAGCACGAGCTAATGAGTGCGGTGTATCTACAAGTTAGTATCATTAGTCAAGCTCTAATCTTCGTCACAAGATCAAGGAGTTGGTCATTTGTTGAACGTCCTGGAGCATTACTGATGATTGCTTTCCTCATTGCACAACTGGTAAGAAGATCATGATCAGTACTCCACATATTGAGATAGGGAAAGGTCATAAATGAATACGTTGTTTGTTCCAAATGTAGGTTGCCACTTTAATTGCGGTTTACGCTAATTGGGAGTTCGCAGAGGTTAAGGGTATTGGATGGGGATGGGCTGGAGTTATCTGGATGTACAGTATTATAACATACTTCCCACTGGACATTATCAAGTTTGCCATTCGGTACGCCTTGACTGGAAAGGCCTGGCTCAACATGACTGAGAACAGGACGGCTTTAACGACGAAGAAAGATTTTGGAAAAGAAGAGAGGGAGGCTCAATGGACAGTTGCTCAGAGGACACTTCACGGTTTGCAGCCAAAAGAACCTGTTAACATCATCCCTGAGAGAGGAGGTTACAGAGAATTGTCTGAGATTGCAGAGCAAGCCAAGAAAAGAGCTGAGATTGCTAGGTATACTAAACCTTTGTCTCAACGTTGAAGTATTTTTCCATTCTTTGACTGCACCTAAACACTAACTGCATGTTTTATATGTTAACAACAGGCTTAGGGAGCTGCACACACTCAAAGGACATGTGGAATCAGTTGCAAAGTTGAAGGGCTTGGACATTGAAACTCCCGGACACTACACTGTCTAGTCACAAAAATAACAAACCAAACCAAACATATAGAACAAACCAAACCAAACATATGATTGGTCTTTTTCCCTTGTTTTTGTTTCCACTTTTGTTTCCTTTTTTCTTGAACGCTTGAGTTTTATTTTGTGAGAGATCTTGCTAGGTTTAGCAAGAGCTAAGTCTACTAAATTTAAGTTTGCAAGAGAATAAAATTCTCCCCACCAAAAGAAAGTATAAGAAAATTTTATTAATGAAAAATATGATTTTTTGTGACTATTACATATCACCCAAAAACTTAAATATGTAAAACTAAAAAATATAAAATATTTCATGTATAAGACTTGCCTTCCAAAATATTTGACCTCAACTTTTTTGTGGATGATGAATTACATTTGCCTTAAAAAGTTAACCATAGTTGCTAGGATTCACTTTATTGTTGTAACATTTGAAACATCTTCTTATTAAGGAACGCACAATCACATTATCATCCTATTTGAAAATTGATGGTTCTCTTATGCTTGTCAGTATCAACTTTTGTGTCTTTTGCCAAGGTAATAACATTTGTCAAAGTTGTCAATTGGTTGGTTAAAGTCGTTATCTAATTGGTGAAAGTAGTTAGAGCCAAGGTAGTAATATTTAGAAATACTCTTAAAATTTTTGGTTACTAGTTGGACTTCTATAGTTGATCAAACTTCAAAAGCGAAAACAAAACTTGATCTAATACAGTACCACATGACATAGTAAAAAATCGCTAAGTTTATCAATCGTTAAGCCTATATCAAAATCATGTTTGCAAGCAACAAACTTGAAAATAAAATCATGCACTTGACAACATTGTCTAGTCACAAAAAGAATAACAAATCAAACATATGATTGATCTTTTTGCCTTGTTTTGTTTTTTTACTCTTTTCTTTTACTTTGTAGCCTTTTGAGGTTATTGTGAGAGATCTTGCCAGGTTTATTAAACCTACCAAAATATAACACAATTTGAAACTCTTATTAATGAAAATAAAATTGTGTTTTTGTGTCTATTATATATCACATATAACTCTCCTTATATAAAAAAGTTCAAAGCACAAAATAAAAAAAAAAAACTTAAAAATACACAAATTCATAAAAATAATAACCTATAAAAATAAAAGAAGTAATCCAAAACTTAAATATTTAAATCTATAGGAAAATATGAAAATTTTCATGCACTCTTCGTGCACATACCTAGATGATGAATCACATCTTGGAAATGTAACCATAGTTGTTAGGATGTACTTTTTGTAACATCTGAGAACCTCTTCTTACTAAAGAATACATTCACATCATTAACATTATTATATATTTTGAAAATTTTAGTTTTCTTATGCTCTTGGCAATCAATCCCAAACAATTGTCTTCTCTTCTTCCGAAATTCCATATAAACTTTTTCAAAAAAAAAATCCATAGAATAATGAAATATCAGAATTTATGTTGAAAGTATGTTTATCATGTATATTATTTTTTTGTTCAATCTCCTTAACTATTTGTTCAATCTCAAATTGATATTTTCAGAATTCTTTAAAACCTCATCAAATATATGTCATCTTTCAATTAATTCATTTTTTATTTCAAAATTGAAATTTAATACTTTAGTTAAATTGAATTAAAGTATTTAGTGTGTTTTTTTCTGAAAACTGCAGAAAAGTTCTTGGATGAATGATCTTCTACACCATTAAAAATGAATTTGTAAAGAAATATATATTCTAGGTGACACTCTCAGAGTGAATTACGTATGGAATAAAATATATGGAACCAAGAACTTTTCCAAATGGAACCAAATAGGTTAAAGTAATGAATTTGTAAAGAAATATATATTCTAGGTGACACTCTTAGAGTGAATAACGTATGGAATAAAATATATGTAACCAAATAGATTAAGCAGCAAGAAGTATGTTGCCTTTTTGTCAATTTTATCTAAAATCACACAGCAATGTACGTAACACCTCCACCAATTATTTTCTTTCCTGATACAATGATTCATTGGCCGGAGAAACAACTCTTCACTTATAACTTTTTTTATAGGTTTTGAAATAATTTGATCTCATATAATATTCAAAATAAACTATTAATAAAAGGAGAAGGTGTGACAAATGGAGGCTACTCGTTGAGAGTCTTGAGACCCACAATAACTAAACGGTGGAGACATTCGTCGTTTTCAGTAGTATAAAAACAAGACTCGTATCAAGTCTGCAACAGAACAGCCTGCTTCACCTAATACTTCTTATTACTCCGTATGATCGAGTGAAACGGTTGTCACAGCTGTCGTTTTAGTGCTACTGCTCTGTCGTTGTTTGGAGAGTTTCCTTAAGTGAAGGAAGCCAGAGATGTCGAGTCTCCAGGACATAAAGAACGAGACTGTTGATCTGGTAACCATTTTTTGCTTATATCTGATCATCATGCCTGTTCTATGGTTTTGCTTCAATGGGAACAAATCTGCACACACAGTTACTCTCATTTTGAATAAGATGTTCTGTCTGTAAAGAGGGAGTTTTATATTTTTTATAAAAATAAATATCCCGCCAAATCTGTAACGAGTCTAACGGCTACAGAAGATCCGACCAACCTCATTGTTTTTTTTAAGACAAAGATTTCTCGTCCTGAAGATATAGAAACAGTTTTCTTGTGTATGTGAAAGACTTTTTTGTGAATGTCTGAATTAGTTCAAACTGTTTATTCTTATTGATATTTTCAGGAGAAAATTCCAATAGAGGAAGTTTTCCAGCAGCTAAAATGTACGAAGGAAGGTTTGACGACTCAGGAAGGAGAAGCCAGGGTTCAGATCTTTGGCTTGAACAAGCTCGAAGAGAAGAAGGTATTCACTTTTCTTGCTATTTGCATTTTAGTTGTTGTAGTTGTTTACTAAAATGTATTTCTGCAAACAGGAAAGCAAGATACTCAAGTTTTTGGGGTTTATGTGGAATCCCCTTTCATGGGTCATGGAAGCTGCTGCAATCATGGCTATTGCTTTGGCCAACGGTGACGGTAGGCCTCCGGATTGGCAGGACTTTGTCGGTATCATCTGTCTTCTTGTCATCAACTCTACCATCAGTTTCATCGAAGAAAACAATGCCGGTAATGCTGCCGCTGCTCTCATGGCTGGTCTTGCTCCTAAAACCAAGGTTTGTCACAAGAGACTGCTTTGTGAAGTTTATCTAAAAAATGCATCAAAGTTTCTTCTACAGCTAATGTTATTTGTGATTTTAATCCGTTTTATAGGTTCTTAGGGATGGGAAATGGAGTGAACAAGAAGCTGCTATTCTTGTCCCAGGAGATATCGTTAGCATTAAACTTGGAGACATTATCCCTGCTGATGCTCGTCTTCTCGAAGGTGATCCTTTAAAGGTCGACCAGTCTGCTCTTACCGGAGAGTCCCTCCCTGTGACCAAGCACCCTGGCCAAGGAGTTTTCTCTGGCTCAACCTGTAAACAAGGAGAGATTGAGGCTGTTGTTATAGCCACAGGTGTTCACACCTTCTTCGGCAAAGCTGCTCACCTTGTGGACAGCACAAACCAAGTGGGACATTTCCAGAAGGTTCTTACAGCTATTGGGAACTTCTGTATCTGTTCCATTGCTATTGGTATGGTGATTGAGATTCTAGTCATGTACCCTATCCAACGCCGAAAGTACAGAGATGGAATTGATAATCTCTTGGTCCTATTGATCGGTGGTATCCCCATTGCTATGCCTACGGTCTTGTCTGTCACTATGGCTATTGGATCTCACAAGCTTGCTCAACAAGGTGCCATCACCAAGCGTATGACTGCCATCGAAGAATTGGCCGGGATGGATGTGTTGTGCAGTGATAAAACAGGGACACTAACCCTCAATAAACTGAGCGTGGACAAAAACTTGGTTGAGGTTTTCTGCAAGGGTGTGGAGAAAGACCAAGTTCTTTTATTTGCGGCTATGGCTTCAAGAATTGAGAACCAGGATGCCATCGATGCAGCCATGGTTGGGATGCTTGCTGATCCAAAGGAGGCCCGAGCTGGAATTAGGGAGGTTCACTTCCTTCCATTCAACCCTACTGATAAGAGAACTGCTTTGACTTACGTAGACTCTAGTGATAACTGGCACAGAGTCAGTAAAGGTGCTCCCGAGCAGATACTCGAACTTTGCAAAGCCAGCAATGAGCTTAGCAAGAGGGTGCTTGATATTATCGAAAAGTATGCCGAGCGTGGTCTCAGGTCGTTGGCTGTATCTCGCCAGGTACTTAACTTGATACTCATTTAGTTTCAGTTCTTCTTGGAAACAAATAATCATTTGTCTGTGTTCCTTCTTTAGACGGTGCCAGAGAAAACAAAGGAGAGCCCAGGTGGACGATGGGAGTTTGTTGGATTATTGCCACTTTTTGATCCCCCAAGACATGACAGTGCCGAAACCATTCGAAGGGCTTTACATCTTGGTGTTAACGTCAAGATGATCACTGGTAATAATAAAGTCTCACATCAGAAGTTTGGAAAGATCTTAAGTAATATTAAAAAATATGTCAATTTATTTACTATCAATTAATTTTGAGTTGAAAACTCGTCTTGGTAGCTAAACACATTTGCGTTTCCACCCTAACATTCTCTTGTACAATTTATGTGGCCAGGTGACCAACTTGCTATTGGCAAGGAAACTGGTCGCAGACTTGGAATGGGAACAAACATGTATCCTTCCTCAGCTCTTCTCGGTAATCACAAGGACGCAGCACTTGCATCCATTCCTGTTGAGGAGTTGATCGAACAGGCTGATGGTTTTGCCGGAGTCTTCCCAGGTTACTCTTTTCTTTTTTAAAAAATGTTCTCAATACGAAAGGTGGTTGGTTACATGAGATCTAAGCTTTCTTTGTTTTGAACATTGCAGAGCACAAATACGAGATCGTGAAGAAGTTGCAGGAGAGAAAACATATTGTTGGAATGACTGGTGATGGTGTCAACGATGCTCCTGCTTTGAAGAAAGCTGATATTGGTATTGCTGTGGATGATGCTACAGATGCTGCTAGGGGTGCTTCAGATATCGTACTCACTGAGCCTGGACTCAGCGTTATCATCAGTGCTGTCCTCACCAGCAGAGCTATTTTCCAGAGAATGAAGAACTACACTATATATGCAGTCTCAATCACAATCCGTATCGTGCTTGGTTTCATGCTTATTGCTCTCATATGGAAGTTTGACTTCTCAGCATTTATGGTTCTGATCATTGCCATTCTTAACGATGGTGAGCAAGACTGCATATCTTATATGTTTTGTACAGTTAGTTACTTATATCCGTTATTTTATACAGTTAGTTACTTATGTGTGTTTCTATAGGTACCATCATGACAATTTCAAAGGACAGAGTCACGCCATCTCCCACACCTGATAGCTGGAAACTTAGAGAAATTTTTGCTACTGGAGTTGTGCTTGGAAGCTACCTAGCCATCATGACTGTTGTTTTCTTCTGGGTTGCAAACGAGACCGACTTTTTCTCGGTAATAATTTGATGTCATTCTTTGCTAAGTGTATAGAGTTTTAAACTAACTTTTTTTTTTGATCAAAGAGTTTTAAACTAACTTTTACTTTCGATTTACAGGACAAGTTTGGTGTGAGATCCATCAGGGGTAATGAGCACGAGCTAATGAGTGCGGTGTATCTACAAGTTAGTATCATTAGTCAAGCTCTAATCTTTGTCACAAGATCAAGGAGTTGGTCATTTGTTGAACGTCCTGGAGCATTACTAATGATTGCTTTCCTCATTGCACAACTGGTACGAAGATCATGATCAATACTCCACATATTGAGATAGGGAAAGGTCATCAACGAATATGTTGTTTGTTCCCAATGTAGGTTGCCACTTTAATTGCGGTTTACGCCAATTGGGAGTTCGCAGAGGTTAAGGGTATTGGATGGGGATGGGCTGGAGTTATCTGGATGTACAGTATTATAACATACTTCCCACTGGACATTATCAAGTTTGCCATTCGGTACGCCTTGACTGGAAAGGCTTGGCTCAACATGACTGAGAACAGGACGGCTTTAACGACGAAGAAAGATTTTGGAAAAGAAGAGAGGGAGGCTCAATGGACAGTTGCTCAGAGGACACTTCACGGTTTGCAGCCAAAAGAACCTGTTAACATCATCCCTGAGAAAGGAGGTTACAGAGAATTGTCTGAGATTGCAGAGCAAGCCAAGAAAAGAGCTGAGATTGCTAGGTATACTAAACCTTAGTCTCAACGTTGAAGTATTTTTCCATTCTTTGACTGCAACTAAACACTAACTGCATGTTTTATATGTTAACAACAGGCTTAGGGAGCTGCACACACTCAAGGGACATGTGGAATCAGTTGCAAAGCTGAAGGGCTTGGACATTGATACTCCAGAACACTACACTGTCTAGTCTCAAAAAGAAGAACAAACCAAACGCATGATTGATTTGATCTTTTCCCCTTGTTTGTGTTTTTGTCATCTGCTTTTTTCATTTTATTCATCACCTCTTAAGGTTTGTCTACATAAGAAGAGGTCTTGCTAGTCAAGTTATCCTGGCTTGATAGTATGAGAAGAGTTTTTCGCTTATGAACTTGAAGAATAATGTCTGGAATCCACCATGAAAAATGTTAAATTTTCAAAACTTCTATTATAAAAAGAAAATTATATTGTGTGTGGCTATCACATATCAACTTAGTTAGAGCATGTTTAATAAGAGTTTTTAGTGAAGGTCTTTTAGATTTTAATTTTAAAAAAAAAATGTATCTTAAATAAGATATTTAATCACTCAAAAACACACTCAAAAGCTTAATATGCAAACCTATAAAAAAACACATATATACATATACTATATATGAAATCTTTTCTACAGAAAATCTCTTCCACTTCCAAAGATTCTAACCTCTGTTTTAAACGGGTGAGATCATTTCAATATATTTTGCTATCTTTTTACTCTAAATTAGAGGGATTCTATTAAGAGATGAGGTTTGTTTCAAAATATTTCTCTAACTAAAAATTTCACAATATAGAAAAATATTATTTCTTCCTCTTTGAATAGAGAAAAAAAATAACAATATTTATTTTAGAAAAAATAAAAATGTGTTGAAATAGTTTTATTTCAATAGGAACCTCTTACTACTAAAGAACACAATTGCATCATCATCCTCTTTGAAAACGTGTATTTTCTTATCCTTGTGAGCATGATACAAAAGAAGAAGAGAAACGAAATAAAGCCTCTTATTATTTAATTCACGTTTCCATTTCCGATACTTTATTATTAAGAAGAAAAAAAACACCAGATCTTCTTAAGAAATATAAAAGAAACAAAACCCCTTAAATCAAACTAATTGACACGTGAACAATCCCTTCGAATCTCACCAGCATTACCAGTCTTAACCCCAACACGACCCAACTTCGTGATGGCTGAGATAAAAGCTTGCCTAAAAGCTGTTTCACTGTTGGCGAACGAGTTAACCGTAGCTCTAGACCGTTGGTCTGTAAACAATACCTGATCAGACGTGAAAAGACCCCTTCCTTGTTGAAGGTTCTTGAAATAAGCGTTGTCGAAAGTACGTGGCGTGGTCGGGTCCATGTTGATCGCGATACGTGGATCCACACGTTGCGGGCACATCTGGCGAAGCTGAAGCGCGTAGCCACGGTTCAAACTCGGATCAATACTGGTTCTAGGGCTAAAATTGTAAATCCGGTTTGAGAATTTCCCACAATGTGCGAATCCGAGAGTGTGCGCTCCTGAAATTACAATAATATATGGTGTTTATTTTCATTTCTAATGCATGATTATTGCGAGTTCTTAGGTAGAATTTTTAACTTAATATAAGAATTATCTTTCAACTTTAATTAAAAATAAATTAAAAAACGGTTTTTAAATATTTAATTATATTACACTAACAATCATGTCTTAAGAACCCTGCAATAGTCATAGATTATCTCAATAGTTTTGTTTGGTTTGGTACGAACCTGAGAGGGCGATCATGTCGGTTTGAGAGAGACCATGACGGTTGAACATGGCGTTGAGCTGGTTTAAGTTAAAACCGGGCTGTGGCAAATTGTTTTGAACGCTTGCTTTCGTAGATAATCTGCCATCTCTCCTCCCTAACTCCACCGGGTAGCTAGGTCCTCCGGTCTACACATTTTATTATTAATTATCCGATTAAAATTATTATAATGATATGATTTAATGATATAATCAATCATTCTCCTGACTATATGACCTCTTGTTAGTTGTACTTGTATAAAATGATTACGAACCGACAACAAAAGGTGTGACATTATATACATATATACAGATTACATTTTCAACTCAAACCGTGCTTATATTTTTTTTTCTTTTTAACTCGAACTATGCTTTTTATATTTATTTATGTCTAGCTTTTCGCCCGCAAGGACAAGAAATTAAGGACAAGAAAGAATGATGAATATTAATATATGTTACTAGAAAAAGGGTATATTACCAAAACGACGACTTCACGAGTAGCGAGAGCCAAAATGTCAGCACATGAAACTTTGTTGCGGCATTTAGGATCTCTATCAACGGCCTGCTTCGCCTTCACCACCGTGTCGAATCCGTCTCCGGCCAATGACATGTCATCTGGATGATCTTTCTCCGATGGAGATGCTATCAATATGGAAGCATCACATCCCTAAATATTCATACAAAACAAGGAAGTTAAGTACGTAAATTTTAATGTTTTGTTTGAAGAATAATATATGTAAAAAAGAGATATTTTAATCTCTAAATTAAGAAAATAAATATAGGTATTTACGTACACGAACGAAGCAATCGTGGAAGAAGAGGCGGAGGGTGGCTGGAGCAGTGACAAAAGTCTGCTGGAATTTTTGACGGACGGCGTTACGGACAATGCTTTCTACGTTCGGACATGAGTTCTGGTAGAAACCTGTCCGAAGCTGAGCAGAGACACATGAAGAAAAAAGAAGAAGAAGAGTAAATATGGAGAAGATGGTTTGGTTAGTATTCTTCTCCATGGCTAATTATAATTTTTATTGTATTGGTTTGGTTTGGTTTGGAGGGAGTCTCTTCTTATAGGAGATAGAAAGAGTAATTTTAATGAAGGAAATGGTACCATTTGAGCTATTTAAATATAATAATTGATGATTAGTCTGAAGATGATGTGCTCAACAACAAAATAAAATAAGAAGGAGAGAGAAACTGTTAGGCATGTGGATGAATACTCCATCTTGATATTGACAACTTGAGAGGAGGATAAGGTGAGGCTCATATTTAGTAATTTAATTGTTCTTTCTATATTTGTGTTAATTAACAAGTAAATCAAGAAACTAGCTGTAATATACTGGTCTATACTGATGGAGACAGTGATTGCAGATGTATAAAATTGATCATTGCAGAGCTCGAATAGGCTGGACTCTTAATTAGAAACGAAACGAGAAATTATTACTAATTAGTTACATTTTTTTGGTTTGTGGGTAATCTTACATACGTGAAACTACGTTATGAATCCCTATTTGTATATATGTATTCTTATATGCATGCATGCATGATTATCTTTGACAACTCAATCGCATGTTACCATTTCGCACCAACCTGTGACAAGAAGAAGAATTCATCTTATTTGATTTTACTAAAAGGCGTCTACCTTATTTTTAAAATTAAAACATGGAAATATAATCGAATGTTGACTTTTTGAAAATTAACAAATTCACATTCTGAAATTATTGAAATTTTATAAAATAGGCTTAGAAAATTAGCTAGTCTAGTGGGCAATAACCTTAGTCATATATTGAAAATATTTCGTACATATTTATATACAAGGCATTGTTTAGTCTTACAACGTGAAAAATATATACAAAACAAGCTATTTCTATAAATTTGAGTGAAGCTTTATTTTTCAAGCGATCCATGAATCAGTCCATTTTATATAAGTAGCTCTGATCAAAATTTCAGTTTTATTCTAAGATCTACAACCGCTATTGGAATATGGTTATGAGTTATGAAACCAAAACTGGGATTCTCATCATACATATTTTGTTTCATGCATGCGAAACTTACTTGATATGATGGCGTTAAATCTGGAAATCCATATCACTGAAAAAGTATAAAACGTACTTTATTTTATCTTATTATATACTATTAAATATTAATTAGAAATTTGCTTAGACGAATAAATTTCAACTAATTTGTATGTATTTTCATATACTGATTTTCATTGGGACAAAATAAGACCCAAATTTATCAAAAAAAAATAATAGTAATAAGACCTAATCCAAATATAATTTTCTAAAAAGACTTAATCCATAGTGTCTTTCTCTCTTTATTTGTTAAAGTAATCTATAAGTGTCTTATTGGAAACAGTTTCTAATAGTTCTCTAGAAATTATTTATAAACTGATCCCAAAAACACAATGTAAGAAGATTTATAATATGATAATTAAATCGGGCATCAAGGTCACGAACATGTTCCTTGATGCTGTAATATTGTCAATAATTGAGTTGTTAATGTTCTCTTTTATTAATCATTTTAATACCTCCCTTGCATGGCGGCTACAAAAAGATTTTTTAAAAAACAAAGCATGTCACTGTAATACTAACGGCCAATTAAGTTAATCATAAGCAGCTTTCCATGCAAATTTTGATTATTACACTAGATAAGCTGTTATTAACCCATAATTTTGATTATCACAATAGTTTTCAAAAAATTGAACCCGTAACTTCGAATATCATCCGGATTTGAACTTGGATACACTTTCAAAGAAGAAGAGTTGTGTTAGTGGATTCACTCCGAAATCTTTTTAATCATACAAATAAAAGAAATAGTTCGATTAATAACAGAATAAATAGAAACAAGAGTTTGTTAAGAGATATTACATCATGAGTCATGACTAGTGAGTTTACAGTTTACATGATGACAATATGTTAATAATTGCTAAAATTAGGTCTGTTCTCTTGAATGAATATTAAAATCAGTTAGAAAATTATTTTTGTCTCGATGATAATAATTTATTCTTATCTAAAAAGTATCGGATGTTATATTCTAATCATCGATTAGAATAGGACAAGCTAAAAAGCCTAAAATCATTAGGGTGTTCGTTAAGACGTCCAACTAGAGAGAAGTGGCAGTATGTGTTGACTCAATATATGTAGTTAGAGTTTCTGTAGTTAATTACTTGCACATTTACGTACCTTTGTATCATCCCAATGCTTATGTAAGATTATTCTTTTACTTTTGGGTTAAATTCATTGTTTATTACTTTGGGAGTATCTTTCTTTTCATCTGGACTATTTTTTAAAAATGAATTTAGAAGCTATGTTTGTTAATTTCAAAAATTAATTCGATGTTTCACAAAAGTACATATAATTACACCGATTACAGATTTAATATGTTAGACTTCTGACTTATTTTAAATTAAAAGAGCCATAAATTTTTAATATAATCTTTAGACCTCTCCTGGTAGCGTTGGCAACGTAAGGTGGGTTTAAGTCAAGTAATGAATTTATAAAATTTAAATACGTAATGATGATTATACTTCAAGAGCCCAGTTAAAATTAAACATACATAATGATGATATTTATTAGATTTAAACCATGTAATTGTTGTGTTGTATTTTAAGAGACTCAAATTAAGATATCCGAATAATGATGTTTAAGAAACCACCAAAGATTTGTTTTCAGTTAAGTTAACCAATTGGGTCAATCATTAGTTGGCATCTGAATTATTTGGGCAGAGTTATAAGTCTTCACGCCTCTAATCAGTCACATGGCGTTTAACCATATGTTTAAAGGAATCAACGCCCTCTCTATCATCTTCTCTTGTATTGTTCCCTTCATTGACCGAGAAACAATTAAAGAGAGATACATAAACTTCTTTAGCATTTTTGACCTGTGATTATCCATAAACCCATGAATCAACTATTTTTCCTATATGCAAATCTAATAAGCTTTGGTAGGAAAAATCTATATCATGTTATATTAGATACACACTCTGTATCATTTTAAGTGACTTTTAAAGTTTTTTCACAAAAATTAAAAAATTACAAAATTTTATGTAATTTATCTTGGTTACATAAAATAGATTAAATAAAATTAGTGCAACCAATTAAAAAAGATACATTATTTTATAATTGGTCACATATTTGAAATAACATTAAATTTTACCTAGATTAGTGAGAACATCACTTATTTTGAAACAACAAAAAAACTTTTAAAAACCACTTATATTGATACATAGCGAGTTTAAAGTATTTCAAAAATTCTCCATTTCCTGTAATTTTAGTATTTATTTTAAAAGATACCAATTATGTAAAATCTTTCAAATTATAAATCAGAATGGGTATCTAATTTTTTGCTAATATTTTAAAAATCCAGTGTGTTATCTATCTTGATGAGTTATATTCGAACTCCGGAATTCTTGGTGTAAAAACATAAAAGTGCTTTTATGATATCATGATTTGACCATATATATCTTTCTTTCTTTTTGTGCACAGACCATATATATCTTAGATTTCGTAAAATATCATTCACAAATATATATATAGTATATATATATATAGTATATATAGTATTAAAATGCGGCTAATTGGCATAAGTTTTGCGTCTTCCGCCACAATAGTTTCCAAATACTTGGCATACAAATTAGAAAACATTCAATCCTATAACATTTATTACTTACATATTCAGAAACCCTCTAAATCAGAGGATTGTTTTCAGTTTTGTTGCTTGTCCTTGGGGCCACTACAACAACCAGAACGACAACTCTTTTTACTTGTCTCCCCACTCTTCTGCAGCAAGCCCACTTCTAGATCGTCCACTTCAGGCTCCTCAAGCTTCACCGGGGACGAAGGAGAAGCACGGTAACATACATGCGGGGCTTCACGCTCATCACGTAGAAGCATCATACTATTGAGTATCACAAGCAAACAAGTTCCTGCATCAGCAAGAACAGCTGCCCATATTAGAGGGTAACCTACCAAACCAAGCACCATGATAGCTCCTTTTATTCCCACAGACAAAACAACATTCTCAATCACTTTCTTATGACTTCTCCTCGCTAGTCTCATCCCTTTAGGTATCTTGTTAATGTCGTTTGACATAAGAATGATATCTCCTGTCTCTGTCGCAAGTGCCGACCCTGAGATCCCCATTGAAATGCCAATGTCTGCTTTAGCTAAGGCCGGTGCATCGTTAAGACCATCTCCTACCATCATTGTAGGCCCTTGGCTCTTGAACTCATCAATGATTCTTGCTTTGTCTTGTGGAAGAAGCTCTGCATGAACTATATCCAAAGCATTCCCTAGCTGCAAAAATTATTAACGTTACTACTAAAATAGAGACAGGGGAATGAGAAGATAATGACTCTGTTTCACCTGTTCTTGAATAGACATGGCTGCATCTCGGTTATCTCCTGTGAGCATTGCAGTTTTGATGTTTAAGGACTTGAGCTCCTGGAGAGCTTGAGCAGCCCCATGTCGACAACCGTCCAAAAGGTTGAAACTACCAGTTAGTTCTTCTCCAATGTATATGTAACCAATGGTCTTACCCCGCTTCATATTAGCTTCAGCACCCGGAACTTTATTTAACATCCACATAGAAAAAATCTTTAAAATGTTAGATAGGTAAAGAACAATATAACAACACTCATGACTGATCATAAAAAAGGAATGTTACTAGCTTTAGTAGCAAAGTTTTGAGACCTGTACTTAAGCATCCAGCTCTTTGTGCAATTCTTTTGTTTCCAATGTAGATATCTTGACCAACTATTCTCCCATAAACTCCTTCTCCTGGAAAGTTCTGAAAGTTCTCGACCATATCAGGTGTAGGCTCAACAGAAACTGATCTCGCGTAGTCAATAAGTGCAGCTGCCATTGGATGGCTTGACTTGCTTTCGATGCTCGAGACCCTATGATGGAAACATCTCAAAAAGTATCTACGCATCCATTTCATCACATATGCTTAGTGGGAAAAAAAACATAGATACTTACCAGTAAAGCAGTGTTTTTAGATTGATATTGCGAGAAAGAGACTTAAAATCCGAGACCGTGAACTCGGCTTTTGTAATAGTTCCTGTTTTGTCAAAAGCAGCAATCCTGATCTTGGCCAAGGTTTCTAGACAATCACCGGTTTTGATCAGAAACCCGGAGGTAGCTGCCTTGGTGAGAGCACAAAAGGTAGCAACGGGTGTGGATAAGATAAGACCACATGGACAACCGCTTACTAACACTACAAGTGCTAAGTGAAACCAATGGCTGAGGTTTTGAACCTTTAATAGGACCGGGATGACAGCAAAACATGCTGCTACTACAACAACAGCTGCACAAATGACAAAGAAAACGCCAGATCATGATCTATGAAACTCATCACATTAAGGATATTACATATGATTACTGATAGAACCGGGCATGGGTAAACTGACATGAAACATTGCCTATAGCCCCAAAATATGAATGATTAATATGTATTATATTGATCATTTAATTATTGTTTTAAGTCCAATAAATCTCAGGACAAGCCCTGATTACTGACCTGGAGTGTAGTAGCGAGAACATTTGTCAATAAACCTTTGAGTTTTGGTTTGGCTTTTCTGTGCTTCTTCTACAAGCTTAGTCATTTTTGCAACCACGCAGTCTGTGGCTAGAGCTGTAGTTTTGACCTTTATATAACCTTCAATACAAAAAAAACTGTGTCAATGAACTGAAAGATTAAGATCATGTAAAGACCAAGAGAATGATATTGTTTTGGTACCATTAAGATTTATGGTAGCAGCCAAAACAGTTGAGTCTCTCTGTTTGGAGACAGGGAAGGACTCTCCTGTCAATGTTTTCTCATCCACATCACAGCTTCCATCCACTACAACTCCATCGATGGGTATACTTTCTCCAGATTTAACTGAAACAACTGTGTTTATTCCAACCTCATCTACGTCAACTTCTAGTCCAGTTTCTGCTATCACTGCCTTTCTAGGCGCTAAGCTCATCAGCGACGACATCACTGTGCTTGCCTGAAAACAATTGTTACTTCAGAACAATGATGAACAAACAGAAGTAAAACATTTGTTTCTTTCAATATAGAAACTCTATTAAGTCTCTATACAGAAGCAAACCTTGTGAGCAGCACTTGACTCGAGCCAATCTGCAACAGAGAATAGAAACACAATAGTAGCAGCTTCTGTATAATCCTCCATACATACTGTTGCAATCACTGTCAATAACAAAACCAGATGCATTACTACACCAGCACAACCTCTCCTGCACTCAGAACATTCCATCATAATTGATTATTTTACCAGCAATCAGAGTGAGAGCGTTGATGTCAACCCTAAACCTTGTGACAGAAGCAACAGCTTTAGCGAGAATAGGAAAAACTCCAGCCACCACAGCAACAAGAGCGAACCACTCAAGAGGACTATAAAAGTATTTGAGGAATGAGAGAACAAGCAATACACCAGAAACAACAGCAAAAGGGCTTGGCCATTGACTAGTCAAGCTTGTCTCTCCATATGGTCTCACGCTAGCTTCTAACCTAGCTTGATTCAGTGCCTTGACTGTCAAGAAATCGATATTAATATCAGAATCAAGTAAAATAAATAAATTTTGTTTTTTAAAGTTATGTACCGATTTGAAGAGGAGAGATCAAGAGGATGTCGTGGACAACGATGACGGTTCTAGAAGGGACGATGACGGAGAATTCTTTGACGCCGTCAAGAGGACGGAGAAGGTCTCCGACAAGAGAAACTTCAGATGAACAGCAGATTCCGACCACATCGAAGTAGCTTGTCTGTAACTTCTTATTCGTTGTCTCTTCAACGTTGGCCATCGTTGGATACGCGAATGGTATTCGGACAGAGAAATTCGAGGAGAAGACTTTTAAGCACTTGGGTTGTAGTTTATGCGGGTGTACTTTATGTATATATATACCTCTCAACGACTTTCTCGTAAAAAAATAATAAGTGGATAAGAAAATTATGAGATGGTTTCCTCAGGAAAAAATTGTCGTAATACTATTGGTTTATAAATTTTTAATTTAAATTTAATTATACAATTAAATTATATTAAAATATTTTATTTTATTAATAAAAATTTCATATGATATCTATCTATCTATATTATTATTATGTAAGAAGTGAATTTATGATTTGTCAACAAGTTATGATATTTCTGTAACTTTGAGAAACTCTAGTCTTAATAAGTAATAAGCTGAAGTTAAAAACAAGCACTTAATATAACAGATCATAATTTAGTTTGTACACTGTACACACAAAAAAAAAAAAAAAAAAAAAAAAAAAAAAACCAAAAAAAAAAAAAAAAAAAAAAAAAAAAAAAAAAAAAAAAAAAAAAAAAAAACATCACACAATCCTCGAATTCTGCCAAAAAAAAAAAGGAAAAAAAGAAATGCAGAGTCTATTTGTTTTTGTTTAAATGAATCTCACTAAATAAAATCTTCTTTTTGCAACCAAATTTCCTCAATTTGATTGCAAAGTAACCCCAAGAATAAATAAATCAAAGACTCAAGGCCAAAACCTGTAACCTTATAGCCCATCAAACTATATAAAAAAAGGTGTGAAATGATAATAGAGAAAAACAAGCAAACAGATGATGAAAATAAAGGTGAAAGATTTGGAGGAGAAGAAAAAGAAAAACTGTTCTTGGTTGTTTTCTTTTTAAAACAAGCCATTAAAAAATGGTATTAAGCTTCTCTCATGGGGAGAAGAAGCAGCTTAAAATGCACTGACACTCTCCCTTGAATCATCTCCTCTTATAGCTGAAATGGAGGAAAGAAAAAACACATACAGACTTCAATTTTCTCCGTCTAATTAAAGGATAGCTTTCTATGTTGTGTTTGTGTGTTACCAGCGTTTTTGATTATATGCTCAGAAGAGTTGAACAGCCATCTTGAATTTGTTCTGTTTCCATTTAGGCAGCTTGTAGAAAGCTTCTTTCAACATACCAAATTTCTCTTTGAACTCCTCTGATGAAAGGTAAGCCTATAAACAAAGACCAAGAACAGTAAAAGATCCTTCAATTAAATTTTCTCACTTTCAAATAGAAGTTTTGTTTGTTAGTTTGAACTTACCTCTCTCCTTGTTACATCAATGTCTGAGATAGGATCAGTGGAAGTTGTCTTGAGACGTTCGTATGGGTGAGCTGGCAAATCTTCTTCATCTTCCAATCCTTCTTTAGCATCTTCTTGAATCGTCAGAGATTCTATCCTGCTGCTCATTGATTCCTCCTCCTTGCCATTTTCCTTCTTCTCCTCCTTTCCATTTGAGTTGGATCCTGACGCTGGAGACTCGGGTGTCGTTGGGCTCGCTTCATCACCAATAAAGCTCAAAATGTCAATACTCAAAAAGTGAAAAAGATGATAGACTTTCAGATGATTTATAAAGCGAGAATACCTTTGAGTGGTTTTGGAATCGAAGGTTCTTGAGGAGGTGTTTTTAGCTGTTGTTCGAAAAGGGCACTACGAGAAGCAATAGCTGAAGACTTGGGAGCTAGCTTTGAGGAATCAGGAGTAACAGATCTAGGGTAGAGTTTCCTAACTACAGGGGGAGGTGTTGAGAGGTTTCTTCCATTTTGGCTCTCAAACGTTGCTGCGAGTGCATTGAACGCTGGAGATCTGCCCCTCACGCGAACCCTATCTGGACTAAACGACATGCTTCTTGACCGCTGTTGTGACTTGTCTGGAACACTAGCACGGCCTCCATATGAAGCTGGAGTTCTTCGCTTTGGCTTCTAATCATCAAAGCAACAACCAAAGAAAGAAATGAACAAACAAACTTTAGAAAGCAAACTATGGAGAATCAACAACCAGAAGATTCTTTACCTCTGCAACTGGCGTTCCACCATTTTTGACGATTCTAAGTTTTCTCTGGAATGAGTTTCCATGCATCTGTAAACAAAACAGAGTGTTTATTCCTTTGTCAGGGCTTCCTTCTTTCAGTATATATTGAAGGTGTTTAGTACTTACAGAGGACTTTGAAGAATCCCAAGAAGTGAAAAACCTGGAGAAGAAACTTGGCTCACCACCTTCCATGATCACATATATAGGGGCTTCGGGGGATAACTTTTCCAGGAGAGAATCTTTCTCAATGAATTTCTAAGGAAACAAAAGGAATAGATGAGCAACTTGCCTAAAAACAGGATCCTTTTGAAACTAATTCTCTCAAGATTTTTGTTTTCAGTGCTTGTATAAAACTGACCTCTCCAATAGTTAAAGCTTGCAACTTGTTCTTGGGGACTACTTCTTGGCCAACCCATACAAAGATCTCTGAGTGGCAGTCTACTATAAATATATCTTCAGTCAACAAGTCATCCTGTGTGAAGTTATATATCTCTGTCACCTTCAGAATTTCTGGATAAATTTGCATTTCAGTGTCAGTATGAGCATATACCAGCTTGAGCTTAAACTTTTATTGTAAAAAAAAAAAACAGAATAATGTTCTTATGTACCTTTAGTGAATGTGCAGGAGAACAAGTGAGGGTCACTCTCAGGTTCTTTTGTGAGCTTTTGGCTCGAATATTCGGTTTTGCCTCCTAATAACTCCCAGAACTGCTCTGATTCTGAACCTTCCTTTTGTGCTCTAGTCTGTAGGTTTGGCTGTACAAAAATAACAAAACAATACTTCAGCTGACACTTAATACATAACTAAGAGTCTTATATTTGATCTTTAGTAATTATGATTGAAACATAATTGACTTATCCTTATAGCAATTAAGAAGAAACTTATCTTACCTTAATAAGATCAAGCTGCCTCTCAACGAGTTCCTGGTCAGTTGAGGTTGCTAGATTCCCAGTCCAAGTAAAGACGGAAGAATCATTATGTAGTATGTAACAGTATGAGGAGTTCAGTGATGAAGCAACCTGTTGACGTTAATCAACACCATATTAGAAGCCATGGCAACTTTATGTCTTAAATAGCCAAACATGTTTGTGAATGGTTTCTAAATGTTTTAAAGGAAGAAGAATGGGAAAATGATACATACCGGGTCAACTTGTATTGCTTGCATATTTTCAGGACCAGACCCTTGAATGCGGAATAGAGCAAGACCATTCTCATTGTATGTATCATCATCAACTTCTTTCTCTGCTATGTACTTCTTGTATCCACTGCTAATACCACCCTGTAAAGATTCAATCACCGCAAACAAAATCAGCAGATATTGTATGTCTTTGTAGACAAGAACATGGATGATAAAAGCAAAACTGCAGACTGAAACTATTTTCCTTTCAAACCTTGAAAACGATAAAGCTTTGCATAATGACAAAGAACTGAACGGGTTCCTTCCCTTCATAGATGCGAGCCTAAAAGACAAGAGAATGAAAATGTTCAGAAGAAAGAAAAAAACATTTTACTTTTGGAATGACTCTGCAAGAAGAAGATTACTTGGGCTGGTACAAATTTCATTGACTCAACCATTTTGCTCGCCATGGAGACTGCAGAAGCTCTTTCTTCCTACACATCATTACAAACTCACAATTTCAAATCTACTTGCACCTTGTAAGACTTTGCTTTTGTTATCTGGAGAGCTTACCTCCACACTTTGCTTTCCGAACCAAGTTCCTATAAGAACTTCTTCTTTCTCTTCACCGGGGTAAGAATACTGGAAAACATAGCAATCTCCACTGTAGAACTTCGAATGATCAGCAGCTTGAAGGAGAATCTTTTGCTGACCATTCACACGCCAAACCTGCAGATTCCCCGTGCAATCAATGAAAGCTTGGATCTCTTCTTTAGGTGGAGCAGCTTTCATTAGCCCTCTCACATTCACTCCTTGTCGTTGCAAAAGTGCTACAAATGACAAAAAAAAAACATTAAATAACGATAACATGTCAGCTGAGAGTTAAGTATTTATAACTTTGAATTCATCTTTACGCACCAGCAACTCTGCCTCTACCATCCTCTGACACAGTTGTATTACTTACTTGAGTCCATGTATCAAACTTTGATCGGAATGGAACGGTCTCAAACCCTTCTATTATGCGGATCATTTGCGTTTTGGGTCGTTCAGATGAACGAATCATTTCCTGTATGATTTCTTCTTACATCAGCAAACATCATGGTACAACAAGAACAACAAAAGATTTCAAGACTCCACTTACTTCTGCTGCTCCACTTGCAGTTTTTCTATCATCAAGAGATGTAGTTCTTCCCATCCAAACAAACACTTCAAGTCCACAATCAAGAATGTAACACTTGCTTGTATCCAGCATCTCTCTTCTCAAAGAATCGCCTTCAACAGGATTTGCTTGTCCCTTCTCCACACTGCAATGTCATGAAAGCAATCTATGTTTCAGTACAAGCAATATGAGCTCAAAATAGACGAAACAGAACAAGAAGATATTACCAGAATAATTTTTTGATATCAGAAGTGTATGTTTTGTCTTCATCATTAGCTGTTTTTCTAGGTAAAGGAGCGAACCCACCAAAGAAACCCCAAAACTCTCCACTATCAGCATCAGCCATAAGTCTCCCATCCTCTGCAAATGAAATTAAAAAATGCAATTAAGGACCAAATCCAAGACATGATAAAGACATTAATCCCTAGCTAACTAACCAACAGTAGCAACATCACATGTCCCATCATGGTAAGTATCTTTAATGTATTGAACCACTTCAAGTGCTTTTGCTCTCTCTTGGATACTTGAATTAGATCCATTGAATTGGAAGATCTTGGACTTTGTGTCAAGAATGTAAATATCGTCATGGGTTAAAGAACTCCGAGCAAAAGCAACCTGAAATCACAGTTTAGACCGTTAGTGTGCAACCACAACGTGAGATAAAGGAATGTGACTTGCCTCCTTGACATGAACAACATGTTTTCCTCTGCAGACGAACAAGCGGATAATATGTACTTCAGCCTCCACATGTTTGAATCCTGAAGCTACTCCACCTTCTTGAGGTATGATACATGGCTTGAAATACGACAAGAATTTCTCAGTTTCGTGGCCTTGAACTTCACGATACTGAACTGCACGACCTCCTAGAGCTGCATCTAGTTCAACCGTTTTAACTGCAGCAGTCCCAGCTTCATCCTAGTTAAATAAAATCATTACCATCTCCCAAAGTTCTCCATCATTCTAACTAAACGAAGAACATATAAGAAGGGGCCTTACCTGAGAGGTATCTTTACCAAGCCAGTAATGGATATCGTGGCGCAATGCACCAGTTTTTAACGCCGTTGTCTGACCATAAAAGGAGTAAAACACTTTAGCCAAGCCTCGAGTAAAATGGCAATAGGGATAGAAGAAAACAGTAGTTACCTTCAATACTATGTAGGAGTCTCCGGTGAAAAACTTCCCAATGGAAGACTTTGGAATGGGGGTAGGGCTGAAGTTCTCTATACGCCATACCTCAATACCGCTAAATTAACCGTCAAGGAGAATCTCATATGGGATATAAACAAAAACCGAAAGTACATAATAAGACTTGAGTAAGAGATGTGAAAGTGAAGGATACGCTTTCTGTCCAGCTCCTTGGAAAGCTGGATCCAAATCTCTCATGGAAACAGACATACTTAACCAGTCTTTTTTACCACTCTCTCCAACTTATAAACGCCGCAAACGACAGAGACCACTAATAACCTATGAGGCAAAACCAAGTAAAGAGTAAATATTCAAAGATTTAACAGTATGCAAAAAAAAAACAATTCTATCAAAACCAATCCAAGAACACCTTTCATCATAGACATAAAAAGTTTATTGTAACAGGCATAACAGGAATAGAATGGGAACCAGAAACCAAACAGAAGGAACAAAAAAACAAAAGTTTTCTCATGAATTTAAATCAAATGACTATACAACTCAGAATCCACACCAGTCAACATCAACTCAAGTCAATTTCAGTCAAAATATCATTCATTATTAACAACTCTGCAAAATATATATTACATTGGAAGTAGGGTTTATGTAGTTTTCAATTCCCCAGACAAAACAAACAATATGAAACCAAGGCAAGACTCCATTCCAACATCATCATATCTCACCAAGCCCCAACCTCTGTATCATCACAAACCCCAAAGTAAAGCTCTCTACAAGTCTATTTCACTTATTAAACTAAACATTTTTCTTCACACCAATCAATAACTACAGAGGACATCTATATACTCCCAGTCAGATCAATAGAAGTCTTGGAATCAAAGATACATCCACAACGAAAACCCAGAAAGCTGAAAACTTTCAGAAAGAAAACAAAAACCCAGAATTTACGTTTCAGTATTTACCTTATTAAATCCGTTATTCAGCTCAAAGCCCAGATCCAATCTGATGAGAAAATTTGCAAAAGTACAAAACTTTAGTCAAAATTTGCTTCCTTTCCTTCAGAGACGAAGCAACAAAGATGAACAGAAGAAGCAGAGGAAAGAGAGAGAAGGAATCAAATTGAAAGCTTTATCTAGAGAGAGAAGGAAAAGGCAAAGGAACAATTTTTGAAGAGAGAGAGAGAAAGGTTGGAGGGAATGATGATTGAGAAGCCAGGCGTGCTTATCACTAACCCATGAACTGTAAAAATCTTTTGATTCTTCCTTTGATTTATAAAAGAACATTAAACAAAAACTCCAACAAAAACAGAGGAGTCAACAGAAAAAAATTAGACCTTTGCAGAAAAATTTGTTCCTTTGTTTTTTTTTTCAGAAACAAAATAAAAATAAAACTTTTTACAGTTTCCGACCATATTAAAACTGTAATTAATGGGGATTTGTCGCAAACATAAAAATCGAAATTTCTGTTTTTTAATCCATCAATGTTTTGACTACACAAACCCTTCAGGTTTAGAACAACAATGCCAGAGAAATTATGTTAATGGAGTCTAATGAAACATATTTTTTACGGAGTTTAGAACTACTAAATCATTAGATATGTAATTAAGTTATTTTTTCCTTTTACATGTAAGAAATTAGATTATTTCCATCAAGTCAATATTTTCATAAATACTTTGCCGTTACTAGTTATGGAGTCCCAAAACATTTTTAGGAATCTGAAAAGAAATTTATTGTTTCAAACGTCTATTATAATCATAAGTTCATAAAATCAGATTTAAGTACTAAAATAAAAATTTGCACAAAAAAGAAGAACAAACAAAAGGTACTATTACCTTTAACTTTAAGGCTGGTTGTAATACTTTCTTGCTCCTTCTCTCCAGTCTTGGTTTAAATAATGTTTAGCTTTTTGATGATTGATTAGAACCGGGTTAGTTTCATGAATTAGGAGAAAGAAAGACAACTCTGATAAATTAAATAACTTCCTTAGGTGATTAAACTAGAACATCTTTGTTGGTAGAAAGTAGACTAAATTATATGCATGTCATTAGATTTTAAAATACATTTGACAAGTAGTTTAGTACATTTTGCTTAGGTGTGTTCAACATGAGTGTTCTTTGTTGAGTTTTTATTATTTTCTTTCAGAAAATATATTTCCTCCATTTCATCATTACTATTTTTTGGAGTTCTCACAAATCTTAAAGATTTTTTTACATTTGACTTATTTAATTCATTTGCATTATTGTATTTAAACAACAACTATAATTTGTATTAAAAATATTTGCTAGCTTTCCCAAAACTAATTTAATATCTCTAGTTTGATTTATTGATTTTTGGAATTATCACAAATATTAAGAAACATTTTTAATTGACTTCCTTAAGTTATTTTTATAATTGAATGTTTAAAGTATTTTGCTTAAATTAGAATATGTTAGTTTTCTCAAAACTAATATAAATATCTTTAGCTAGTTTATTGATTTTGATTAATATGAAGTACAAATAAAATAAAATCTTTAAGCATTGATGCACGTACCTCATTGGTTAATAGACAGATGATGACTCACCAAAGAATAAAACGACAATTTCTCAAAATTTTAATTTGTATTAACCCAATACAACATTTAACTAGTATTTCTAAGCTTGAATGAACGTACCTCATTGATCGGCATATATGTTAAAATAATAATAATTCAAAGGAAACAGTGTTGAAAAATACATTTATTATATCTATGAGAAAAATAAAATCTATCTAGTATCAACGGTCTTGAACTTAAAAAAAAAAAGTATCGACGGTCTTTTTTTTTGCTAAAGGGTAAGTGCCAATGGTCTTGCCTTCTTGTTGTTTTTACTATATGACGTTTGCTGTGTTTTTTCTTTTAACATGTAAAAAACAACTGAGCAAAGAGATAAAATGACTGAACAAAGGAATGTTCTTTTTCAGAAACAAGGACCATATTAATATATTATCTTAAATTTTATGTGTTTGGTATAATTTCTTACTTTTTTTGTTAATACAGTTTTTAGCTGCTTCTTACCTCATGTCATGACTATACGTGCGTGTCTACATATGCACCTTTACAATTCAAAGTTTAGTTATGGTTAATTTTTATGTTTAAACCAATGATTTGTTTAGACTTGCATCTCTCTAAAATTCGAATACATAAATACTCCCTCCGTTTCATATTACTTGTCGTTCTATGTTTATGCACACAAATTAAAGAAACATTTAATTTTACATATTTTCAAAATAAAAACACTATTACCAATACACCTAACCATATATCAACCAATATAAAAATAGAATATAGAATATTACCAATAAATTTTGCATTGAAAACCGAAAACGACATTTATTTTGAAACAAAAATTCCACTCCAGAACGACATCTAATTTGAAACGGAGGGAATATGATATTAGTTTAACTCTTATCAGCAATACTGTACACGTTTCCCATGCTTTGATTCCACAATCTTGACCCGAAATTTGATTCCATACATATAGATTATAGACCCAACAAACTTATATATATTAATTATTAAGTAATCTAGTGATATTTTAAATCATTAAACAACAACCAACGATACCATTTTTATATTTCTTTTTCGACTACACGTCCACAACTATACCCCTATAACACAGAAAGCCTATTAATTACGTAATGAATAAAAATAAGTAACATAAGCATTAACTTTCGTTGTCAAAGAAAACAAACAAACGTTAGCATAACCTTTGCCAGCGTTCCTATGGGACCGAAATGAACAGAAAAAATGTGTGGAGTGTTTCCCTAACAAAAATATTTTCTAATTCATGTACGCCCCTGTTATAATAATAATAAATATCTGAACGCGTTCAATAATTGTGATGTGGTTGGTTAACATTTTAGATTGGATATATAAATACTTTGGTAAATAATATACCCTCTGTTTCCTAAAGTTACGTATTCTATAAAAAATTATTACAAAAATCTATTATTTGGATTTTCAATACTTATTTTATTATTAATAATAATTAATTATAATTTTTTAAAAAAATTGTGTTTATTAAATTTTTTTGGTTTAAAATTATGAAAAATATAATCATAAAAAGTTATGCATGTATAACTAAATATGTATCATTTTAAAACAAAGAATGTATAAAATATACAAAAAAAAATAAAAAATGAGAAATGATATGAACTTTTGAAACCGTCTAACAACAATCAACATTGAGTTCTACCAAAAAAAATCAATTAATAGGGAGGTATCTTTAATTAAAATTGTAAGATTATGATTAATGCAAGTCTTTTAGAGAAGGTTTCTTAGTAAATATAAGAGACAGTTCTTAGTATTTTTAGTTAAAAGCTAAGAAACGTCGTTTTTTTATTCGTTAAGAAATTTTTTCTAAGAAATTTGCATTAATCATATCGTAAAAAGCTAAAAAAATATCTATCGATTAAAAAAGAACAAAAGATGATATTTTGTACCCAAAACGAACCCATTACCAAGATGTGCTACATTTCTTTCAATTGCAGTGTCACTGTAAATAAGTCTTATCTTGTTTTCACATTTTTTTAATATCAGATAACAAACATATATAATTAAAATTTATTTTTTTAAAAATTATATCAATTTCAAATTTACATAAAATATGTTTTCATTTTCAAATGGAATTTATAAAATTGTTTCAGTAGACAATGTTTCAATTCTAGTTTTAAAAATGGAGGGTTACATATATAAATACAAGAATTCTTTAACTACATGTACATCTATAGTTATATATTACTATATATATTGTTGTAATAATACAATAAAGAAGGAGGATTTTAAATGTGAGGTCTAAAAACATATTTTTTGTAGCACCGGTATTATTAAGTACTTTGGTTCATTTCGTTAACATGTTTATTAATACAGATTAATCGTTTCTTTTCAAATGCATTTTTCATTCTAGTTATTAACATCAGAAAGGGAAAAATTATAGATACAATCAACGATCGGGACTAATTCCCTTTTTAATTGTTTTTTTAAAGAAAAGATCATCATCATAAATTCATAACATTAACCAAGATTATTCCCATAATATATAAGGTAAACCAGACTGCAATATACAAAACATACACAAACCACATAGTTACTGCATTGTTTTTGAACCAAAATTCTTGGTGAATATTTGTCATATAATTATGACTCAGGAAATACTAAACATATTATTTTTCTTTCTTTTCTGACAACTACTAGACATGTTCAAAAACAACAAGAAAATACTGTGATATAGTTTTTTCATTCAAATTATTAATGGCCAGTCGCCTTTAAAATTACCCATATTTTACAAATGCAAATTTTGTTTGTTTAATATTTTACAGATGACTTTGTTAAACCATGCAGATAAATTGACCTTTTAATTTTGGTAGGATGTTTTAAAGTCTTACAGGCATACCTCAAACTAATTTTCTATCAAAAGTAACAATTAATAAATATCAAAAACCGACCATACTAAAGTGCACTTTCGGCTCCAATAGATATGATTCGACTAAAAAGACAATGACTTTGTCTTTTTGATTTACAACGACTGCTGCATCAATCATCTCCAAGAATATATATGTCAACATAGCCGCCGGTACAATGGGATTGGAAACTGGTTGCTAAAGCCGCCACAGAGCGGCCGAGAGGCCGTTATCCATTTGGTTTGACAATCATTGGCCAATTTTTTTTTTTTTTAAAAACTGTATATAATACTATATTTTCAACTTCCAAGCAAGGAGGGTGGTTGATTAGTGGCAGACACGAACCAAAATATCTTTCATGTTTTGAGTAAATCTTGTCTTAATTACTGATTACTGTTCTCTAAAATAAATAAAATAAAATCATGGTATCTTTTCAAGATAGCTTTACCATCAACAAAATGAGTAAGTCTCATTAGCAATTCTAAGCACAACACTATACGTAACAAACTAATTGATACTTTTTCTAAATTTTTCCATGGTACATGAAACACCAATAGAGAAACAAATTTTGCCGAAAACCATTATAGAATTAGAACCTTGAAAAATGGGACAAGTAAATAAGAAAAGGGTACTAAACACCATACTGAAAATCTTTAGGTGAGCAAGAGTCTATAAGAGCATACACACCAGGCCTTAAAGCTAATATGAAGCGGGGTACAGTTGGGTGTTTGTCGACATGGGGTTGCTCAATCTCTCCAGTAGATAAAGTCGTTAAACATCAGAACTGCAATGCTCACAGTAGATAACCAAGATGCAGCCATGTCTATTTCAAGAACTTGTTTGCTTGTGGTACTCAATAGTATGATGCTTCTACCTAATGAGCGTGAAGCCGCGTCTGCATGTTACCGTGTTTCTCCTTCGGGACCAGTGAAGCTTGAGGAGTCTGAAGCAGAGGATCTACTTGTTGCAGAAGAGTGGGGGAGTCAAGTTAAAAGAGTTGTTGCAGTGGGCCTAAGCCCTATGGACAATTACCAAAACTGAAAAAATCGTCTTCTCATTGGTCTATATATTAGTCGTTTGCAAGCCCCGGTTATTGTGCTACCATATTATTTAAACCGAATTTCGAAGTTTTTTTTTTTGCTTACACTTTCGTAGTCCTTTTATTTTTGTATAATAACAATTATTTCTACAAAGCACAGTACTACAAATTCAATTTTTTCTGCAAATAATATAATCCTACAACAAAGTTAGATCACATTGAAGTTCTTTTTGCAGAAAAATAAGAGATATTTCAAATGCAATTATAATCATGTTAAGTAGACGAAGATTATTTTTTTGTCCGAGACTCAGAGGGCTTTCAACTAGACTACGATTTTTTTTTCCAACTAGACTACGATTGAAATATGTTATACGCGTATAATCGCTTGACAGCCATGTTAATTTTATTGTCCAATATTTTTCAAATTAGCATATTAATTTTGAATATAGCTTCACAATATTAAAAAAAACATCCACAAATCACATTTACTTTATATGAATTGGTAAATAATAAATATATTAAAGAATTGAATGTTTTGTAATTTGTACTCACTCAAGTATTAGAAAACGCTTCTGAATCTCTGAGACTGCATTTTCAGAAATCGGATGTTGTTTTTTTCAAATGGATAGTTTTACAAAATGATAGTTTAACATAACTCAGATTCCGTCCAAAAACATTAGGGGAAGAAGGCACGAAAAAGTTTATAAAAATAAAATAAAACGAGCGATGTGTAGTGGCCAATGGATAAATCGATGGATCATATATGCATAAGCAACTAAGCAAGGACCCTATCTCAAATCATTGTGTCTTTGATGAGTGCTAAACCCCACATTACATTATTTGCTACAGTGAGTGTCACATTTAACGTTTGACTAATATGAATTGTCCCCACCAATAAGAGGAATATATTGATACTTATGGCTCATCTTGGTAGCCATTATAGTATCTTGTTTTTTATTTCCTGGTTATAAAGTTGATATTGAACTAACGTTGATGTTGGGATCGAACTTGGTGTTCTATTAAATTTTAGCAATCTATTTAATGATATTACATCATGCATGATCTTGAGAATGTTATCGTATATGATATCTATATTAAGGATATTTAAATGTCATTTTAGTAATTTTATTTTAGCAATCTCATTGTATGATGTTGTGGGCTGCTGAGTCATTTACAATTACAATGCACTTGCAACTATTGTCTTAGATTTTTTTAAGGTCTAATTGTCTTAGATTCTTTAATGTTTGTTTTTACGTTTTACAACAGATTTAATAATGGTTATGATTTGAACTTATATTGTAGCAGGTAACTAAATTAATTTGATGGGCACTAACATTGCTGGGAAAGGGGGTTATAGAAATTTGAAGGAAATTAGATAACTTTTTGACTCGACAGATTATGACATGATATCGATTCACAAACCGAATATTCCTGGTATATTCTTTATCTATAATATCATAAACAGTTCTTTTGTAATAATTCGCAATTTACTTTTAGCAATCTTATTTGCCAATATTATACTTCAGCGCTCCTACTTTTGATGAATGCCGAATCATATATCATTATAGGTTCTAATTCTATTAATTTTCTTATTGGTACCATGAGTGATAAATCATACGAAAAGGATGATTAATGTCTATTCGAGAACAAGCAATGAATATGAGAGTCTATCAAACATCCGCAAACGTTTCTGGTCTCCTTCATTTTACATAAAAAGCTATGCATAATTTGCACCAGTTAAGAGATTAATTGCAAAAGTCTCTTTTTTTTTGGGGGGTGGGGGGGTCTGTTTAGGTCATAGCATGGTTAAGTTTTAACACTACTAAAATGATATGCATCGATATTTATTTCTTTATTATAATTAATTAGAGCAAAAAGATTGGATATATGCGAGCAATATTTTATAGAATTAACTCTAACGTATAAGCGTGAGAATAATAATTTTGGACTTTTTGTATCTGCTTCATTTATTTTCTTTATGGCCTATAAAATATTTAGTGATCAATAAGATATGTCTATCAAGGCATCAACATCCTCTAATCCAATAGATTTCCTAATTAGTGCATCACTAATACATATCCACCACTATTTTAATTCATATTCGCAAACTAAACTTTTTAAGAAACTGAAAACCTAAAATTTGAAAGGCTCTTCTTGAGGTAACTTGTAAGATAAGGTATTACTTCAATCTGAAACTGAGTTTTTACATCTTTCAAAGGAAGCAAAAAAGGAAAAAGAAAAATATTTTGGGATTCAAGAAACAAATTCACTGAATTATGTAGAGAACTCGCTAGCTATATATGCCTTTAACATTTTATATTTCATAGCAATAAATTATTTCTAATCATTAGCAACAATATATAGTAGTTTTTAAAAATTAAATAATATAGAAAAGTAAAGTTTACTATTTCAGGAAAAAGTTCCGAAGATTCGGGAACTAAATATTTTAATGTATCAGGTGGTAGAACAAATATAAGTAGAACTACTTATCGAAACACAAAAGAAGGATATATATCATTGCAGTTCATATTTCAATTATATTCCCTATACCACTGGACGTTTGTTTATAATATCTGTTTAGTGTTTGGTTCATTTACGTTGCCTTTTACTTTGATATATATATTTTGTGAAAAAGGAAAGTAAGTTGTTTTGTTTTGAAACATTGGTAGATTCCTCCACTACTCGAACCTTTTGGAAAGATAGTGGAAGTGTGCTGCTTAAATTATTTCTGGTCTTCTTTTACGCAAAATACTTTAGTCTTTATGATCTCAAAGGGACGCATATATGTGATAATACTTCATATTATAAAAGAAATATCACCAGAATTTTTTGTTGGAACGACTCTCGAGTTAAATATATTTAATAGTAATGCGGTATTGGTTTACTAAAAGATGTCTCTTTCTGTGAGTAGGGATGAAAACATACGTATAGTGCAGTGCTCATACTTTTTATAAAACCCTCATGAAAATATTCTAGAGTTAGGTGTACTTAACTAAGAATTTTTTTATATGATTAGTGGTACCGAGAAGTACGTGCTAGTTAGGATATCAAAATAAATTAATTTGTTCAACTCAACTCAGTTCACTTGGTAATAAATAAAATTTAAGTAAAGAAAAATTAGAGGAATTTATAGACATTATGTGTACTAAATAAATCTGAGTATAGTTATCAAATTTTCTTCAGAGAAACTAGACAAAGTGAAGATCACTTGGAAATATTTTGTGAGAATCGACAACACGAAAAGATAATGTGGACTTTACTTTGCAAGTTGGGAATAATGGCAATAAAAGCCAGTATTGGAAGATTTGGTGGGAAATGCCACACTTTTAACTCTCATGAAATTTGTTTTCTTAAATATATTGAAGATTAACCCAATCCAATTACAAAACATTTTGATAATTATGGTGATAACTATAAACACTGTAATTATCTTCGCAATCATACTGACGATCACAACAATGACGTGAACAGTAATATTGTTACTGTAACCACTCTGGAGTCAACAGTAACATGTTTATCTTGGTTAGATTTATTGTTTATCTTTTTGTTAAACCACCATAATTTAGGTAGAAGAATTTATCATATCCATAATCAGTTTTAAAATATCTTCTAATTCAAAGTATATGTGTTACAAGTGTTACAAGTAATATCTCTTAGGGTAAAGGCTTCAAAAGAAAAATTACTTTCTAGTAGAAAGTTTCTATTGTTACCACCATCAACAACAAAAAGTATGTGGCCACGTTGGGCCAAGTCTTGGGTTTGACTCTGGTCAATGGTCCCATTACTTTGTGTATGTGAATTAGATGGTTTTAACTTTTAACTAGCACTTTTCTATGATACAAATCCATTGATGCTGCTTATTCAATAATATGTGTGTGACTTCACAGAAGTGAGTATCGCGGCTTGTAATAGTTATGTTAGTTTGGTGGCCAAATCAAACTCCTAATAGGAGTTAGACATTACAAAAGCCAAGAACGGAAGCAATAAAGAAACTCAATCTCTAACTAGCCATCAAAATTGATTTGATGAAGTCAATTAAAGTGAACAACACCTAGGTGACTAGAAGCTAAGAATTAAATGAATCAGTAGGCTCGAGTTTTGTGAGATAGCATATGTTGCTCTGTCGCCATAATTCATAATTAAATGGTGATTATATATAGGTCTGGTCTCAAGCCTACGTACGCCAGTGAAGGACATAAAGCCTAGCATGGGAAGATGCCATAGCTAGCCATTAATTTACAAGTAATGCATGTTAATAGACTTTTAGTTATTAAAATTTAAATTTGGATTTTATAAACCTAATAATAAAAATGAGAATACGTTAACCAATTTTTGAAACTAAGTGGAGAAGTTTAGTGATAATTTCTTAGGGTTTGATATGTAGCCACATTAGTTATATGTTTGATTTTTTTGGGAACTAAATTATCTTGGTCAGTTTGGATTTGGGCTTTAGCCCATGTGATTAATATGGTGGGCCGTAACATATGATCGGTTTATCTCTTTGTATTAGTCAAAAACTATTATAAACTCAGATCAGACAATATGATACGTTTTGAAGCTAATTCACTCTATAACACTAAATGCGTTTTTTTGGACCGATTAGATCAGCCGATAGAATTTATTAAAAAGAACCATTATTTGATGTTTATTCCCCTAATACTTTTACATTTAGCCTCGTTTAGAGGATCCATCTAATCTTACCAAAAATTAAGGAAAAAACTGTAAAAAACATTGAAATGAGGAATCACACATGGATTTCCATTCTGTAACATTGTACTTTGCATTCTCCACTATAATTTCTAGTACACCATCTTTTGCCAAACATACTACATTTATATTTTTGCAAAGGCTTGACAAAAATAGTTTAAGGCATATTGTATAATGTTTGCCTAAAATCGTGACCCATCGAACAAGTTCTCTTATCTCGCTGTTTTCTAACTCAAAGGTTTTTTCAGTCTCAGTATGTTTATTATTTTAAAGTCAAATTACATATTTTGAATATGTAAATAGAAAATCTTGGATAGATATAGTAGTTGAATTTGTAGTCTCTGAAATTACTTAAGTAAATATAAATTCTTAAATGTTTCACCGAGATCAATGAAACTTCAAAACTAGAATGGAACAATGAGATTTGAGAAGATGTTTTACCCCCAAAAAAAGATTTGAGAAGATGACATGAAAACCTTTTTTTTTTTTTAGATTTGAGAGAATAGGAATCAGAAAGAAGCAGCCTACCACAGTACTATGGAATTTACATTATTGTCATACTATATTCGAGGATTCTTTACACAACCATAATGCATTAATGTCAACCTGAATAAAGGATTTTACATTTATTAAGATAATATATTCAAAGATTTACACAACAAATATTAAATTCTGAAAGCATATTATCATGGCAAGGAAGTTAATTAAACCAACCAATGATCTTTAATCACACTTTCTAACACATTTGCCTATATAAAGCAACAGCCCCTCTCTCATCTTCTTTCACCCTCTAAATCATCATCATCATCTCAACATTAAAAAAAAAATACATCTCCTCTCTTTGACTAAGAAACAAAGTATATAAACCGAATCGAACCAAACATAACCTAACCGGTCCGGTCATTGTTTTCTGTCCCTCAGCTACCTCTGTCTCTATCTCCTCCGGTATTCTTCTTCTCCTGTCTTCTTCACATACATCTCAATGATCTCTCTGCTTCTTCTTTTTTTCCTGAAATTTCATATTTTTCTTTGTGAGAGAACTCAAAACTCATTTCTCTTTTTCGCCAAGTGTAGAATGAACCTAACGACAACGTTATCAAACATCTTGTTATAGACATATCTTCGACACGTTACGTGCATTTCCCCAAAACGTTATTGCATCTCTTACATTACCTGTCATGAAATCATGTTCAGCAAATCATTTTCGTTTTTTTTTCGCAGATTCGTAAGCAAAGATGGCGTCCAAGAACGAGAAGAAGATGACGAAGAGTTACTTCGACGTTCTTGGAATCTGCTGTACATCAGAGGTTCCTCTGATTGAGAATATCCTCAAGTCTCTCGACGGAATCAAGGAATATTCCATCATCGTGCCGTCAAGAACCGTCATCGTCGTCCATGATAGTCTCATCATCTCCCAGTTCCACATTGGTAACGCTTTTCATTCCAAAAGAAAAGAACAAATTTCTTAAAAATGTTTTTTGTCTAGGTGGTTGATATAATAAATGTCACATCCACACAAAAACGTCACTTAAACATTTAATAATGCCATCTACCAAGGACTATACTTGAAATTCAATGGGCTAGTTAGTAACTTTGTATTTTCTTACTGAAGTAGTTTTACCATTACATGCATTACCATTTAGAAACACTCCAAAATATTAAATTATCTTGGAAATAGTTGACAAATATATTATTATTATTATTATTTACTTGACAAATACGTATGTAATAACAAATACATAGTATGTAATAACATCGTGACCTTACTAGGTAAGGCACCTTTCACATGATTAACGTTTATATATTTTCCTTTCCAAAATTTATAATTTATATTTCCCCATTGACTCATTAGCTTAGTGATGTTTTACTAGAAGAATGTAGTCATTGGTTCTTATCAAAAGAAAAAAATATATTTTAATTACAGTGAAACCTCTATAAATTAATAATATTGAGACTACACCAAAACTATAATTTTTTATTAATTTATAGAAATTATTAATTTATCGATATACTAATTGAACCAAAAATTTGATTTGTGACTATAAAACAATATTATTTTATAGAGATTTTTAGTGTATATTAATTTATAGAGTATTAATTTAAAGAGGTTATACTGTATGTTTATCAATTTATTAAATAACTACTGTGGTTGCAGTTAAGGCACTTAACCAAGCTAGGTTAGAAGCAAATGTGAGGGTAACTGGAGAAACAAACTTTAAGAATAAATGGCCAAGTCCCTTCGCGGTTGTGTCCGGCGTACTTCTCCTCTTATCATTCTTCAAGTATCTTTACTCACCGTTCCGTTGGCTCGCCGTCGCAGCCGTTGTCGCCGGAATATATCCAATACTAGCTAAATCTATAGCATCCATTGCAAGGTCTAGAATCGACATCAACGTTCTTGTTGTAATAACAGGTAATGTTTTCATGTATTATTTACCTACTTTTCTATGCCAAGTTAAGCTAATACTCTTACATTGTTACAAACAGTGGGGGCAACACTTGGCATGCAAGACTACACAGAAGCTGCAGCGGTTGTCTTCTTATTCACTATTGCTGAATGGCTCCAATCTAGGGCTAGCTATAAGGTTTTTGTTTCCACCATTTACTCTTTTCTTGTTACGCAAGTTACCAAAGATACTGTGATTGATTAGGTATTTGTTTCAGGCAAGCGCGGTTATGCAGTCGCTGATGAGTTTAGCTCCACAGAAGGCAGTGATTGCAGAGACTGGAGAAGAAGTTGAGGTTGATGAGCTCAAGATCAACACTGTTATAGCAGTCAAAGCTGGTGAAACCATACCAATTGATGGAGTTGTTGTGGATGGTAACTGTGAGGTTGATGAGAAAACTTTAACCGGTGAAGCATTCCCTGTGCCTAAACTGAGAGATTCAACGGTTTGGGCTGGAACCATCAATCTTAATGGTATACAAAGGCTCAAGCTATCCACTTCTTTTATATGAAAGATAATTATTATGTGTGTTTCTTCAGTGGTTTGATCTTTCTCATGTACCTTTCCAAGGTTACATAACTGTGAAAACAACTTCTCTAGCTGAGGATTGTGTGGTTGCAAAGATGGCAAAGCTAGTGGAAGAAGCTCAGAACAGCAAAACCGAAACTCAGAGATTTATAGACCAATGTTCTAAGTACTATACTCCAGGTTAGTAGTAACAGAACCAGCAACTGATTCTTGTTCTTTGTGTTCTTGAGTTGTGTAGTGATTGAGACCTCATCTTCTATTGCCTTGTATGCAGCGATCATCATAATATCACTCTGTTTTGTGGTTATCCCATTCGCATTGAAAGTTCACAACCTGAAACATTGGCTGCACTTAGCACTAGTTGTGTTAGTAAGCGCTTGTCCATGTGGGCTTATTCTCTCAACGCCAGTAGCCACTTTCTGTGCGCTCACTAAGGCAGCCACATCAGGACTTCTGATCAAAGGAGCTGATTATCTTGAGACCTTAGCAAAGATCAAAACCGTTGCTTTTGACAAAACTGGGACCATCACTAGAGGCGAGTTCATCGTCACTGATTTCAAGTCAGTTTCCAGAGATATAAGCCTAAACAGCTTGATTTACTGGTGAAACATCTGTTCTGTCCTTTTAACCACTATAATGAGACACTTTTGTTAATTTTCCTGAGAGTTTTGGAATATGACTTCTGTCAGGGTCTCAAGCGTGGAGAGCAAATCAAGCCATCCAATGGCTGCTACACTTGTGGACTATGCAAAATCTGTCTCTGTTGAACCTAAGCCCGAAGCTGTTGAGGACTACCAGAACTTTCCAGGAGAAGGTATCTACGGGAAGATTGATGGCAAAGAAGTCTATATTGGGAACAAAAGGATTGCCTCCAGAGCTAAGTGTTCATCAGGTGCATATCAAATGAATGCATTTCTTTTTGGTTTTTGTTTATACTCTGATGGTTCTTTGCTTTGGTGTGTGTATTTATGTACACAGTTCCAGATATCGATGTTGATACTAAAGGAGGAAAGACTGTTGGATATGTCTATGTTGGAGAAACACTTGCTGGAAGCTTCAATCTCTCAGATGCTTGTAGATCAGGTGTAGCTCAAGCGATGAAAGAACTGAAATCTTTGGGGATTAAGACTGCAATGCTTACTGGAGATAACCAAGCTGCTGCAATGCATGCTCAAGAACAGGTGAGCATCAGTCTTTTGAGTTTAATGCTTCTCTTGAAACTAAGTTTCACTATTAAAAACTTGAAATGTTTATGTTGAACAACAGCTAGGGAATGCTATAGATATCATTCATGCAGAGCTTCTTCCAGAAGGTAAATCTGAACTCATCAAAGAGTTTAAGAGAGAAGGTCCAACGGCTATGGTAGGAGACGGATTGAATGATGCACCAGCTTTAGCTACAGCTGATATTGGTATCTCGATGGGTGTTTCAGGCTCAGCTCTTGCAACAGAGACTGGTAATATAGTCTTGATGTCTAATGACATCAGAAGAATACCACAAGCTATAAGGCTTGCACGTAGAGCTAAAAGGAAAGTGGTGGAGAATGTGGTCTTGTCTATCGCTATGAAAGGAGCAATTCTTGGTTTGGCATTTGCTGGTTACCCTCTAATTTGGGCAGCTGTTCTTGCAGATGTGGGAACTTGTCTGCTTGTGATTCTTAATAGCATGTTGTTGCTTAGGGATAAACAAAAGGGTGGAACCAAATGTTATCGGTCTTCTTCTTCTCCTTGTGTCTTAAACGCGGAGAAACATGAAGGTGATGTTGCTGGGGACATGGAAGCAGGCTTATTACCAAATAGCAGTGATAAGAAGCATTGCAAGTCAAGCTGTTGTGGAAAGAAGAATCAAGAGAAAGTGATGAAACCACACCATGGTCACTCTGGTTGTTGTGACAAGAAAGAGAAAGATCATGTAGAGCATGTGAGGAAGAGCTGTGACTCAGGGTGCTGTGGTAGTGGTAATTACAAGACTCAGCAACAGCACCAAGACGAGGTGAAACAAAGCTGTCATAACAAGCCTGGTGTCTCATCTGAGGAGATAAGACTGGACGTTTGTGATGGTGATTGCAAGTCCGTTTGTTGTGGAACTGCTAGCTCAATACCACAAGAAGGTTCTTCAAACTTAGTCCATCCTGTGGTAGCTAGCTTGAAAGTGAAGAGCGGTGGGCATTGTGAGTCGAGCTGCTGCGAAAGTTCTAAGAAAGATAAAGAAGAGACCTGTTCTGAGGCTTGCAAGTCTAACTGTAGCAGCAGGGAGAGGAGCCACCACAGTCACGATCACCACCATGCGTGAATGAGATTGTGATTGAGTTAGCTTTAGCTTCTCTGCTCACATTTGTAACCTTTCATCTTAGAATCATCAGCAAGAATGAGATGTATTATTGATGAAGTTCCCATGTGATTCATCAAGAAAATGTGTATGAATCCTTTTCGCTTACCTTTTTCAAACGTTATCTCAAGTCAAAAGTATGATCAAACGCAAGCATATCTCTTTTGTTCTCCCCCAAAGTAGTTGAATCTGTTAAAACTTAAAGAGAAATCGACATTTAAATAATAATATGATTTTCATTGATAAGATATGATAAAAACAAACTCTAATAAGAGACAAATAGAATGAAGGGAAAAAAAACTGAGTCTCAAGAAAACCAGAAAATATCATATCATAGAAAACAAGTATATGCAGCATACCCATATAGCCCTTTTGGCACGTGTGAGAGTGACATTCATCCGTCGGATATCAGCAACAAACCCAACCCCATGATTGGAAGCACGCACACATGACATGATTAGCATTTCCAAACTCTATTTTCAGGCATTTTAGCTGCAGCTTGTATGGGGTTTTATTACCCCCAACAGAGACTTTACCCCCACCTAATGACTTCAGAATTCTCTGAAGATGGATGTACAGTCTAAGAATATTTTAGCCCTTTCTTTTTGTTAATCAACAGGCGACACGCCTGTATCGGCTTCCCTCTCATATTCTTCGTCAAGTTGCTTCCTGCAGTCTTCAAGTAAGCTATGAACATCTTTCAAGAGGAGTTCTGTGACTTCACTTAGCAGCAGTCTATGACTTTTATTTTACATGCTCCAGAGATGGCATGTTTATTCTATCCAGGCCCAGCCTAATTGGGCCGTCCAAGTCGAATTAAAAAGCCTTAATAAACGGGTCTAGTGAAACAGAATTGATATTTTCAAACTAAATTTGAAAAATAAAAAGGATTAATTATATTTAAAATAGTATATTTTGTGAAGACAAAAGGTGAGAAAGAAAAGGACAAGAGAGAGTCAATGTCTATAACGACTGTTTGTGTCTGATCCCAATTCATGTCTTTATATGTCTCCTCCTTAAAAGGTCGCTTTACAATTTACTCTCTTTGTTGTTTGAGCTTTCATCTCTCTTTATCATATCTATCTTTTCAAATTAACTCCATAACTGTGGGAAAATCCCTTTAAAAAGCTTGAGCCGTGCGTCGTCTACTATCTCTACAATTCAAGATTTCATTACAACTTTCTTATAACAACAATTTTATTTCATATTGGTCCATATAAATTCTTTTCTCTGTGGTTTGACATCCTAAAAGGCACAGTATACTTGTGCACTTGCAAGACTAGTTACGGACTTAGAACACAATTAACCCCGGATTCTTAGGTGGAGTTCTTAACGTAATTTAAGAACCGGTTCTTAAATTACGTTAAGAACCTTATCCTAAAAACCTTGGATTAATCATGCTCTTAGGACTTTAATTACTTACAGAACTCAAAACACTCATGATTGTGACCTTTATTACGGACAGTACATATGTCTTAGTAGATAGCCTGAACTTGACGAATTGGCGAGTGTTGCTATAAACTTCAGACCCTTAGATTAGGTCGATGGGTATCTTACAGTATTCTTCAAGTCGTTAAGAGATTTTACAAAACTTGCATGGATATTTTCTTACCGCGGATCAGTTTGCAAGTACAATGATAACGCGGAGAAGAGATTATAGCAAAGCTGTCATAATCAATTTGTAATTGGTACGGTCCTTTAATTTACGGATTTCTGAGTATTATTTTACTTGACATTATCGAAGTCTTAAGGAGTTATATAATCTGAACTTGACGTACAAAACTATAACTTATTAAAAAAATATTAACAATCTTCAGTTGGCACACATCAAAACGTATGGTCAAACATGAGGAGTATGACATGCAAAACCAAATCTGACCGACTAAAGAAGACATTCAGAGATCAGACTTGAGATCCATTGGTTTATTTTCTTACGACGAAATTGCCCTCGTGACATGCAAATATTTACTGGATGAACATAAATGGAGACACACGTAATAACTATTGACAAGGAGAGTCCTAATGTTGACCTACAATATATAAACACAGACACACTTCAAAATTAACCATGGTTAGTCGCACGTGTTATGCCCTCTGGTCAAATATGTTTTTCATTTATTAATTTCTTGTTATCAATTCTTGTTCATATTACTGTTTAAAGTTTATTAATATTAAATTTAAATTTGAACTGGAATAGTATTTTCGGATTTACATAAACATTGCTATAAAAAGCTGACACAAAATAGCAAAAGTGTGATGATAAAATCACTGTCAAAAGTTGTTCAGAAAAAGGGATATCACTGTTAAAATATGTTTTTTTGCGTTTACTTTTTAGGAAAAAAAACACTTAACTGTCATTCGGGTAGGTTTTGGAGAATTTATATACTGTAATATATTTCATCAATGTTATAACGACAAAGAAAATTTCATAAATGTAAAACTAGATCTTGAACTATATTAGGTTTATATATACGTACGTAGATAATTAGATACTGAGTTTTATTTACGTATGGCGTAGATCAAACTCTTCGTAATAATGGAGAAGCTATCTGTTACGACAAGAAAATACAAAGACACATGCGGAAATTTATTGAGCCTTGCTATCTGGAAATATGGGGTCTAGATATATCAAAAGTATTTAGTTTATTTTTGCAAGTGACTAACATTTCAATATTATTATTTAAAAGTGTAAATTAAGGCAATTTAAAACTTGAGAAACGAACCAAAGTAAATTACAGGAAAGTACTGTGCAGCTGCACTGCAGCATATTTAATAAAACATCTAAATATAGTTAGCTTATATTGATTAGAGAAAGACTGTTTCGGTACAAACAGATCCGGATTTGAATAATGTGTATGAAAAATGGATGATTCCAAGTCTTTGCATGTGTTGTGAATTGATTACAAACCTATACAAAATAAAATGACACTAAAAGAAAAATGTTTCTTAATGCAGATGAATACGGAAAATTATAAAATACCATATTCTTTGAAGATATTGAACTATTTCAGTTAATCAAAATATATAATAGAAACATAATCAAATAGTAGCAAAAATGACAAATAATCTTCTAATATCTATATTTGATATCATATTTGATATTTTTATTTTATTTTTACAGCCATATATATAAATAAACGTTAGATATACTGATGTTATACACCATATAGTAAAAATGAAGTACTATGGGTTATGGCGATACTGATACATACTGTATTTTAGACAGTCATGTAAATATAATTACCAGAAAAAAAACAATTAGGAATGTATTTTTTTAAGATATTCTCTATGTTTCTAAATATAAGATTTTTCTAACTAAAACACATGTATTAAGAAAATTACTTTTATTTTTAAAATATCATTAAAATGTTCTTAACTAATTATAAAATCTGATTAGTTGCACATGTTTTTTTATAAAGTCAAAACTTACCTACAAATGTGAAAATGTTTTACATATTTGAACATCAAAATTATTTCAAACAATCTTGCAAAAACGGAGGAAGCATTTATTACCCTTTGAACAGAGTGGTCTTAATAACCAATTAACCATGGTCAGCGAAAGCAAATTGCTAACATGGATATCATCAACAAACTATCGTGTTTCGTAAACAATAAGTTAAAAATTAAATGACATTGGGATTATCATACTGTTAACATTAGTAAATTCAAATAACAATTAATGGCTGAGTTAGTAAAATAAAAATTTGAATAGTTAAGTAATTAGATGCTTCTAATCAGATTTCAAGGAGATATGTCGGAAGCACCGACGACACGTGCGGATCCGTCACGTGCGCGATTAAACTCTTAACTCGTATGTCGAAATTTTCGTTATATATCAAAAATTATTATAATATTTTTTTAACACTCCGTATTGTCGATTTTTATGCCCGGAATCAAGGGTTTGACTTACCAAATTGTTACCAGTTTTGGGGCGTGATTTTAAATGATTTAAAACATTACATTTAAAAAAATAATAATCTTGATTAAAATCACAACATGTGAATGAGTTAATGAAAGTTGAAAAAAAAGAAATGGTTTTTATTTATTTTATTTTATTTTATTTTCCAGAAAGCCAAACCTTTCTCCTTCATATACACGAACCCTTTTCATTTTCCCTTTGTACAACAAAAGTGAACTCTTATCCGATTCTAAAGCAGAACCTTAGCTGCAGAATCTTCAAATCCTCAAGAAACCAAGAGAAAGGGTTTCTCCGACAGAATCTTCAAGAACTTGCCTCAGATCTACTCCTAGTGTTTTAAGGTTTGAACAAAAGTCTTTTACTTCTTGTCTTAATCTCCTCTGTTTGATCCAATCCTTGTATGAATTTCATCGTGATTACTCGTTATGATTTTTTTTTTAATTTGATTAGCTTAATCTTGATCTGTTCTATGTTCTTCTCTCTACTTTCCAAGAAGTTTACTGATCTGTGACCTTCTTGCTCAACACAACCTTGAGCAGGCTTTTAAACTTGAAGTGTTATTAATCTCTGTGTTTTGTATTGATATATCTTAAGTTTTCGTGTTAATCATTTTCAATCTCTCACCGAATCTATCTGAACATAACCTTTTCTCGGATTTTCAGGAAACATTTTTTTCTAAATATTTTTTCCGGGAAAATCTCGTTTGTTAGGTATAGAGTTGACTGATTCAAAAGACTTAAGCTTCTTTAACATGTTAAAGTACTTCAAAAAAAAAAAAAAAGCATATGCTTTTGTGTTGTGTTGTGTTGTGTCTACTCTGTTCATGCATTTATTTCATTTTTCATTTGTAGGTATTATTACATTTATAAGAAATGATAAATGTAATGGATCCGATGAAAAGCGGATCAGAGAAAGGTTTAGATCCACAACTATGGCATGCATGTGCTGGTGGCATGGTTCGTATGCCTCCTATGAACTCCAAAGTCTTCTACTTCCCTCAAGGACACGCTGAAAACGCTTACGATCATGTAGATTTCAAGAACCTACCTATCCCTCCTATGGTTTTATGTCGTGTCTTAGCCATCAAGTACATGGCTGACCCTGAATCCGACGAGGTTTTCGCTAAACTGAGACTTGTTCCTTTGAAAGACGACGATCATGAGTATGGAGATGGTCAAGAAGGTGATGGTTTTGAGACTAACAGCGAGAAGACGCCTTCCTTTGCCAAGACTCTGACTCAATCTGATGCTAACAACGGTGGAGGGTTCTCTGTTCCACGTTACTGCGCAGAGACGATCTTCCCGAGGTTGGATTACAACGCTGAGCCACCTGTTCAGACCATTCTCGCCAAAGATGTTCATGGAGATGTTTGGAAGTTTAGACATATATACAGAGGGACACCACGTCGACATCTCCTCACGACAGGGTGGAGTAACTTCGTGAACCAGAAGAAGCTTGTGGCTGGAGATTCTATTGTCTTCATGAGAGCTGAGAGTGGAGATCTTTGTGTAGGTATAAGGAGAGCTAAGAGAGGAGGGATTGGTAATGGACCTGAGTATTCAGCTGGTTGGAACCCTATTGGTGGAAGCTGTGGCTACTCTTCTCTTCTAAGAGAAGATGAGAGTAATAGCTTGAGGAGAAGTAACTGTTCTCTTGCTGATAGAAAAGGAAAGGTCACGGCTGAGTCTGTTATAGAAGCTGCCACGTTAGCTATTAATGGAAGAGCCTTTGAGGTTGTGTACTATCCTAGGGCTAGCACGTCTGAGTTTTGCGTCAAGGCGTTGGATGCTAGGGCTGCGATGAGGATACCTTGGTGCTCAGGTATGAGGTTTAAAATGGCGTTTGAGACTGAAGATTCTTCTCGGATAAGCTGGTTTATGGGGACTGTTTCAGCTGTTAATGTCTCTGATCCTATCCGTTGGCCTAACTCTCCTTGGCGGCTTCTACAGGTATAGACCCTAAGAAGTTTCCGTTTAAGTTTCATGAGCTTCCAACTTGAAACCAATTATGTCTATCCTTCTTTTGTTCTTTGCTTGTAAGGCAAGAAAGACTCAAGGTTGCATTTTCTGTGTGTTTCAGGTGGCTTGGGATGAGCCGGATCTACTCCAAAACGTGAAGCGGGTTAACCCGTGGTTAGTCGAACTGGTATCCAACGTACATCCCATCCCACTCGCATCGTTTTCGCCGCCGAGGAAGAAGATGAGACTTCCTCAGCATCCAGACTACAACAATCTAATCAACTCAATCCCAATACCTTCTTTCCCAAGCAACCCTCTCATAAGATCAAACCCGTTAAGCTCTGTTCTGGACAATGTTCCCGTGGGTTTACAGGGAGCCAGGCATAATGCTCATCAGTACTACGGGTTATCATCTTCTGATCTCCACCATTACTACTTAAACAGACCTCCTCCTCCACCTCCACAACCATCAACTCTTTCCCCACCTCTAGGGTTGCGGAACATCGATAACAGAAACGAGAAAGGGTTCTGTTTCTTGACCATGGGGACAGCACCGTGTAATGATACAGAATCTAAAAAGTCTCACATTGTGTTGTTTGGGAAGCTCATACTACCTGAGGAGCAGATATCAGAGAAAGGTTCAACGGATACTGCAAACACATCAGGCGGATCGAAACTATCTTCATCTGACGAAGGATCACCTTGCTCCAACAAAGCTCATGATGCAACAGGTTTGGAGACAGGGCATTGTAAAGTGTTTATGGAGTCAGATGACGTGGGTCGAACGTTAGACCTATCGGTTCTTGGCTCGTATGAAGAGTTGAGTAGGAAACTCTCTGACATGTTTGGTATTCAAAAGGCTGAGATGTTGAGTTCTGTTCTCTATAGGGATGCATCTGGTGCCATCAAGTACGCAGGAAACGAACCTTTCAGGTAAAAACAAAACGCATATTCTCATGTTTTTTTAAAATAATTTGATGGTGAATAAAACATTTCAAGTAGTAACGTTTTTGTATGTTTGATCAGTGAGTTCTTGAAGACAGCTCGGAGATTGACGATTCTGACTGAGCAAGGAAGCGAAAGCGTTGTAGTATAAGTGGGTTGAGTGTTTTTGTTGGAGCTTGGAAGTCAAAGCTTTGAAGCTTGAAGCGTTTTTTCTTTTAAATATTATTTTGGATTCTGTAATTTTCAAAATACAGTCACAATCTATTTGCAAATAAAATAGATTCTTTCTTTTCTTGATTAAAAGAGCTTTCAAAAAAATATAAGATCACTAATGTATATCTTTAATTCTTTGTAAGACCGTTTTCGAAACATCGAATTACCCGCCTAGTTTATCGAATCAATTATAAAAAAAACATGATTTATAAAAAAAAAGTGACCAACATACCTAAAAGGATTTTATGAATAATATTTTATTTGAAACTGACTAAAACTAATTTCGGCGATGCTTTTTGTTTGTTTTGTCTAAAATTTTGTTTCACGTACAAACAGCAAACCAAATCTTAATGATGACAATACATTTATAAACTAATAGGCCCTCAATAAAACCTTGTTTGCACACATTGGTTTATAGTTTTGATTGATCATAGTGTGATATCTTTTTCACTAAATTGTAGAAAGGTATGAAAAGTATTAAAATCTGGAAGACAGTTAGTTAGGGGTGATGCGAAGGTCATGTCTCTAGGCACATGCACAACAAACACCGGTCGGATCCTATGTTTGACAAAACACTTAGTCTCAACAACAAAGTTTAGTTGGATCTCTCTGTTTTCATTTATAAGTTAGCTGATATTTTTATTAAAATATTTTCAGATTCCAACGTATAGGTAACGAAAATTTCTTATCATCTTCGGCCTTTTGCTAATTAAATGTATTTTTAACTTTCTAAAGTACTATATATCCCCATCTCGGTTTCCAAAGTCAAATGTAGTTCTAGCTCACTTTTACTTCTCTTGTCTAATGTAAAAGGTTTTCTAACACTTCTTTTTAACAAAGCCATATCTACTTCCTCTATTGGTTGATATATGGTTAGGTGTATTGGTAATAGTGTTTTTATTTTGAAAATTTGTAAAATTAAATATTTTTTTAATCTGTGTGTATAAACCTAGAACGACAACTAATATGAAACGGAGGGAGTAATATTTAATAGTAGGAGTATAGTATGAAGCATGTTATAGATTCGATAAGGCGAGAACTTGTATTCTCTTTAAACAAAATGAAACCTATCCCTGAAATATGAATATATGATTAAGAGTGTTAATTCAGATTTGAGAATGCGCTGGACTCAGTAAATATATAGGAAACCAAGATATCTGAAATCAAGTCACATGACGTGATTAGAGAGATATGGACATTGATATAAATGGAACCAAAACCCGATTCATATTTCATGTGGCTCAAAGAGACATGGACATTGTATATATGAGCATTAACTGCATATCTGAATAAAAGCAAAAAAAAAACTAGGGTTATACATTATTCAAAGTTGATAGTGACAACCCTACGTCTGAAGTTGACTCTTGAACCACACATGTTCACAATTCACAATCCCAACAAAAGATTATAAGAGAAAACAAAAAACTAAACGAGAGAAAGATACATGGGGAGTCTTGATTTGGATTAATAGTGTAAACTAATCAGATAATTCAATTAAATGACGATGGTAATATATGTATTGGACAAAACAATATGGAGAAGCAGCATATACATAATTTTTTTTTTGCAACAAACTTAGTTAACCATGGTTGAGTTAAGACGATAGAGACAAGTGTGACAAAAGTCAAAGAGGAGAAGAGACAGAGTAGCGAGCGTTGTGGCAAATAATTAAAGAAAATAGAGAAGAGAAGAGAATTAAAAAGAAGGCACGAGGTAGACAAAGATTCGTGAGGCAAGGAAATGCCAACTCGAAGGCCTTTCTTTACGTGAAGAAACATCAATGCATGTGTCATCTTCCTTCCACAAAATATTATATCTGTCATTGTCTTCTCCTCCACCTTCGTTGTCAATGTGTCCATATCTACTTTTTTCCCCCAATTTTTTCCCTTACTTGAGTTCTCTTTATTGTCTACTTTTACTAAAAATATAATAGTCCATTTGTTTTATTTTAATTGTCATTTTACACTTGAGCACACATATTAAAAAAAATATTTAATTTTACATATTTTCCAAATAAAAATATCACTACCAATACATTTAACCATATTTTAACCAATAGAAAAATAGATTTGAATAAAATAATTAATAAATTTTACACTGAAACTATAAAATAACATTTATTTTGAAACGAAAATTTTCAGTTATAACGACAACTAAACTGAAACGGAAGGAGTATTAATCTCGAGATTTACAACAACCGAATAAATTTCATAGCGCTTTACTTACGTAACATGATTTCAGAGTGGATTGGTGATTATATTGTTTAGAAAACAATCGGAACAAGTGTCTTGTTTGCATTCTGTTATTTCCCCATAAAATAAGCTACAAATACGAAATGTAAATTTTGCATTCCTCAGCTAACTATTATATTATGCATACAATGAACTAGAGTGTATATATTTTAGTTGGCTTTCATACCTTTAGTCTCTTTTACTATATATACGTATGAATATCAATATCATTTGTTCTTTTTTTTCTTGCTTCTTGTAGTAACTTTTACAGTTTTAGTGTCGGCAGTGGTAGTAATTAGTAAAAAAATGATTTATGCGGGGAAAATTGGTGGAGAACGAAACATCGTCGGTCTTCGTTGAGTTCATACTGTTGAATGTCGTCGGTCAAAACATTAGGAGTCGTACTCATAAATGTCGTTGGAGATCTTGGCTTCGTGCCTTGAAGCATCTCATCAGAAGATTGAGTTCGTGCTCTTTAAAAGTTTCAGAGGTCCTTGGGTTTTGGCATTTTTCGATCATTAGTTTTTTTTTTTTGTTGCATTTCGGTGTTGTTTAACTCATTAGTCTGTTACATGAGTCAACTCTGTATCTCTATCAAAAATTAAAATAGTAATAAATCTTAATATTTTATCAAAAAATTGGTGGAGGAGAGCATAATTTCTGATAACTTGAACCCAAATTAAAATTCCGGTAAAATACTAGTAATAACAGTTGCCAAATTTTATGTGGTAGCCATCTAGACTATTGTGTATTAATAGATGGTGACAAGAAATTTAAAACATATATAAGTATGTAATTAGATAGGCTTTTTGGGACAGGAAGTAATGTTAATTACTCTATCCTGCATCACCTGGTTCTAACTATAAACTTGGTCTTTACTTCCTCATCTTCGAAAAGCATGGACTCAACCATTTACCAACGACGAATATTTTACACTACTGTGTTCAAACATAATCTTTTTAAAACATGTTTTAATTTGATGACCCTAGTTTAGAACGTAAACTGTAAAACATATGAAGCTGCATGCTCCCCATCAAATTGCCGAGGAAAACCATGTTGCTAAGACTATCATCTTCTGCACTAAAGTCCCTCACTGGTTTTTGCTTTGAATATCATTCTCATATTAGAAAGTTGTAACCTCTTTATTTTCCATATTGAGACATCTAGGAGAGTTGTGAATATATTTAAGCGTCTTGATATTAAAACGCAGCTGCACGTCCTACCGTCACGAAGCACTCTCACAACAGTAAGCTGAAAGATATATTTACAAATATTTTTTATTTTGAATTTTTTTTTTTGAATATTTTTTAACAAATATTTTCGTATTCACAAAAAATATCATAGATAATAACATTATATTCCGTCTAGTATCCCTTTATGACTCATTAGAAGTTGACTTCAAATGTTTATGGCTCATTTTGGCATTTGACTTCAAACGTTTCAACTTTGAGAAATTAATACGATAATATCATCAATACTCAACATTTAGAAATTACCATTTCTTTTGGAAACAAATCATTACATATCTATTTGTTATTGGTGCACTACACGATATATACCAACTAAATGTTCCAATGGTATACCAGTAATTGTCTACAACCAATTATCAAAGAAAAAAAAACTAGAAAATATGAAGAATACATTTTCACTTGTGGTTTTTATCATCTTCTTTGTCATGCTTTCTTCCGGTAAAATTATTATTATTATTATTATTATTATTATTATTATTATTAGGAGGTGTATACTTAAGACTTTCTAACTTTTCCGGTAACTTGATTCAATGCATCTTAATATGACTAAATAGTCCACAAGGTTTATTAAAATACTATTTCGTTTTGATTTTGTACAACGATTTACTTTAAACTAAGATAGAGAGAGTATTGCTTCGATCACATGCTTGATAAACTGAGTTACATTTAGCTAAATTCTTATACCAATTTAGTATACTGTCAACAATTTGGCGGCATCCTATTGCTCTTTTTATGCTATTTGGTCTATACTTTTATGTTTATTCAATATCGAATGTATTGTTTCGCATTATGATCTTCAAGTTAACTTTTCGTTACAGTACATTGTGCTCTTTATAAACTACGTTTTCTTTTCTTGTAATTGTCATAAATGCAAATGTTTCTATCAGTGGTTTATTCTCCATGATACTAAAGAACACTTTTTATAGTTGTTGATAAGGTGAAGGCAATCACATGCCAAGACCCTCTAGGTAGTTGTATACAATGTGATGAGAGATGCAAGGCTAAGCACGGGCCAACGGGGCAAGCAAGTTGCGACAGGTTTCAACTATGCACGTGCTATTACACATGCGGACCGTCACCAACTCCTCCGGGACACCAGAAACAATGCTATGGTGGGGCTGGCTTGTGCAGCAGTGCATGCAATCAAAACTGTGCACAAAAGTATATTGGTGGATCTGGATTTTGTGAGACCATTGGCAGCTCTAGATTGTGCAAATGCCAGTATCCTTGCTAATTTTTTTTTTTTTTTTTTTTTTTTTTAAAACGAATCAATAAAACGGAATCATTTTACTTTCATATTTTTATTTTGATGGTGGTAATTAGTTAGGCTTTTCGAACATTAGATTGTTAAATATTACTCTATTCTGCATCACCTGGTTCTAACTATAACAAGGTATCTACTTCCCCTCCTCTTCGGAAAGTATGGACTCAACCATTTACCGACAAAGAATAGTTTACCTGCTGTGTTCAAACATAATCTTTTTTGGTACATGTTTTGCTGACCTTAGTTTATATAGTACCTAAAACTGCAAAACATATGAAGCATTAAGGATTCATCTAGCTGAGAGACTTGGACTTACCAAAGGAAACAATGGGCTTTCGATTGAAAGAGCAACTAAAATCTATTATATATGTTAGCCGGATGCGTACTTATATATTGTTTTGGAAAATTTTGGTTTAGATCCTGTATGTAAATTTTGAACCTCGAAAGTTGTCGTTTTATGTATTGAGCGGTAAAAATCGCTTATATATTTATTCTCTAAGAAACTTCTACGTTAAAGTTGGAAGAGTATAGAGCATTTCTTGTTGCTAGCCAAACTTCCTCATGCGGGGCGATGAGAGATCGTTGTCTCTCATCCTCCTAAGAGTGAATCTTTCCACCAAAACTCTTCTCTATGAGAGGTACCCTTCTCACGCCAAAGAATATTGTCGTTTTCTAACTGTTTTTTATATGTGTAATGGTTCATTTGAGATCAGTAAGATACAATGAGATTCATCCCGGTGAAATTCAAAGTTGTGGAGCGTTCAACATCACGATATACAATAACTATTTCCAAATCTGAAAAATTTGAAGGGCACATATTTTCTTCATGAGATTATTTGGGAGTGGCTCTTTTGAATTAAATTTCAACACTCTATCAAACTTGTCTAAGTTTGTGTTTCTATCTTTATTTTTCTTTGCTCGTTAAATTTTCAAAAGGATCACCCATCGTATATTCGATGTTGCTTTTCTCCACATTATCGTTTAAGTTATGAATGAAGAACTTGTTTCAAAAGAAGAGGAGGCATCAATGTGTAGTTACAAAATTAGTGGGCCATCATTTTTCTCGTTTTGAAATAAAGGATTATGCTTTTGTTTATTAAGTTCATTCGCGATGTCTCAAAATATATTGTCATAATTTCCCATGATTACAAATATCTGTTTGCACCATAAACTAAACAATATGTAATAATAAAAAATTAGCTACGTTGATCAATTCAATTCATAAAAATTAACAACGTCATCCACAAACCAATAATAATGGAAATAGTTTTTATTTTATCATCGTTCTGCATAAAAATACCCGTTTACAATTTTGTCAGCCAGCTTTAACAAGGATACTGGCACTGGCAAACACTAGAATGACCGAGGGTGTAACAAGACCCACTTCCACCTATATACTTAAGTGCACAGTTAATATCGCAACATTTTTGGGGACAACTTACACTACATAAACCAGCCCCACCATTGCAAGTATTGAGTGGAGTCAACGAGGGTGGTTTACATTGGTAGTGGCACCTGCACAGAGGCACCCCAGTAGAGTGGTCATCACAGTCGCCTTGGCTTGATGGCCCGTGTTTGGACTTGCATCTCTGGTCGCAGTTTTCGCAAGTGCCTAGTCCATCGACGCATATATTTGCTCTAGTCTGATTCACAACTGTAACACTGTATATGTTATTAAACTTATCATAAAATAAATGTGAGAAAAATGTGATCACAAAATTATATTAAAGAACTTTTGAAACTGTATGGAAAACGCGGCAAATAAATAAAATAAACATAACAATTGAGAGATATAATAATACCTGAGGCAAACATGATAAGTAGGCTAACAAGTAATACCAGTGGAGTTATTCTCTCCATATTTCACGTTTACTAGTTTTCTTCTAATCTTATCTTTCTCTGAGGTATTTGTTTGTATATTATCGGGACATTTGTTATCTATTTAAAAGCAATATGTAGACTCCAACTTAAAGAGTTTTTTTTCAAATAAGGACATTAGATTTTCCATCTGTTATAAAATAAATTTATTATGATGGTCTTTTGTTGGGTCAATACTCTGATGATCTTGACAAATACACCGATTTATTGCTAAAACTGTATGGTGAATAAAGGTACTTCCGTATAAATATTATTCTTGGTCGCCAGATGGAGATTTTATGCCATAAGTGTGACAGAAATAGATGATGATCTGGACCAAAAAAGTTCTTAAAATCACTCTTATTATAGATATATATATATATATATATATATATATTTAGAATTTTTGGTTAGATTTTTAACAAAATAGAGACATCTCTAAAAAGATACTGTTAGACAAAGAAATATTTTTGTCAATGCAAATCAATTAAAAATCAATACGTTTTTTATTTTTTGAATTTACTGGTTTTGATGTTTGCTGCAGAAAGTAAGTCATCCCCCAAAAAATTACTGTAAAGTCAATTACAATATTTTTTTCACCTCTAGGCACATATTCTTTACGTTCAAACATCAATTATAATAAATAAATAAACAAAAACCAATCCACAATGGTAACATTGACAAGACGAGTACTAATATCAATGATATTACAGATTCCATGCACATCTTTATGCCTTTTGCACAATTCATGTCACATTGTCGGGAATTATCCAGTGCGTAGACTAGTTCCATTGCAAATAATTTTTCAGATGCGAAAAGGCGGCGGAGATAGTTGTTGACATTGGTAAGAAGACGTGCATAATGTCCCCGGATTTATACTTTTGCCAAAAACATTTTTAATTATCCATTTTTGTTGAACAGCTTTTATAACAATATATAATTCATTTAAAGCAATGCAGAATTCGGACTCATGTCAAGCAGACATGGGTACAAACACATCTTCTAATACCACCGTCCGGTTCAGATAAAGAACGTGTAGCTGGTCCAAATCTATCCTTGCATGTGGCACCACAGGCAATGACACCACATTCATCACGATCGAATTGTCAAACAACTCATATTCAGCTCAACCATGTCAAACACATACGTTTTTACAATTAGATAACATAGAAAATATTAGTATTTTTTAAGAAATTACTACTCCAAGCCAGAAAACTTATAATATATGAATTATCAGAATATTTTTTCTAAGTATTAACTATATTTAGTCTTAAACTAATCAAATAATTTAAAATATTATTTATAAATTGAAATACCTAAAAATAAATTATCATAATACTTTTATCTGAAATATTTAAAATTATATGAATTATTCAAAATTTTATCCGAAAACTCTCTTCCAAATTTAATATTTAATTTGAAAATCCAAAATTTTGGATTTTTAACTCAAATTAACCAAAAAATATAATTAAATGAAAGTCACAGTTACTTCGGATATTAGTCGGTTTCCAATTTTTTCATCCAAATCGAACTGAAAACCAAAATAAATGAACTGAAACCGAACTAAATCTTTTTAAATACCCAAACGGATCTTAAACTTCTAGAATAGAAAAACCAAACCAGAACCGAACAAAAAACGATTTTCGGGAACTAATCAAATATTAAATTTATTTTGGATATAAAGGACTTAAATTGTTATACATATATTTTTGGATGCGTCTGTTCGGTGTAAGAACTTTCGTTGGTCACTGTTGTAAGAAAACATACAAAACTATACACGCCTACCAAAATATAGCAAATTGATTCAATTCCAGTTCACAGAAAGTCCATCCACAAACTGAGAATGATAAGAGTAAGTTTATATATCATCGCATTATTTAGCTACAATAATCAAAGAAAATCACCTGTTTTACAATTTCAACAACCGATTCTAGCAAGAGTACTGGCATTGGCACAAATTAAAATTACCAAGCATGACACAAGTTCCATGTCCAGCATTATACTTTTTTGCACAATTCATATTACAGCAACTACCAGGACAATTCTGAGAACATAGACCAGCCCCACCATTGCACACTTTAGGCGGTGAAGGTCCGCACTCGTAGATGCATAAGCACTTTGAATTCCCACATTGGGTGTGAACTGATGGTCCGTATTTGGACATGCATTTCTGGTCACAGTTATCACAAGATCCTAGAGTCTTAATGCATGTTGCTGCTCTACTCTGATTTACGACTGCAACATTTGTATACATTATTAAAAAAAATTACATTAAACATATTATTCTCGTTGTGTCTGTTAGATTTATACCTTTTTTAATGATTTTCACATATTATGTCGTACATACCTTATCTTTATAAAAATTAATCCTTCCAAAAAGACTAACATATAACAATTACACTATCATCTTCTTCTTCTTTTTTTTTTTTTTTTGAAGTGATTCTCGGCAGTATCAAAATGTGTTATTGTGATCACATAATCATATAAGAAACTGTAAGTTTATCAAATATATGTAAAATAATACCTGAGGTAAACATGATAAGAAAGTTAACAAGGAATACAAGTGAAATTGTCCTCTGCATTTCTTTTCACGTTTTCTAGTTTTCTTCTAAACCTTTTTCTCTGGGGTAAATTGTTTGTATGTCATTGGGGAATATTAGATAATCTATTTTATAGCAAACTAAAGATTTCAAAAATAAACATATTTAAATTTTACTGATTTGTTTCCTAAATAGCATCATAATTTATGATAATATATATTTAAATAAGTAAATAAAAATCTTGCAATGCTTAAAATAAAACAGGAAAAATATCATATCCGATTTATTGCTAAAGTTGAATGGTCAATAAAAATATCATATAGATTAGTGTGAGAGATATAGAAGATGATCTGGCCCCCAAAAAAGTTCTTAAAATCACTCTTATAATCTATAATTATTATATTTGCCCACAAAGGAAGTTATTCCCCTCACAATCCTCAATCAATAAAAAGAATAAATACACACTAATCTATATTATTAAAAGAGAATTACAAAATAGAAATACCCTTTAGTTTTCAATTTATTTATACTACCATGTCATTGAGATATTTATTGAACATGTATTTAAATATGCTTATCTTTTTCTAATTTAAATAATAAATTTAAGCATCTAATATCTTTTCTTAATTTAGATAATAGATTTCTTTAACCAAATCTTAACTAAAATAGATTTTCCAATAAATTCTAGTTAGATTTTGTATTAACATATTAAATATTTTTTAATATTTATTATTAATAAACAATAAAATAAAAATGTATACATCATAGTCAATTTATATAATATATAAATAAAATATAAAATAATCTATTCATAAACTATTGGTATAATGTTTTCATGTATATAGATATAATTAGTTATAAATATTGTATTTGTTTATATGAGACATTGTAATATAATAAACGATTAAAATTACAAAATATAATTACGTGAAGTAATAAATAAAATTTTATATTTTAAAAATGTTATATTCACAATTATTTAATATATTTAAATTTACAAATATATATTATATCATTTAGTACAATTATTTTTAAAGTGAAAACAAATATTCAAGACGGTCGCGGGTCAAGTTCTATGAATAAACAATAACAATGCATGATTATTTTTCTTTAACAAATTTATTTTTATATAAATTATAATTCCAAATATTTTTATATATTTTTGAATTTATAATTTTGTTTTATTTATTTTTTAAGGGTACTAAAATATTAGAATTGGAAAGAATTATGAGCCACCCCACACTATTTTAATTAGGATGATTGAAATTTATATTAGAATATTTTCATAAATTTTAATTTTAATTTTGTTTATAATTGCAAAGTATACTTTTCACTCTAAATTTATGATCAAATATTACTAATACATCATTTAATACAAACTAAAACTAAAAACTGAAAATAAATATCTGCGCGGTTGCGTGGGTCTAAATCTAGTTAGAATATTATTTTTTGAACCAAACATCTAGGCTTACTAGTTATTATCTGAATACTTGTAAATTATTAGCTAACTACATACACTGCCGTGCGAGGGATTTTTGAGGCCTGAGGCAAATTTGAAATTTTGTTTTCTACAAATTCTAAATAGTAGTTATAAAAAAAATAAATTATACATAGTTTGTAAAAGAACTACAGAGAAAAATTAAAATATTGAAAAGATTTCTTACAAAACTGTTCTCTTTTTCCTACAAACAACTAATTTTTTTGTGGTATAAGAAACAAATATAGTTACTCTTAAAAATAAAATATTTAAATTGTTAGAATGTTTGTTAAGGTAAGAAAAATATTAGGAAATATGAGTGAAGACAGGATTGAACTCACATGAAAACACATCTACAAAAACACTAAAACCAGTATACCATGAGTGATTTACTATCATAAGAGATCCTAAAAATTCATAATCTTTAGACCAACTCCATTGAAAGGTTTTAAAGAAGGGTTTTTACAAAAATTGGCAAAAAAATAAATCAGAAAATAAAAAAGATCATAGAACCAGTTCTTAGAAAGGGATTTTAAGAGCTGCTAAAAACTCTTACGTGTCTTTTCCTCATTCAATTTCTGTCTCTTCCTCCTTTAATCTCTGTCTCTTTCTTCCCTGTCTCTCTCTTCCCTGTCTCTCGCTCAATAAAGTTCTCCTAATGGAGGATGAAAAAATTAAATAGATTAACAAAGGTTCTAAAGTACCAAATCACAAAAGTAACCATTAATTTAATCTTAAGAATCCATTAAAGTCTCTAATGGATGGAGGTGCTCTTAGGGGCCTAAGGCAGATATCTTTTCAATTACACTACAAGTATGGCTCTGACTGAATATTATTTCCCCTGCCATCGGTACATTTGAATACGTCGGGTTCATATGCTACGACCGAACACAACTACAAGTCAACAATCCCACGCTCATGACATTGCATGCATGCGAAAGTGATAAACGTGCGAGTGTTCCATGCAGAATTTTAATATTAGTTTCTTTTTTTTTTCAGACACAATCGTCCAAAAAATCATGTAAATTTTTCAAAAGCTCTCATGTGGCCATCAGAAAAATTAAACATGTCATTTGGTTAATAATAAAGCGATAATTATTTATTCATGCCCTGCCTCAAAAATTTTGCCTCCCCTGTTTCTCTCGAACCGAATTGGCATCTTCATCATCATCATTTTCTCTGTAGCGCATTTTTTTCATTCCACAGCGAGAGATAAGAGGGAGATCTTAAGGGAGAGATCAGATAGAAAAGGAAACGAATCCATGAGAGGAAAGTTTTGAAAAACTTCCAAGAGATTCTTGTTTACATGCGTGCATTAACATACGATTATACATCATTACACGTTTCATTTGCGTACGTAAAATCAAGTGTTTGAAAGTGTCTCGCAGATCGTGGGATAGGCAAAATAATATAAATCTTGCAAGGAGATTTCGTCGTGACTGGATCTGATTCACATTGTTTTGGATGTTGGTAGCTTCCTTCTTCTGTGTTTCTTGTTATATATTTTGGATTAAATATACATCATATTGTTTCTTTTTCTAAGTTTACAAGTTTTGATTCAGAGAAGAATCATATTGATTAGCTTTGTTCATCTTACATTAGGCACTAGGTGTGAAGATATGTTCTGTTTTGTGTCTCTGCAGATAGAGTTTTGATGAGAGATGAAGGCAGCTAAAAGGTGGAGTGTAGGAAACCTAGCGTCATTGCCTGGAGCTCGCCACCGTGCTCCTGCAAGAAGAAGACTATGGATCATCATGGCGCTTTCACTGATCATCATGACGCTTTCACTGATAACCATGTTGGCCATAATGGCTTACATGTACCCTCATCACAGCAAACGTGCTTGTTACATGATTTCATCAAGGGGATGCAAGGCTTTAGCTGACTGGCTTCCACCTTCTCTGAGGGAGTATTCTGATGACGAGATTGCTGCACGAGTAGTGATTAGAGAAATAATGAGTAATGCTCCTGTTATAAGAAGGGACTCCAAGATTGCATTCATGTTCTTGACTCCTGGTACATTGCCTTTTGAGAGGCTTTGGGACAGATTTTTCCAGGTACACTTTTGTTTTTACCAACTTCAATGTCTTAGGATAATGAAGATGGTTTGTTGTTGAAGTTAAAACATTGTCTGATTGTGTTTAGAATCTTGCCTCTTAATGCTCACAGGGACATGAAGGGAAGTTCTCTGTTTATATCCATGCATCAAGGGAAAGGCCAGTTCACCACAGTCATTACTTCTTCAACCGCGAAATTCGGAGTGATGAGGTTTATCATTGTCCTATCTTAGTTGATTTTTTGTATTCTATTGGTATCATTTAACATGAAAACAAGTTTATATCTTCATGTTCAGGTGGTGTGGGGAAGAATATCAATGGTTGATGCAGAGAGAAGGTTGTTAGCTAATGCTCTTAGAGATCCTGCAAACCAGCAATTTGTTTTACTATCTGAGAGGTGCTTTCTTGATGTCCATCAACCTTTCTCATTCATCACTTTCAGGTTGCCTAACAGTTTTGAGTGTTTATGGTTATACAGTTGTGTACCACTTAGAAGTTTTGAGTATATTTACAATTACCTGATGCACAGCAATCTCAGCTATGTTGATTGGTAAGTAGTCATGTTTCATCTCTTAGTCACTCTTCTTCCACAACTTCTTTATAATATGATCACCTTCTCTTCTTCAGCTTTGACGATCCAGGTCAACATGGATCAGGCAGACATATGGATCACATGTTGCCTGAAATTCCAAAGAAGTATTTTCGAAAAGGTGCACAGGTAAAACAGTTGTGACTAGTCCAGTAACTATTCTCACCTTATGCATTAAATAATAAGGAATACAAGAAACTGGTTCTGTTTCAATGCTGCTACATTAACTGTTCCTTGTTAGTGATGAATTAGTGTTAATGTGCAGTGGTTCACCATGAAGAGACAACACGCAATAGTAATCATGGCAGACAGTCTTTACTACTCTAGATTCCGAGATTACTGTGGGGTGAGTATCAGCTAAAGTCATGTTCACTTACTTACAACATATACGAGAAAGACTCACTAATAAGAAGCTTTGCATTTTGTTATCTTCAGCCAGGTATAGAGAACAACAAGAACTGCATAGCTGATGAACACTATCTGCCAACATTCTTTCATGTAAGTAAAGAATCAATCTCTTTGTTTCTCTTCATCTCTTATATATATATTTCGGTTGCAGATGCTCGATCCAGGTGGCATTTCTAACTGGAGTGTAACACAAGTTGATTGGTCTGAGAGACAATGGCATCCCAAAACATACATGCCTGAGGATGTCACACACGAGTTACTAAACAACCTCACGGTATATATAAAATTATAAAACCAAAAGCTATATCATCTTTGCATCACTTCTCTTAAAAAGTTTTTGATTGGTCTATCTACAGTCTTCTGACACAGTCGTACATGTCACAAGTGTTGGAATGGTACGCACTTTCAAGAACCATGTCTTAGCTCTGATCTTTATGCAAGATTCTATGCAACACAATATCTTTTTATTTTGGTTAATTAACAACAGGGTGAAGAAATATGGATGCCTTGTATGTGGAACGGAATCAAAAGACCTTGCTTCTTGTTTGGAAGGAAGTTTCACCCGGACACGCTTGATAAACTCTTGGATCTCTTCTCAAACTATACAAGATCGGTCTCTTGGCATTTGTGATTTCAAACAAGGATGTTTCTTCTATACACAACTAAGATTCTTCTTCTTCTAACACTAGCTACAAGTCTAGAAGCTTAAGGAGGTATTGAGAACCTTTTGATGTTTTCATTTGGTTGGAGGGAGACGTTGGTTTCATTCTTTTATTTTTTATCCACTCTGTTTTACGTTAGATACTTATCTCATATTTTTCTAAAATAGATTTATGCTATTGTTCAGAATGGTGATGAAGCAAACTTATACAGGTTTATAGAGTTTCTCTACATATATCATCTGGTCTTGGTTTTTGAGTCTTGACCTCAAATATCATATAGAACATATATATGTTTTTGGTTATTGAGTAGTAATCTTGAGATAAACATTTATTATAATTGCTTTAACCAAAGAAACGTCCTAACATGCAACTACTCTTCTTTGAGATGACCACGTCGAAACAATGTAGATTTTAACAACTAACAATTTATCTAGACTCGACCAAACCTCTCTTAAGATCTCTATATAGTTGTTCCCCTCCATATCTACATCATTCAACAAAAGGTTTAAGATGGAGCAGATGTGACTCATGGGAAGATGCAGATGGAGTCCCACGAAGTAGATTTTTAGCGGGATTTAGTCGAAACTGCAACGTTCCATTTCTCATATGGAGCAGAGTTGTCCTTAGACGTGAAGAGTGTGTCATAGAAAGTCGATTAAACCGGGTGCTTTCTGCTTAACCATGACTCCTGATCATTTCTTGTAATTTAAAGTATCATAGAGGTGTGACGGCTCAACAGTGTTATAACGTAGAGTATGATATCTCGAAGGTTTCTTTCTTTACTTCGAGGTCGTATCCTAAGTTATAACCTTGTTGAGTCGCCACACCTCTATAATGCTTAAATTACCACCAATGCTCGGGACTCACGGTTAAGCAGACCACATCTGGTGCCAACCTTCAAAAAAAATGTTCCTCACTAGCGACATCTCTGCTCTATCTGAGAAGTGGAACGTTACAACTGTGAAACCAGACTTGACTACGTCTCGTTCAAAGTCTCCAAGTAGATCATCATGAGCAAAATGACCTACTCAGTTATGGTACCAGAAGTAGAAAGATTAGTATGTAACAGAGCTAAAGCATATATCATATAATTATATTACTATGTATCTTCTCAAATGAAGTTCTTATACAACAAACAGATATAACTAATTATATTACTATTATTCCTTTTTACTCGGACAAAACTAAACTTTTTATTATTATTACTGCGTATTACAAAAATAACAATAATAATATTACAAAACCTCAATATTCATTTCTTCATCGCTTTTGTCCCAAGGCAACCACTGGGAGACTCACTTTATGCCCACGGCTTCCTTTCAGTGTAACCTCTCCGAAGCTATAAACTCCGGTCACTGATCTCACTGTTAGAGTCACCGAGAACTCTCTAGAAGCTCCCGCTCTAAGCGTCATTGCAGGAGGACTCACTTCCATGGCGATGGATGGCTCCATTCTTGATGTGATTGTGTATGTTTCTTCCTCTTCAGCAACATTCGTCACTCTTCTGGTAACGGTTTGTGTTCTCACCAGATGAGAGATGGCTATGGATGGCGAGTTGAAGTTTGAAGGATGTCTCATTTTGTAATTGCAGGGAGTGTTTGTGAAGTTCCTTATCTCGTGAGCATTGATACCTGGCGTGGTACACAAGAAACCTAAGTAGTCCTCATAACCTGCATCAAAGATGAGACCAGGGTCTAGAGCAGCGCTTGGATTGACATGACCACTACCATAATCAAATGGAGTTGCTTTAACAAGCGTCATTGTCTCTGTTTCAGAGTACTGCTGTGCTTGGAGAGGCCTTCCTGCTCGGTCCATGACCGTTGAAGTTGTCATCAAAGCTGATTTGATAGCAGCTGGACTCCATTGAGGATGCTTCTGCTTCACCAGAGCAGCTATACCCGCAATGTGTGGTGCAGCCATGCTTGTGCCAGAGATAAGAGCAAATCCTTCTCCTGCTCAATAATCAAGAAAACTAAGCAAGAGTACTTAATATATATGATTCTGACAAGATTTAAGGAGATGCTTACCAACATAGTTAGCCTCGTCTGTTCCATTTTCAGACCAAGCAGACCAGATCAGAGAGCCTGGAGCAAGAATGTCTGGTTTGAGGAGATCAGCATCCTGAAAGCTAAAATCTTTGGTGTTGGGTCCTCGAGCTGAGAACAGAGCCACTTCAGGTGCTGATTTGTGAAGAATGGGTTCCAAACCGTCTCCGATGCTTCCTTCAGCTTTAAAGCTCTTTACCCTTCCCATCCAATCTCTTGAAGTTGTGACATTGTAGTAATCAATCAAATCCTACAGAAGACAATAAAAACAATACCAAGTTGAGGAAAATAAAGCCAACTGTTTGGACCCGAAATTTTATCGATATTAGTCGGTTCCTAACATTATTACCCAAACCAAACCAAAACTGAACCCAATTTTCATAAATAACCGAACAGTTTCTATATCTATAGAGATATAGAACTGAAAACCAAAAAAAAAAAAACATAACCGAACCAAAAACCAAGGGCTAGAGACTGTATTACCATTGACTTAGAGACATCTGTGATGAGAATCCCTGGAATGCCAGAAGGTACAGGATCAAATTTTGTTCCTGGAGAAACATTTTCAACAACAAGAACAAAACCAGCTGCTCCAAGATGCCTAGCAGTTTCAGCAACTTTCTTGATGGAAGCTGAACCAGCAACAAAGTTGAAAGAATATCCACAAAGCAGAATGTTTCCTTCAACCAACTTTTTATTCAAGACTTCTGGCTTCTGACAATCTGACGGATTGTATCTCACACCAGAAGAACCAAGCAGAACATCATTTGCTGAAACCATCTTGTAAGAACGGTGAGGTCTAGTAGACGCTGCACAACACACATGTATAAAGGACTCAGAATAAGCTAAACGTCCACAAAGCAGAGCAGAGAAAGGAGAAGCTTACGAGATAATCCTATTCCGGCAAGCATTTTTCCATTTCCAAGTGTCAAATGGTTTTTGTATCTGCGATCATCGATTGCAGCAGCTACAGTAGTTATCCAAGGGCTGTATGAAACCAGAGTTTTCGGAAAGGGACCTCCGTTTCCAGCAGCTTGAGCAACAAAAACACCAGCTTTTACGGCTCCAAGAAGTGTAGCGTCGAATGGGTTTAAGAACGTAATCTTTGTGGTAGTTGGAGGACTGTTTGGACCAACAGAGAGGCTCAAAATATCAACTCCATCATGAACAGCCTGCTCAGAAAAGCATACTATGTTTAGAGAGAAACTTCTTGACCAATGTAAAACATTAGAATTCAAGGAAGTTAAGCTGTTAGAAGAATGATACATTACTTGTGAAGATTCTCAAAAACAGAACAAATTAAGCAAAGAGTTTTGAAAGAGGGAGAATCATCTCACAATACAGTGATAAGTTATTGATTACCTGATCAATGGCAGCAACCACATCAGATACAAACCCTCCAAAAAGCCTATAGAGAGCTTTGTAAACAGCAATCCTGAAACAAAACAGTATTTAACTTTTAAAACCATGCAAAGAGAATGACTCTAAATCCACCAGCTGATGATTATCTATCTACCTAGCACGAGGAGCCATCCCACTTGCTTTCCCAAACTCATAGCCATGCATCCTCACCGGAACACCATTATTCCCAGCTGCAATAGCTGCTGTGTGACTGAAAAGACCAATCATTCAATAAGCAACAAAGAAAGCATTGCTAAACAAAAAAAAGTGTTTTATAAAAATCATAATTTTAAGACAAACCTTCCATGTCCATCTCCATCCATCGGTGAAGCAAAGTCAACATCAGGGTTAAACGCACCAGCAGCTTTAGCAGCCTCAGCGAAATGCTGAGCTCCTATGATCTTCCCGTTGCAGAAGCTAAGCTTAGTACGAGGATCATCTTCACATTTCCCTTTGTAACTAGGATGAGGACCATAAGGTACTGCTGTATGGTGAGAGGCAAAACTAGGGTGATGAGGAAAAATCCCAGAGTCTATAAAGCCAATAACAATGTCTTCTCCCGCTCTATCATAACCACCACCGGTCGGCCAGACATCAGTTGGTAATCCCAAAAACTGTGGTGTGTGTGTTGTCAGCTTCCTCACTTTCCAATCTCTGCTCACAGATTTCACACCAGGCGAGCGACGAAGCATCTCCGCCTACTAATATAAGCGGAATAGTGTAAGCAACACACTGAAATGAAAAGTAGTAGAGACAATGTTTGGATTGGATTTCACCTGATCAGGGGAGACATGAACTGCGAATCCATTTATGAGGTGTTTATAGCTGTAAAGTTTTTTGTATGATCCTTCTTGAAAGAGCATTCCAAGAAGCATATCATGTTTCCTCTCAAGGTGACGCCCATAGGAAGTCACCAATTCACTGCAAAACAGAGAGGTTACAGACTGTTAATCAACATTAAAGAAGATGTACACATCAATGATAGGCCTAATCAAAGCTAAGGCCTAATCTTTCCCTCTATACTCAATGTAGTAACCATTAAGTAAAGCCTATGGAAACTCAGCTGTTAATAAGAATGTGATTGAGAGAAGAGAAAACACAAGGTACCTCGTGGTATCGATTTTCTCATCAGATTCAACAGCAGTTGCTTCAAAACCATTATCACCACCGTTGTAACTTATGATTGGATCTCCTTCCATGGTCACAATGTAAATCTCTGCCGTCACAGTGTAGAAGATAGCAAAAAAGACGACAACTTTACAACCCATATCCATCTTGCTTCTCACCAAAGAAGCACCAGCTCAGTTTTGCTATAGACTAATCTGCAGTATCAAAAAAAAAAAAAACACAATGAACAGCATTAGCATCCCTGAAACAATAAATATCTACCAAACAGCAACAAACACTTCATCACTTAATGAGTCTTGTGTATAAACCATTACATACATACATACAACACTGATCAGTTAAATCTCACACACTTCTCAGAGCTTAGGTCCAAACAGTTTTGCTCTCTTTCACGGTGATAAAGGACAAAACTTTTAAAAAATCTGATTTTGCTTTAACTTTAAGAGGAACCACGCACATGAAGAGAAAGCCCACTCACAATTAACTCCAAAGATAGAGACTTGGGGATAACTCAGATGAGTCCCACTTGAGAGAAAGACATATACTGTAGATTGGTAAAAACCCAACAAACTTACCAAAACAAAGCAACTTGTAAACACACACATCAATGTACTTAGAGATAAGAAGAGAAAAAATGAACCCACTTTCACAAATCTTCCAAGCAAGGGATCATCTTGAAAGGGATTAAAGCTCAAAAAGGGGATAAAAGAGGAAAACTTTAAGAACTTACTCTGATTCACGGAACGAATCAAGTAGAAACGGTGAGATGTTTACGGTTTAGATCAAACCGACCCAAAGATTCCAAATTTAGTCACTGTACTGCGTTCATCAGATGTGCAGATAGATAGATAACAATCTGAACGAGATTGATTGATGTAAAGAGTCTTTGCAATGTAAATAAGTGGGGAAGTTGTCAGTGAGAGAAGACAGAGAGAGAGTGTGTATGTGTGGAATTTGAGATTTAGGGCATTTGTTCTTTTAATTTTTTTAAAAAAATATTATAATTGTTTTTTCTTCAATGTCAAGCAGACAAGGAACCGTGGATAATGCAGACTCTCACATCTGTAACTTTTTTAAAAGAAAAAAATGTTTTTAATTAAATCTTTAGCGACGTTGCTTATGCATAAAACATAAACATTCATGTAAGAAAAAGAAAAGTCTTAAGGTGGGAGAGCGAAAGAGAGTTTGACTTAGTAATTGATGAACCGTAAAGAAAAGTAGAAAACGTTATAAGAATCATTAATTTATCTTACAGAGACATAAAGTAAATGTTAATGATGTTTGATTAGAATTCGTGTTTCAATCACATAACGCGTTTTCCCTCCAAAAGCATTATTATGAATACAGTTGATAGCACTTGATTGTGTTTCTCTTTTTTGGGATTACACTAAAGATTTTTACTCCATTATGGTCCTATGACATAATTACAATAAGAGAAGATGGTAGATCATAGTTTGTAAGAGACTCAACTGAGAATTTGGATTAATAGTTTAAAAATCATATGTTATTTGACTAAGTTCTAAGCTTTGATTTGTGAATATGAAAGTATTTGTAATGTAGTTAAGTAAGTTGGAGGTATACGTGGTCGTATAAAGTTAAGCATCCAAGGGCACATGTGAGGGTTATGTCGTTTAGTTGAAACACATCATGTGTCATGTGACCTTTCTTCTTGTCCAAAAATTTGATTCCTTCTCTTACACCAACCAAAAAAACTTCCCACAGTATTTGATAATTAACTATTCATTAGTCGTCTAACTCTTTGTTTGTCAACATGTTTCAAGAGCTTATGCATATTATTTAAGTACCAATATAAGCTGAACTTACTTTGTATTTTTCACCGGCATTAGCAAGTTACATGTCAACTTTGTAAGTCCGTGATGGTATCAAACGTCATAGATTACAAATGAAACAAAAATTTAGCTATCATGTAAAAACATTTGGCAACGAAAACTATTATTGTATTGGTTTTTAGGATTAACTTGAATGTTATATGGAAATTCTCTCACTGTATAAAAGTATTGAGTGTGTTTTTCTTACAAATCATTTGCAGCACTCATATAGTTGTATCAGAAGTGATTAATAGATTAATAATGTGTTTAGTTTTATGCATCTATTGAATATGCTAATTTATATAAATATATTCCAGTCGTTTCTCATTCATAAAACAAAGAAAAACAATCCTTAACTAAAAGTAAAGTGTTATCCAGTGGAGTACACAACAACATGACTGTTATAATATTTTGTTGAACTTTTCCTGATTGTATTACTGCCAAACAAGTTATATAGACAAAATTGTAAAGTACTTTTGTTTGTTTTTCAAGAGGAAGTTATTTATTTTATTGTATATTTTACCCTTTGATTATGGAAAGCCTTGTTGATCATGATGATCAAAAGAAACTTTGAACTGCCTTTCGGTCAAAAGGTGCAGAATCAATTTGCAATGTGCAAAATCGTGACAGCTAACTTTTTCGTGAGTGTACATAACATTTATTGATTATGTTGAATTAGGTGTAACGACAAATATGCTATTTAATTTAGTATTTATTTCATCTATGTATAAACATTTACTCATATGCATTATAACATACTACACAACCTAACTAAAGTATCACGTATCATTTGCCTGAAAATGACTACTGCTAGAAGACAAGAATGAAAATTCGTCTTCACTCTGTTGATAAAAGACGAAACTATCGTGATGAATAGTAGAATAAGAAAGGTGAAGATGATTTGGCTTTCCCGTGAAGATATATCACCATATTATGAATTATTAAATAATACTCCCAAAAATGATGTCGACTAAACGTAACATTTTAGAATAGATGAGTCAGTTTGGGCTTGGGCTCAAGTCATTTTAACAAACTAGCTCTCCAAGAAAGATGAATTCTACATCAAGAAAGCCCACCTTAAGCCCATCACTAGTGACTAATCTATCCCAGAACTACCCTGCCTTACCTTTGGTTGTTCGCAAGTCCAAGGAAAATTCTTGGTAAGAGGCAGTCGACTTTGATTGAAGGAGATGGGCAGAGGAAAGCTAAGATTATGCATACTTGTTCCAAGTATCAAATAGATCAAACAAAAACACTTAAGAAAATGCTGAAACCACAGCTTATTACGATCAAAGGAGAAACAGTTTCATTATTCATCAATATCATCAAGCTTCAGTTTTGGTAAAAAAAAAAAAGAGGGTTTTCCTTTTGATCAACAATAACATCAATCCAGGAGATTCAGGAAAATAGGAAATAACAAGACATGCAACATTCAGCCTGTCGCCGCGGCAGAAAGCAACATCTGCATTCACAAACAGAAGCAAGATCACACCCTTCATTAGAAACTGATACAATGATAACAATTTCAAGACATGAATAAAAGAAAGATTATCATCAACAAGACCATCATAGTATCACTTTCACATCAAAACAACAAAAAGAGATCAATGTGATGTGGTCATTACAGAACTGCCCAAGAACCTAAACTAATCATACAACATTACATTTTCAACAGAGAAACTGCATACAAAGAACGAAAGATGGAACCTTTATAATCAAACCAATCAACTGAAACATTTTCATATTAAAAGAAATCAACTTTGTCTCTAAAAATCTATTATTTCACAGATACAAATCAAATGATATAAAACGGTTATGCATATTAATGAACAAACCTGGAGATCAATGGCCACCGTGCTCCTTGGCATGTTGCTGGTGCTCGAGATGGCGACGCTCATTGGGGAGAGCGACGAGGTAAGAGAAAGCCATGCCACCGAAGCAGATATGGAGGAGAGGCTCGACGGAGCTAGTCTGGATGTATTTGTCGTTGTAGTTGTCGAGACCTTTCTTCACATATGTCTTCACGGCCTGCGTTGAGAAAGACGATTTGATGTAGGCGGGAAGCTCCTTCACCTTCTTCCCTTTGATCTCGCTGTATACTCTCCTCATCGCCATTTTTTCGAGATCTCGATTCGTTGTTTGCGAGACGAGAGAAGAACAACAAAAGTTTTAAAAGACCTAATCCACGAATTGGGGATCGAGAGACACAATAAACTGAATGACTTTCGGTTTGGTTTTTGTTTTTGTTTTATTCGGTTCTATTTGCTAATTTTAGATTTTGATTATTCGGTTTGAAACCACAGACCGGGGACAGATGGCTGATTTTACTTAACTCACTACTCCCTTTCTTTTTTCATTTCAACTGGTGTTTTAGATTTTTTTGATTCATTTTAAATTATATTTTTAAAAAAATAAATATAATTTAATGTTTAACACATGTTTTTTTAATTTGTTGAATTAGTTGTAGTTATTATTGTTTCTGTATAAACAAAATAGATTAAATAAAAAATTGTAATTTTTAATAGATGTTCAAAAACTTTAAAATCAAATATTCTAAAATATATATGTTAGCCATGTTTTTAAATTGGTTTACATAAGTAAATCGGTCATAAACAAAAACAAGCTAGTTTAAATAACATTTGATTAGACACTAGTTTACCTAGCGATTTTCTTATCATTGGATGTTACGTTAGTATCTTCTGCCAATCATCATCTTAATTCACATCATCTTTTTTTTTTTTTTTTGAACTATAATTCACATCATCTTAATGAATTAAGATTACTATCATCATCATAATTGATTCATATATAATCATATTGCTATATAAAAAAAACTCAAAAATTGTAGTTCAAAATCGGCCATGACTCATGTAAAATGCACTTGAAACATACTTATAACTTTTGCATTGTCCAACTACTAAACCAAATATAAAACTAACTTACATGAGCCAACTACTACTACTCCTAGCTCACCTTAAAATTCCCATCTTATTCTTCTATATGAATAAATAAACAAATTAGAAAAAAAAAATCCTCAAATACTCCAACAACCTTCATTCGCCATCGTTTCTTGACCTAAAGAAACTTAGGGTCTCTTTCATGGCAAGCAACAAACACGTCCCTCTTCTCCTTCTCCTTCTCTTCACCATCACCACTTCTCTTGCGGAGGACCAAAGCAAACTCATTATCAAAATCATTGACGCAATGATCTCAGGGGAAAGTTTTGAGGATTGGAGCGAAGCTTTCCTCTCAACAAACGACGAGACAAACGGTCAAGTTCTCACTTCAACACTCTTCCTTCCCAAAACATCCGTCGAAGGAATCAACGCAACGTCACCACTCGTAGCTGCTTACCACATCGTCCCACAACTGCTTCACTTCTACAACATAACCCTCATGAAGCCTTTCTCTCGCATCCCAACGCTTCTCTCTGGAAACTCCATCGTTGTAACCAACAACTCAGCTTCAGGTTTTACACTCGATGGGGTTCTTGTCTCGGAGCCAGATTTGTTTGTCTCTCCTTCCATTGTTATACATCGTATAGCTTCTCCATTTAACTTCTCCCGTTACGGTGGCGACGATATATAATATAAGTTACTTTGGTTTAAAAAGTTTACATGGAATATATTGTTTTGAGAAATATGTGGGTTGACGTGGGAATTACCCTTTCTTTTTCCTCTATATATCGTCTCTGCTTCACTAGTGATCACAACTATTGTATAGTTGCTTTAAGCATGTCATCACTAACATATAAATGTATCATCCAAATTGGGACACTATCACGTTAAATATAAATGTTATGTGAACATTATCAACATCAAATCTGGTAAAATGACACTAATGCATAACATTGTTGCTTCATGTGTTATTTTCCCACTCCTTTTTGGTTAAACCAAACCAAACTTTCAATTTGATTTGTAGTCAGATTCTTTGTTTGGTACAAAACAAAAGCCAAACCGATTTGGATTGATAAACTGGTGGAAACTGAGTTAAAAACAAATAATTAGGCGAAAAAACTACTCATTTCGTAAAGACGAGGAGTTCGTATGCAATTTACCATAAAAATGCAGGATAAATTTTGTCACAAACATTGGTGACGTGTCAAAATGTGATTGGAGAAGTTGACGAATAAACAAATCAATTAATCTCCTCCCCTCCTTGAGCGAGAATTGATCAGAAGGAAAGGGAAGAAAACACAAATTTGAGAGACAAGGAGCTAACAGAGAGATGGCGGAAGAATCCGAGAAGGTGTCTTCTTCTTCAGCGTTACAGCAACCTTCTTCTTCTTCTTCTTCTGGGGAAGAAGCTGTGATCAAGCCCCAGGTTTGATGATGAACAACACTAAAGTTTCCCCCTTTCTCTCTGTATCATTATTGGCTCATATGATTTCAATTTTGCAGAATTTAGATAATGGGTATCATCCAGCTCTTGTTCCCGGATTGAATCATGGACATTGCGATGAAGAAACGAACCGTGGAGCTGGGATCTATGCGGTTCCTGTGCATCATCACTTTGGAGCTCTTCCCTCTAACTATCTTATCCCTCTCACTTACAATGTCCCCACGTAAGTACTAACAGCAAAGTTTGATCCTTTTGCTCATTTATGTCGAATCACTTGTAATGTGTGGCGGCTTAAGTGTAGGAAACTATAGGCTTGATATTGTGTCTTTTTCCTTGGGGTTGATTTTTTTTTTCTTAAAATGTTTTTGCTTAGAACTAGACCAAGTAATGAGGCTGAGGCTGGGGGAGAGAACCAAGGGCAAGCTGGGCAGGGTCAGCAACAGCAACAGCCTGCACATCAAAGGCAAGTTGTGGTACGCAGATTTGAGATCGCCTTCCAGCTTGACATTTTCCTCATACTCAAGCTTGCTGCTGTCATCTTTCTGTTCAACCAAGATGGATCAAGACAAAGGCTAGCTGTTCTTGTGATCTCCGCTACCATCGTTTACTTGTAAGTGTTTAGAGAATCTGGTTTTGATTTTCATTCTTATGGTGGTCGAACGACCTCTACCATGCATGATTATTGATAGATTGTAGTGTTTTAAGCCTCCCATCACTCCCCTTGTTTGTTTATTTGAGTTTTGAGTTATCTCTGTTTGGTGTTGGGAATTTGACAGATACCAAACTGGAGCTCTTGCACCGTTTGTGCGATGGCTCTCACAAGGTATGCACAGAGCAGCAGTACCACCACCTCGACCTAATCGACCTGCTGCCAGACCTGATAATGATCCTCTTGCAGCTGCAGTACCACTAAACGAAGATGCAGCTCCCGGTAATATATTACTTTGCAATCTCTCTCTCTCTCTCTATCATGGTATCATCTTAAGTCATCGTAGCAACTACTTATGCAGAAGCAACTTGTTTCTATCTTTTTATGCAGAGGGACAAGAGAATGAAGTTGATAACGGGAACAGAGCAAACGGAAATGAAAATGTGGATGCAGGACAGCAAGGGAATCAGTGGTGGGGAATAGTGAAAGAGATTCAGATGATAGTTTTTGGCTTCATAACTTCACTACTCCCTGGCTTCCACAACATAGAATAGACTGACTCTCTCTCTCTTATTTTTTAATTCATACTTCTTCAACAGAAGCAACTCAGGAAAAAAGTGTTATGTTATACTCTGTCGTCTGTGAAAGTACAGAAAATTTTAAGCTTTTAGACTAAAATCTTCAACAACTTAATGTATGTAACAATTTGAATCTCTATGTGGACTGTTTGGATCTGAGAAAGACATCAGATGAACTCTCCTCAACTGCTGTGACACTCTCTTCAGCAGCAGTTTCAAAATCTGCATTTCTTTCTTCGGTTTCTTGAACTGCACTATCATTATTGTTCACAACATCTACTCTATTAGCTTCCACGGTTTCTTGAACTGAGCTATCTTCAACATTGTTAAAATCTTCCAGCAAGTTACGGGACACTGATGATACATGGCTTTTGCTTTCTGTCTTGGCTTTATGTAATTATAAGTGGAGACTTAGGCGAAGTAGCACCAGAAGGGAAGCTGTTAGTTCTTGCCGGTACTGCAAGGCTGATACTATGATCAAAAACATTGTTTATCGATAAAGCTGATGATCTCACATCTTCATCCAAAGCCAATGCTTTCTCTATTATCTTCCTCGCACCAATCTTTTTGTTTTGATCTAATTGATTGGTTTGAATTGCCAATTAAAGCTCGAATAAACCATTACAACAGTACCATCATAACAAACAATACCTCTTCACTAATATTATTGCATGAAAGAAGAGGGTTTTAGTACAAAATAAATAAATTAGAAGTTGTTAAGACAACTTGGATCGTTATAAGCTGCGATTGCCGTTTGTATCTTTGTCTCTAATGTACTTCTCTCTTCTTCACCCGCCTGCAAATTCAACATTATAATTTAATATCCCATTAAATATATCTTAACAACAAATTAGAAAAGAACACATCATACAATATATTTCCTTTTATATAAACTTAGAAGTCCAAACTCGGTTTAGGTTATTAAATTTAGGATTTTATGTTTCTAATTAACAACGCTATTTCATTGTAAAATGCATTCATTTGGCTGACATACAATGATGAAGTATATAGGAAAACATGTAGTTTGGTTTGAAAAACTGTTCTGGTTTCTTTTTATTGAAAATTTTAAGAAAATCAAATCTTGACCAAAATTAAAAAGTCCTAAGGATCACAGAAAATCTCAATATAAGTTGACTATTATAATTTAATCTTCCAAAATAAATCGAGAAAGAAAACTATAAAACATAATATACTACAAGCATAAGTAATATAATTATTTTTCGTGGAAACAAAAAGGTGAATAATTGTTTTATATGATTCGAAAACGACATATAAAGACAGGTTGGAAAATGAAATGATCCACTTTTTAGGAAAAATGATTGGAGTAAGATTTCACCAACTCTCCATTTTTCAACAGTCTACATTACTGTATTTTTAGCGTCTGGTTATATTATTAAAGCTAAAATGTTATAAATGTGCGAGAACACAACACAATATTACTATTATATTCATTTTATTCACGAAATATTCATATTTGAAATAATTGTTTTTTCAATCTACAACATAGTAGTACATACTAGTAGAATCAATTCTGTAAGAAATAGAATTTTAATAGACAGATAAATTATTAAAATTAGATATAGCAAACATAATAAGAACTACCAAAAACCCAAAATAAAAGAAAAAATGGCTTATGGATTAAAATACCCCATATTTTAGCTTTTTATATAGTTTTTTTCAAAAAAGAATGATAACAAAGGGACTTCTATACTAGGACCTTATGGACCATATATATTATAGCTTTGTAAAATAAATAATATTATACGTTACATTAAACATCCGAAATCATCTCATTTGAAGTTAAACACATGAAAATTTGCCATATTTTGAGAATAGCACAAGTAAATATTGTCAACTGGCTATTATTATGTTTTTCTAGCATTTACTACTATTTTTAGTGGATAAAGAATTAATGTAAGGTGTAATGTGAGAAAGCTGAAAATCACGTGCGAAACGGTACGAAGAAAGAGACAAATGCAAAAAAGCGTATGAGGTTATAAATAGCCACGTTTTTTCAGTTGCTGCTATAAGTTTTGACGATGCGTTATGCGACACGATGCACTTATGACTTTAACACACGAATTTGATTAAGGTAAGCTTTTGAGAGAATCTAACCCCCAGACAAAGTCAATGCAAAATTCAAAAAGAAGTGATGGGCTCGAGGCCACCGCAATAATTCAAGCTTTAGTTTATTGATTATGATATTGATAAATATAATCAAGATTGATAAATAGTTAAGTATAATAGTGTGACTTAAGGGCCACTTAACGGAGACATGTGTGAACAAAGTGGTAATTAAATGGGTCCGTGTAAAGTTTTACCTTTTGAATTTGATAGTGATTACCCAAAAAGCTAGTTTATAACAATTTTTCTTTTGTACTAATCAATAAGAACAAGCAATTTTCTTGATGAATCCACTTTTACTAAAGCATTTTTAGACTACTTGTCATATGTTTTTTTACATAATTGATTGATTGAAAGGACTTGTCTACGTGCCGTCAGGTGACAACTTTTTTCTCCCAAATTACCAAAACGAAAGAAAAATTTAAGATCTAAAGTTTGTATACATTTTTTTTGACCAAACTAAATTTTGTATAAATTAAATACATATTTCTACTAATAATTGTGACCGAATAAATGAACAAATATGTTTGGTCGGTGTGTTTTAAAAGTCGGCAAGTGCCATCAGTTAGTTTAATAGCTAACTAGATTCTGACCCGCCCTTGAAATCTTTTTTGAGAAATTTTTTTTTATATTTGTATTTTTTTGTAATCATATAAGTGTTTTTTTTTCTAAGCATATTTGTATTAAATTTTTTAATTAGTATTAGTAAGAGGTTTTGATAATTTGATTGAATTTGTGATATTGGATAGAATTGGTTAATTGAAAAATAGGAGTTAGTGGTTATGGAACTCCTTTGTTATTTTTGTTCACGTGTTATTTAAATGATAAGCGATCAATATATACTCCTGAAACATATAAACAGTTATATAGTCAGTTATATTTTGATTAGGTGCCATATATTTTTTTAAAATTGGACTGAACAAATATCAATTGGGCATGTTCCTGTTTTAATAGTATTGATTAACATTAGAATATCAATCTAAACAAATTTTCATTGAATGTTCTTAACTGATTATATAAGTATATTTTGATAAAAAATATATATAACTTAATTCGATCACTGCAAAATAAGCGAATGAACCAAAACAAGACTTTTTGAAAAACGTAATTCCGCTGAATAGAGTTAAAACTTTAACCTCAAACAATGATACTCCCTCCGTTTCAAATTAGATGTCGTTCTGGAGTAGAATTTTTGTTTCAAAATAAGTGTCGTTTTCGGTTTTCAATGTAAAATTTATTGATAATATTTTCTATTCTATTTTTTTATTGGTTGATATATGGTTAGGTGTATTGGTAATAGTGTTTTTATTTTGAAAACATGTAACATTAAATGTTTCCTTAATCTGTGTGCATAAACCTAGAACGACAACTAATATGAAACAGAGGGAGTATATGTCTCACTACATTTGTGCTAATTAACATGTAAAATGTAGTAAATTCACCAAATATACACATCTGAAAATGTAAAAAATAGAAAGAGATAGAAAAAGTTACCTGGAGGAACAAAGTGGTGGAGAGACGAGAGGAGAAGGAAGAGAAGTTAGTAGTGACAATGTTGAGATTCAAAGACTCCAAAACTTTACAAAGCTGCAACATTGTTTCTCTCCTCTTGCTACATGTTATGCATACCACCACTGTCCTCTCTCCCATCCACGTCACCTTCATCTTTTCATTTTATTAAAAAAGTTGAATCAGTTTTGCTATTTCTAAATATACAAAACAAAAACATAACTAAGATGGATAATACTACTTACTTCGAGAACTTCAATGAGGGATTGATTATGTACTCTAGCAACTGATGATCCAGAAGTATTGTAATCCATCTGCCTGAACTTCTTTGATCTTGTGACATTATTGTATGAGAGATCTTGCTGCTGATTTTCCAGGAAATTATTGATGCAATCGAAATCTCTTGTAGGATTTTCTACCAATATTGATCGTGATTCCAGCTCTCGGATCTCTGCTTCTAATCTTTTCTCTTGATCAATAAGTTTTTGCATATAGTCAATCGAATCTTTGACGATAGATGCCTTGTCCAACTGTGTGTACATGTATAAGAATATAATTTTAAGTAAATCTAATCTGATTATACACGTATACAAAATATGTTATTAGGTTATCCACATTGGTTGAGAAATTCTCACGGTTTCTCAACACAAACTTATATACATAAAATATTAACTTTTCAAAATTTGACACTTATCAAAATATGAGAATTTTTTTCATTTTCTCTTATGACAATGCCCTTACGAAATCATATTTTAGTTTCGGCTGATATGGTTCTAGAAGATCAGAATTTGGTTTAACTATATTGAATATTATCAATGCTTTTGTTTCCTTTAAAAGAAAGAAGAGAAATGTTCACTAGATTATTTAATTTGTATTGACCCAAGAAAATATATGCTGGTGACGCAACTTTAAATCACTAAATAAATTGGATAATAAAAACAAAATAAAAGAGACAGTTGATTAAATAAACAATTAAGAGAGATCATTAATGGAATGAATCACACCTTGCTTATATTGGGGACAACTGATCGGAGAGCGAAGAGTCTCTGGTTAAGCTTTTGCCGTCGGTTCCTCTCGGAGACAACGTTCTTTGAAGAAGCCGGAGAGGTTGCTGCTCCGTCCGGCGAACTCGAGTCGCCGGAACCCGAAAACGCTTCTTCCAACGGCCAACTAAATCATTTAAACAAATCTCATTTAATGTATAATCATCAACTAACAAAAACAAAAAAAAAACAAAAAAAAAAGATATTAGTATGTTCTAAAAGTACCTGTCGAATTCGAGTTCTTGATTTTGGAAGAACATTGTGGTTTCCCAATAATTCTTGTACTCATCTGCAAGATCTTCCATTTTCGGACACACACAAAAAAAAAAGCAAAAACGATGCTTTCTTGAAACGGAAGGTTTCTTTTGCTCTTTCTCTCTCTCTGTCTTCTGAGTTAGTGTACTGTCGCAAACAAAGTGTGGACCGAGAGGCTTTTATAGACAAAAGACTCTGAAAGAGAGAGAGATGGTGCAGTTTTTAGGCACGTGGGATATGTAGGATCTTAATCTCCTGATATAATATACGATCTTGACCGTTCAATTAGGATATCCAAAAAATGATTTGTTTTGGCCCAAAAAAAAACAGACTGTGGTATCTTTCTCTTTCACTTGCAATATTCATGAGTTCTATGGGGTTTCCTTACAAAATAGTACAACTATAAATTGAAGGGTATAAAAGAGTAAAATACCATATAGAAAAAGTATATATGTAGCTACCGTGGGGCGTGGAGTTAGTCTAAGTGGCCTAAAAATAAGTTTAAACTGTTATAAATTCGAATCCATTGAAAAGAGTCTACTCTCCTAAAACAGATTAATTTAACATAGCTTTGTCTCATCATCATAAGTGCATATTTATTGAGGGTCTCTTAGGGTGGGTCTCTTAACGGAATTTAAGAGACAGTTTTTTAGCTTTTAACTAAAAAAATTAAGAAACATCTCTTAAATAAGATATTTAAGAGACGTCTCTTAATTTTTTTAGTTAAAAATTAAGAGATCATTTATTAAATTCCGCTAAGAAACTCGCATTATAGACCCTCAATTAAGAGATGTACAGATCTTTAGATCCAAAACCTTCTAGTTGTTAATTAAACTGATAGATAACCAATTGCAATATATGTTTCGAATTGCATATTCAGTTTTTATTATAGTGGATTGTGAGGATATATTTCATAGTTTGTTTAAATAATTAAAATCACATGACCGTGGAGAATTGGGTGGTAGTGTTCTTTTTGACAAATGAAATCTGAAGCTGACGAGCACAAACACATACATGTCCACACTCAAACCCGTTTATTTGAAGCCCCACGAGGAAAATGTGTAACTCGTTCTATATTAGTTATGTTGACTTGGTCGGTCAAGTGTAGCCGTTATTTGAGTTATATGATATTTTAAGTTTTTATATTGTTAATGTTATGGACTTATGGTGATCGTAGAAAGTTATAATAAAATTCCTTGGCTAAATGGAAATATATCAAGATTCTTCTGTTGGTACCAAATATATGGAAACATTACATTGTGACATGACTTGGGTATGGTTTTGATTAAGAATTCATTCAAACTTCTGAACATGCAATTCTTATGTGCATCAATATATCAAAATTTTGGTTAAATATTGGATAGTAAAGGCCTTAGCTATTATCTATGGAACATTCATAAATCAGTGATATTAGGTGTAAATGACACAACTAATCATTCCCAGTATTGTCGGATTCTAATAATATTTTATATTGTAAAGTGAATACTTCCACTTCTCATTTATTTTGATTCTCATAAATGAGATGACAAGACTTCTAGAAGATAAAGCATCGACGTGGAGCTAAAATTAGCCATAAAATTATGTAATGTTTATTACAATTGCAGCTAATGTTGACAAACAAATAATTGCAACTTATGTTTAAAAATAATTTTAAAAATTAATATATTTAGTATAAAAAACGAGAAATCCAAACTTATCTTCTGTTAAATCTATTTTTTGGTCAAGATCTTCGGTTCAAGCTTAATATTACGATTTCTTCTCTGAACATAGAGATCTCGGTTAAACCAACTTTGACGACCTAAATTCAGCTATTAAACCAAATGAAAAATATGACAAAGAAAAAGTGAGAAGTAAATTAAATAAAAATTTCACTCTTATCTCGAAATCAACAAAACTTATTGGGCCATAGGAGGTCGCGTATGTATACATTTTGAGTTCGGCCCAGATAGAAATGCATTATGAGTTTAGCCCGTTTGAATATTCCCAATTTACAAGTTTGCATGTGTTTAATGTGTTAAATGAAAATTTGTTAATGATACTCCATCTGTTTCAGATGATGTTAAGGTTTTTGCATATGAATTAAGAAAATTATTAAATTTTCTGTTTAACCCTTATTTATTATAAAATTTTGTTTGATTTTAGTAATTAATAAATTAAAAATATCAGTAAAAAATGAAAAATTTATTAACTATTTGTATTGGAGACATAACAGACTTAATATGAAACAGATGAATAATATTTTGGCTACAACAGTTCATAACGAGACATAACTACTTATATATGTTTTTCTTTGCAAGTGTCGAAAAGATTCAAAACACAATGAATAAAACGTAATTTTGATAGAAGTTTTTGGATGGACTTAACTACTTATATATGTTTCAGGTTCAAATATTTCGTGATTCATCTTAAAGTGTAAACATGTCATTGCAAACTATTACAAACATCCATTAACGCAGTCTGTTTCTCTTTTTAATAGCCTTACCTTTTTCATTTCATTATCTTTTGTCTAAGATTTGATGAAAAATTTCGATCTTAATGTTACAGAAAAAATCGATATCATAAATTATGTATGTTCTTCTAATAAAACCGTATAGATCTTCAATATATTGTACATCGTTTGATTGTGTGATGTACTACTGCATTAGTGCTATTGAATACTCTTGTTATTTTCTTCTTCGAGATTATCGTCTTCTATTAGAACTTTGGTTACATTAGTTTCTATTCACCTAAATTGCATGCGTTATACTCAAAAGCAATGAATGTAGTAGGTCTTTGAGATTGCAACTATTCTCTGCCAAAAAGAAGAAAACAAACCTTTTCATTTGCAGGTGTTGACTACTCCCCCACCATTGGAGATCGAGAAGGTGGTTGTAGTAACTAAAGAAGACACCATGGATGGGAAACCAGGAAAAATGTGTCTTGAAAGTTGCAGCAGATAGAAATGAAGAAGAATAGACAAAAAAGAAAAAAAAAATAGGCAAGACACACGGATGCACTACTATGTTGTGTGTTGGCTTGTGCTTGTTTACAACTCTTTGGACTAGAACGAGTTGGAACTATTAACTTTCTGTTTGCAATGCATGATAAGTGTGATAACGAATTGCATAAGTTGTCCCAACACGGCAACACACGGAGCTGAGTTCTTGCCATGTGATTAATAAGTTATCTGGCTTCATGTTAAATCTGTTTTTAAGTGTGTGGTTTTATTTATTTTTGAAACCTGAGATGAGATTAAACTTGTTTCTTTCGTCGACTTAATCTTTTTGTTTCCATCTCTTAAAAAAACTGTATTTATGTTAGAAAATACATGGTTTATATTTCGTGAAAGCAGCTGTCAATTAAAAATTAATTTCCGAGACTCAAGATTTTTTAGAATATGACTTACTATTATTTATAAATGTATAAATTATTTAATACGTATACATCCTCCTTCCATCCTCTCTCTATAAATTCATTGTCATTGTACTGCTAAAACCCTACAGCAAAGTCCTTGTGAACAAAAGAAAACATCTTCACACTTTATAATATTTTCCCCCTTTGTGGTAATAATTTTTCATTTCTTGTTCTTCACACTTTCAGAAGCAGAGACAAGTCCACCAGAAGCAATATATAGACACAAAAAACGATCTCTGAGTGAAAAAACAAAGAAGCTAAAATGTGTTTGGAGCTTGTGTATCACGAGGAGAAGACAGAGCTTGGTCGGCAACAAGCACCGGGTGTGTGTCCATACTGCGGTGGAAAAGTGTCGGCGGTAGATATTGAGACCAAGTGGTTGTTCTGTTTCTTACCACTATGTTTCAAGGTCAAACGCAAGTACTCTTGTTCCTCCTGTGATCGTCAACTTGTCTTGTATTATTGAAAGAAACTGAACAGCAAATGAAGAAAAGAAACAGAAGGGGGAAATGAAACTGTTTTCTTATTTATTTTGTTCCTCTCAGTGTTGAGTTTTTTTTGCAGGTTTCTCCCTGTAATTTCTGAATTGCTAAAAACACCCCTCATGGTGGTGACATTGGTTAAATATTGAGTTTTTGTTCAATGTAAATAATTTCGTTTGTTACATGAGTGGGGATTCAGTTTTGTTTAAATAAATATTGTCATTCATAATTGATATTGCTATTCTTTTTGTTCATTTCAGTGATTAATAACTCTTGCCATTTTATTTTGTTTGTGTTTGAGGGATATGAACGAACAGAATTAACACATGGAAGCATAGATAAAAATTGATGAAATTTACTGATTTAAAGGTGAAATATGAAAATAAAATTCGAGCATCTTTTTTCTTTGAAAGAAGAAATTCGAGCATCTAGTTTTCATCTTACCGCAAAATTCAACAGAAAAAGAGTATCAGATAAATAATTGAAGATCACAAGTATATTTGAGTGATTGATAAGAGGGTTTCTGTATATATGAATGAGGCCAAAGTTTTGCTGTAACGTCTTAGCTGGCCTGACATGATATAGACAAAACAAGAAAATAAATTGTTGTGGTCCTAAGAGTTACGATACAAATCATGTGTCTCTAACGTTCACTTGTTTTAGAGAATAAATTTGTGTGTCCACTAAAAGGTGTAGAAATGAATCTTCTTATTAATTAGTTGGCTCCGTTGTATATTCGAGTATCTTTTACTTTGATTCCATTTTGTTCGGAGCCATCATCATAAACCAAGAAAAGTATAAAGTTCGTATCAAAGTACATTAAAGTCGAATTAACTTCAAATATATGGAAAGTTGTATCCTTTTGTGTGTAGTATGAGACATTAAACATGAGATTCTATTTCAAAACCAAAATTTAAAACCAAATGTAACTTAAACATGTGATTATATTATCAAAACCGAATTTTAAGTTTCAAGGAAACACAACTTCTCCTGTGTTACTTTTCACAGGCTCGGCTCTACTAAAAGAGTAGCTCATTCTTTACAATGTTTTGGTCTAGTTGATACAATTTCAAGTGTTTTTAATTCATCTTCAAGTATTTTCAACTCTTGTATTCATTTTAAAGTTAGTGGATTACTAATAAGTCGATACCTAACTCTATATAAATGTATAGTTTATACTTTGTTTGAAACACTTGATAGATATCCAGAACTGCCTATTTCAATTCAACGTCTACATAAAATGCACATTATTGAAACTTTCCATATCTGTATCATTTAGGTAAGATTTTTAATTTATTTCCACAACAATGATTTTAGGTAAGATCTCTAGATAGATATTATATTTAATAAGAGAATCATATTGGAACAAGTCTTATAAATTGATCGATTTCTACAAAAATAGTAATAATTTCTGGAATCGCATTTACATGATAAAAGGGACAGAGCAAGAACAGGTGGACAAGTGTTGAGATGTCACTTATCATCTTCTTGCTGGTGGATAAGCCCAAAAAGCTCTCTTTCAATCTTCTCCTATCTCTTTCTTCAGATTCGGGACGTGCGTACAGTGCCATATCGAATTCACACACACAAATTCTATTATGTGACATAATTATAACAACTATATAATTTTTTCACACATAGGTTTTCAGTTTTCATTATTTTACTTTCATATATTATACATGAATGTATGAATTCAGTTTTATAATTTTCACTAGTGTTTTTTTCTTTATTTTCCCCTATTATCTCATAGGTTTTCAGTTTCTGCCACATTGATGAAAGTTGTAAAATTTTGATAGCTGTGTTGGGGAGTAGATAAGGTTTGATATTCAAACCTCAAGTTATTGTTGCTTGAATGTCTTTTCTATTCCCGAAAAGCCAAGCTTACACAGTCTCTCACTCTCTATTTATTTTTTGCTTCCTTGATATATTTATATACGTCGATATTTATTTCGAGTAAAGAAAAAGTGTTTCGAAATTATGAAGTGTTACACTTTTGTTACACGTACAATTACCTTAAAAAATCGCAATCACCTTTCGCCAAATGACAAAATCACAATCACCATATCACACGATCACTTTATGTCTTTCGATCAATAATGGTAATTCAACTGGACCATAAGAGTCGTAAGACTGAGTTCGCCGTAATGATAATAATCGTGACTGTTTTAAAGTTTAAACCTACCCAATAGAATGATAAAAAAAGCTAAACAAATTTATATATAGTTTTGACAAAAGAAAAAAAAAACTGTGTCAATAAGATGACGGAATGACATGTATGTATATATAATCGACTTTAGCATTTGAAAACATTAATCGACATTTCACATCATTTATGATAAGAAACTGCAGAATCACATGATTATTAGTATACATTAAAATATATTTGAAACAGCAAAACAATAGAATTTGAAAACATTAATTGACATTTCACATCATTTATGATAAGAAACTGCTAAACAGTATCGGTCTTCACATAAAAATGGTCACAAACAATTTCTAAAAAGATAGTCATTTTTATAAATTTTGTAGTTAAAATAATATATTTACCAATAATTTTTTTTCTAAAAAATGCTGATTTATGCAAATATTTTTTAGGAGTCGAAAACGAGTGCTTGTAATGCTTCCTTTCAAGGCCTCTACTGCTGTGCTGCAGAATCACAAGATTATTAGTCTATATTTAGAAATAGCAAAACAATAGAATTTGGAAACATTAGTCGACATTTCACATCATTTATGATAAGAAATTGCTGAATCATAAGATTTTTCTGTCAAAATCTTTCTTTCATGCACTGATTTCTCAGAGGATTCAAAGGAATAGACTCTACCGAGACTATTGGGCCCATAGGCCCAATCTAATAACATTTAGTTCTTTATGGCCCATCTCTTGCCCAATAAATATCCATCTTCTGACGTGATATTTTTTTTTCCAAATGCCATTAGGCCTTTAGAGTATAGGCCACTCTAATAAGTAATAACATCTACTCCTTCGCCTCCTTTTTTTCTTTAGTTCCTTGCTTCAGCAGTCATTGTACAGACAGTTCATTTATTTATTTTTGTTAAAACATTGCATTTAATTTCCTGAGCCTCTCTCTCTCATTCATTCATTCATTCATATTGTTCCTCTCTTCAACATCTTCTCTTTTAATTTCCATGCAGCTATAGAATATTGAAATCTAAAATAGAGGCGCAAAATCTTTGTTTTGCAATAGTGTTGAAATTTAATTAGCATAATACTTTATCTGTTTCATAGTAAATGTCATTCTAACATTTTTTTCTTGTTACACAAAAAATATCATTTTATAATTCCAATACAAATTATACTTACTTTCAGCTATAAATTAATTGCAAATTGCATTGATTTTATAAATAATTTTATTTATCTCAAATACTATTGGTCAAATAGATATAATTAATGACAATTTAATTACATTTCAATCATTTTCTTAATTTGTGTGAAAATATCAAAACGACGATCTTTGCGAAACAGAGGAAGTATCATTGATACATATGGGATCAGAAAGGTGAATTTATTTCCCTCAAGTGGTACAATATGTCATAAGTTGGTGTACCAACATATGAAAATGACTACTAGCCTCACTTTGGGATCACTCAAACGCTAGACTCAGAAAGACTCTTCAACTCGATAGTCTTTACAAAGATTAGTACTTATGAGAGGACGTAAAAGAAGAGTTATGTGTAAGTCTTATAAAGTATATATAATAAGCATATATGATGAGTAAGGAGGAGTCACATTCAAGAGCAAGTGTAGTGTGCTTTCCGAGAAATTTCCTCCACATGCCTAGATTGGTACTACATGCCAGTTAATTCCAATTCCATCATTATTGATCTGAGTATCATGATCGCAAAACATTATTTGACTAGCTAGTTTCCTCTCTTTTATAATTTAATAAAAATAATGTTTCGACCATATAACACCACTTAAGAAGGTAATCAAACATAACCGAGAATCACGAGTACTTATAAAACGCAAGAAGTCAAGAAATATAATTTAACTAATTATAGTTTTGGAGCAAAATAACTTGAATTTGCAAGTCTACTGAGCAGTCCACCTGCTCTTAACACTGTATGTTAGTTTTTCCAGAAGTTTTATTGTTTGAGTTTGACTGTAACTAGTGAGTAGTTAATTAGCTATATATCACTAAAACCAATTTATATACATATATACACATCGATTGAATTTGAAAATACTAGAATTATTGAATTCGAATATCTAATTATTTGTAAATCAAGATAAGTAAGATAGAAACCAATTATTTTTATGGGTAATTGTAAGAATTTTGAGCAAAAAACGATATTCTTGTGTACAAGACAGAGATGTATCGATAATTTCATTACATATAATGAACATGGAATTACGATGGATTCTTATGATTTGATGAGTTGTCCAACGTTCGTTACGTGCATGCATTCAATGCCTCGGTGTCACAATATTCAGTTTTTATGATTCTCTATCGAATTTATCGGGTATCATCATATCATTTATTTTAAGTGAAATCTTTCATGTTAACTACTTTTCGAAAATAGGCTACTTATCCACTAATCCTTTTCTTTTACGTACATTTAAAAAAAAAAAAACTATGTCAATTTCTACTTCATTCTTGATCGATAAAGACTATATATGGATGGTGAATATGTTCACCGCGGTGGTTGAATAATTTGTTACCATTTGCTTAATTTGGAGTATGGTGTATACATGACAACTTGATTTTCACATGTTTGGTTCCGATGATAGGAAATCTGTTATCAATTCGTTTCATGTTTCAGCTTATTATATATGCAAGATCAGAAAAAAATCATGTCGTTGGATAATTAATTGTATACAAATTATGATTACATGAGATCTGAAAACTTACCAAAATATTATCTTTCTACATATTGCTAATTACATCTTTTTCTTTTTTTTACTTTCTACATAACTAAATATAAGTTTCACGTTTATCGTTTTCTGTATGATCGTTGATTATTTATATTACACATTTGCAATATTCAAAAGTCTAGATTTATACATATATATCTATGTTTTTATTAAAGGAGAATTTTAAGACATTTATCAACGTAATCTTATTTTTTTATTTTTTTTTTAATTCGCCGAAAGGTAAAATATAAAAATAAAACTGTAAGAGAAAAAAGACGGCCTCTCGAATTCTGTCCTCGCCGCTGATTGCCCCGACGGTGCCGACGGAATCTGACTTTGACTAATTCTCTCTTCTTATTGATCTTTATTAATTAATCTTACTAGTAATTAATTAATTTGCAGATAGATTTCTTTTGACCTTCCAAGTTTCAACACTATTTTATTTCTGGTGAAGAATATGTTTCTCTCATAGAAATCATAAACATTCCTTGTTGATGTGAGAAGTAAGGTGAATCTTTAACTACAATTAAGAATTGATCTCTAATAACGAATGTAATGATCATCGTATAATGATTAATTATTTTTTAAAAAAACTCACATGGACAATGTCTTTCAATGCTGCTCCACATGAAGTTAACTATACACTACAAGTGTGAATTTTTTGACTGATTTTTTATTTATTGAATACGTCTCTCCCCCGCTCGAAATAATATAATTTTTAAAACAAACCATTGGCAGTAAACTTTCTTAAAAAGAGATTTCCTTAGCAAACCATAACATAATATTGTCTCCATTAATAAAATAAATGTAGAGTCTCGTGAGTCAAAATGATGTAGGCAGAATTTAGAACATTAGTACGTCATGAGGAGGTAATGGCGGTCTTAACTTATTCATGGCTTTCCGCCATTGTATTTTCAACGTGAATATTTATCTTGTTTATTTCTCTTGACAATTTAGTTAAACATCAATTATAATCCATACATTTTCAGTTAATTAAGTATAAATAATAAATATGAGTTTGGTGTCGATCACACCCTAGACCATTTGGAAATGGTCCCTCGTTTTAAGGAAAAAATCAAATCAAGAAAACATTATTCATAAAGATTTTTTTTCCCAAAATGTTACACCATTGAAATTTTTTTACTTCATTTTTCATATATTCTCTCAAAATAAATAAGTTTTTTTTTTAATTTATAAATGAATTCTTAAAATTTTATATAATTTTGTTTTAAAAATTAAAAGATTCAGTATTTATGTTTTATACTTTAGATAAATTATTAATACTTTAATAATGTAATTATAAGTTTATACAAATCATTAATAATATAATATATTTGAAATATTTTTTTGAAAAAAGAAAAAAGAGAAACTGTTTGAGCAAAATACAAACTCATTTTGAAGGAAAATGAGGTAAACTATTGAAAATGCCTTTATAAATTACACCATTTATCAAATATTATATTGTTTGATTCAAATTTAAAATAGATTCCAACTAATACAAGAGGATAACCAGATCATCTGTTATTAAACTACCATACAAACTATATGAACCGAATCTCAAATCCAAATTGACTAAATAGCTGCAACTTTGTTTCTAGTAAGAATCTAATGAGTTTACACCATGCTCTAATATTTTTTTTTACCACTAAGGTACTACTGCTTTGGTTGTGTAGTGCTGTTATCCCTGTAACGTTCTATTTTTATTAGTTTTTTTGAAAAAGTATATTTCGACAAGTGGGTGTATTTTTTTGTTCAGTAAGTTTATATTAAAACGATTACACAATACGTCTAGCATGCAAAATGCTGTTATCATGTTTTTAAAAAAAAATCATAAAGTTGTTATTTAGTAGACCAACTTTTGTTTGTTAAAGGCAGTACACCAAAACCAAATATACATCAAGCCTGTTCAAATACAATCATCTTTATCGAAACAGCGTGTTTAATGCGATTTGGTAGCTTGGCAATACTTTCTAAGAAAAATAATGACATTTTATTAGCCTTGTTAATGCATTGTATAATAATGTTAACACTCATTTTTGGTAACTTAATTTCAATACATTTAGTTTAATTGGTTATAGTCAACGTTCTAAAAATCGGTCTAGACGACGCCTAGGCAGCAACTCGATCCCATCCGAAAAGATTTTTTAAAAATTAGATTTATACCGATTTATATAATTGAAGTAGATTTAAACTATTTTAAATCAATTAAATTGGTTTAAATCGATATAAATTAGTCTAAATATGTCAAAAATAAATAATAATATTAGTATAAATCTATAATTTTGTTTATTTTTTTTAGTTTTGTATATACTTTGTAATTAAACTCAAAAATTAAAATATCTCATATAAATATATAAAATATATAAAATAAATCAATAATTTATTAATATTTAGATTTCGCCTATATCCTGAATAATTCGTCTAATTGTCAGTCTCATATAAAACGTTTAGTTACCGCCTAACTATTTCTTGAACATTGGTTATATTAGTTATAGTTATGAACGAAACTAATCTTATTTAAAATTTTAAATTTGAATAGAAAGGAAGCAGGACCATAAATAAATGAAAATAAAGGAATATAACTTTTATTATTTATTAAAATTTTAAATAGTTTCACGAGGACCCGAGTGACCAGTCCAACGCTACTTCCACGAAGTTTCTCCCTCGTAATTTTTGTTCTCTCGAGAAAGCGACGGGAAAATCAGTTTTAGCAGAGAATCGAAAGAACAAAAGGGAAGTTGCTGAGAAACTCCTTCTCTCCACTTTCCCCTTCCACCGATAATTCAGGTAATCTGCATAGAAAACGTATATTTTACTTCTTTTTCCTGAGATTTTATGTTTTTCTCTTTCCTTTAGCCTTTTCGTGTGTTTGTTTATTCGATTCGCTCTGGGCGCGATTCACGATGTTATCCTGCACGTTTGTTGGACTGTTCCTTATTTCACTGAATCAGATTCTGCTCCTCGATTTCTATTTTTTTGAATTTCCGGGAAAATTTTCGTTTCTGTGATTTGGATTGTTCTCCGTTTCGGAAGTTCGTTTCGTTTTGGTGCTGCTGGTGAGCAGAGAGTGCGAGAGCTGTTCGGAACGAGATTTGTTAATCTGTAAATCTTCGAATCGCATTCAGTAGTGTGAGGTTTTGTGAACTAGATTGAGATTTATAGATCTCACTGGAGATTTATAGAACGCACAAGGCGAAGAACTGTTTCTTATTCTGAATGTGTTTGTTTTCTTTCCCTTAGCTTAAAGAAGAGCGTATTGGTTTAATCAAGGGTGTTATCTCTCCTGCGACGTAGCCATGAGTGGACAAGGACAGTTCAATAGCTCTCCGCGAGGGGAAGATAAGGACGTGGAGGCTGGAACTAGCAGCTTCACTGAGTATGAAGATAGTCCCTTCGACATTACCAGTACTAAGAATGCTCCCGTTGAGCGTTTACGCCGTTGGAGGGTAAGTGGTTTGGATGAATATGGTGTCCATTTGTTTTGTATTCTAACATTGTGAGAAACAATTTGGGGTTTTGTAGCAAGCGGCGCTTGTGCTTAATGCGTCTCGTCGATTCCGTTATACTCTTGACTTGAAAAGGGAAGAAGACAAGAAACGGATGCTAAGGAAGATGAGAGCGCATGCCCAAGCAATCAGAGTATAAATAAGCTTTGGCTAGTAAATTTACTTGTGTATACACTCTTTGTCGCCGTCTAATCGATGCTGTTTGATTCCTTAGGCTGCACACCTTTTTAAAGCAGCTGCTAGCCGTGTGAATGGTAATTTTCCTTAATTTTCGTTCTTTCATTCTGTTGTGTGAAGCACGTATTTATTCTCTTGAAGTGTCATAGTACCTTTTGTTTTATGTAGTTGACTGAGGTTTATTTCTTTTTAGGAATTACAAGTTCACCTCCAACACCTGGCGGTGGTGATTTTGGTATTGGACAGGAGCAAATTGTATCAATATCAAGAGATCAAAATTTAGGAGCTCTACAAGAACTTGGAGGGGTGTGTCTTTGCTATAGCTCATTTATTTACTTTATTTCCCAGCCATAAAACTTACTCATATATGTTTATTCCTGTTTTATTTCATTAGGTCAAAGGGTTATCTGGCCTGTTGAAAACAAACTTAGAGAAAGGTATACATGGGGATGATGATGACATATCGAAAAGGAAATCTGCTTTTGGATCAAACACATACCCCCAGAAGAAAGGGAGGAGTTTCTGGGTATTAATACTTTAAATATTTACTTTTTAGCAGCTTCCAAAGGCTGAGAATTTTCCGCCTCGATCTGTGGGGCTATTCCAGTTAATTAATATCTAATTCCTTCCTTTTTTTTTTGTTTACTCATGTACAACAGAGGTTTGTATGGGAAGCTTCTCAAGATCTTACTTTGATCATACTGATTGTCGCAGCAGCTGCTTCTTTGGCATTGGGAATAAAGACCGAGGTATTTAGTTGGTACATTATATATTTCTCAGCGCGTGCCTTGAAACATTGGGTCCTTTTCTAAATGACATAGTTTTATAATAGTTGACAAATAATTATAAGACAAGACTTTCCAGGAATATAAAACAATTTTTTCGGTCTTCCATACGCTGAAGCTATTGACTATCCATTCATATGCTTTTGTACTCATCCTTTGCTCTATGAGGAAAGTTGTTTTATCTCCATTATCCAAAGTCTTAATAGTTTTCTTATTTCTGTCCTGAGCTTTCGGTATCTCTTTTGCTGCCTTCTTAGGGTATCGAAAAGGGATGGTATGATGGCATCAGCATTGCTTTTGCCGTTCTTCTTGTCATTGTGGTGACAGGTATTGATATCCTCTGCTGAACCTGATTTCACTCATATATGTGATTGCTGCATGTATTATACTAATTTCTATACCTTTTCTCTTGGCAGCTACCAGTGATTATCGCCAATCTCTACAATTTCAGAACTTAAATGAAGAGAAAAGGAATATACGTTTAGAGGTGAGAGCTTGGATGATCATGCACCTTATAAATGGTATAATTTTTGCTGGTTTAATTTTTGAAAGTGCATCGTGAACATGCTTAGGTTACCCGCGGTGGGAGAAGAGTTGAGATTTCAATTTATGACATTGTGGTAGGCGATATCATACCTCTCAATATTGGTGATCAGGCAAGTTGCACGAATTTATCAATGCAGTAGCTCTTTTTCGAATTTCAGTATAGATAAAATTTATGTTATAATCTGAAAATAATTTCATTAGGTGCCTGCTGATGGAGTTTTAGTTGCTGGCCATTCTCTTGCGGTTGATGAGTCCAGCATGACGGGGGAAAGCAAAATTGTATGATTTACGCTCTGCCTTTGCATTTTGCAACGATGCCATCTTTGCATTTCATGTGTCTGAGCAAGCTGTTTCTCGCAGGTTCACAAAAACTCTACTAAGAATCCATTCCTAATGTCTGGTTGTAAAGTTGCAGATGGCCATGGCACAATGTTGGTAAGACTTGACGAACACTAACTTTTACTTTCTGTGACAGAGTAACTGTTGTCTTTCTAAAGAAAAATTGGAGAGTTTTTAAATATCCTTGGTTGGAGATCCTCTGCAGCAAAACATGTTTTTTTATGAGAGAAAAATTTGACTCGGAGGCGTTTAAAACTTCTGATAAGACTAGTTTTTTTTCCTGAATTTCTTATTTTCAGTCTAAAATTTATCTTCAAAACTCAGGTTACTGGGGTAGGGGTCAACACTGAATGGGGTTTACTAATGGCTAGCGTCTCAGAAGACAATGGTGGAGAAACACCATTGCAGGTGAGTAACAACCTTTTATCTGTTCATATTTTTTTTGGTTTTTGTTGCTCAATATTCATACATACTTTACTTCCTTTAGGTACGCTTGAATGGTGTTGCAACATTTATCGGAATTGTGGGGCTTACAGTTGCTGGCGTTGTATTATTTGTCCTTGTCGTTCGGTGCGTTAAAAATTTCTTTCTGACAACTAAGTACCACGTGGAGTAAATGTCACTGGTCATTGAACGAATCTTTGTTCCCTGCAGCTACTTTACTGGTCACACGAAGGGTGCAAATGGAGCCCCACAGTTTGTTGGAGGACAAACAAAATTTGATCACGTGCTAGATGATCTTGTTAAAATCATCACTGTTGCAGTAAGTGTTTCTTAGAAGAAATCAGCATGTCTAATACCATCTTCAGCTTCTTATTCAGCTCAACCTGTCGAATATTGTAGGTTACAATCGTTGTAGTGGCAGTGCCTGAAGGGCTTCCTTTGGCTGTCACCTTGACGTAAGTCTACTATCTTCTATATGTTATGGCCTCTTAATTACATGGTCACTCAAATTAATAGAAATTGATGGTTATGCTGTAAAATTCACTAGAGCGAGTTTGTCTTTCGTAACTGATCTTTTCTACTTCTTACTGGCAGTCTTGCCTATTCCATGAGAAAGATGATGGCAGATAAAGCTTTGGTATGTATCTTTTTATTTTGGGTCTCGATTAGTTTGCACTAAAACTAATACAAATTCATATAGGGAATGATATTGGCTACTTATACTAAGTTTAATTTCAGGTGCGCAGGCTTTCCGCCTGTGAGACAATGGGCTCTGCAACAACAATTTGCAGTGATAAGACGGGAACTTTGACCTTAAATGAGGTGAATCTTAGTGCTCTTCCTTCTTTTTTTTATTTGCTAACACACTAACAATAAGCAATATAAAGCCTAGCTAAGCTTCTGCTACTTGAATTGTGTGCCTAACAAGCGAAACGTCTAATACTTTCTATTTTCTCAGATGACTGTTGTTGAGTGTTATGCTGGGTGCCAAAAGATGGATCTTCCGGACAGTAGCTCCAAATTGCCACGTACTTTTACATCCATACTTGTTGAGGGAATTGCTCATAATACAACTGGCAGTGTGTTCCGATCTGAAGTAGGATAAATTCTTTGGAAATTTAACTGATTTTCCATTTGGTATCTACCTCAGTTGATTTAATTTAATAATGTATATGTGCTTGGTGAAAACAGAGTGGTGAGATTCAGGTTTCTGGATCGCCAACAGAAAGAGCAATTCTCAATTGGGCGATAAAGGTGTATTTTCCTGCTACATTTCCCTGGTTCCAGTTTATATTAATGTGCGGAGAACTAATCCTTTCGATTTTTTTTTTTGAGCTCTGCAGTTAGGCATGAATTTCGATGCCGTTAGGTCTGAGTCTTCTGCTGTACATTTTTTTCCATTCAACTCAGAGCAGAAACGTGGAGGCGTAGCAGTGAAATCAGTACTGTGTTTCCAGATTCTCAACGTCCTTTGCTTTGTTTTTTATTTATCTTTTATCGATGTTTTCCCCTTGCTAGTCACATCCTCAATAACTTTTAATTTAATTTCAGCCAGATTCGACTGTCCATGTTCACTGGAAAGGCGCTGCCGAAATTGTTTTGGGTTCCTGCACACACTATATGGATGAGAATGAGAGTCTTGTAGATATGAGTGGCGATAAGGTTGATGATCACTGAGTCTCTTTATCATAATTTGTCGTAAAAACTTTGTGTCTTGTTTCAAGACCGTTTGCTTACTGCAAGTCCAAGTCAAAACTACTTTCTATTTGTTTTTTCTTGTATGCTATGAAACCTTTCTATCCAAAATCAGTGCCAAATTTGGTAATGAGAGTTTTGATATAATACTTGTATTATCCGCTGAATCAAGTCTTGTTGTTTCAGATGGCCGAGTTAAAAGATGCTATCAATGATATGGCTGCAAGGAGTCTCCGTTGTGTTGCAATTGCTTTCAGAAATTTTGAAGTGGATAAGATTCCAACTGATGAAGATCAACTTTCTAGATGGGTATTACCTGAGGATGATCTTGTCCTGCTGGCTATTGTTGGTATCAAGGTAAGCAGTACTACTGCTAGTTCTCTTGCCTATTGAAGAGTCTTGTGGGCGCCCTGATGTGATTCTGTAAACCATATTAGTGTGTATTAAAGTAGCATTACTTATTGCAAGTTTTTCTACATTGTAGGATCCATGTCGCCCAGGTGTCAAAAATTCAGTTCTACTATGTCAACAAGCTGGAGTCAAGGTCCAATATCTCATTTGCTTCTTCCCCTGAGATTCATATTATGTTATTTTCTAGACTGCTCTATTTCTCATGGGCGTGTATAATCTTCTAATTTCCACTATTGGCTTCAGGTTCGAATGGTAACTGGTGATAACATTCAAACTGCCAAAGCCATTGCACTGGAGTGCGGTATATTAGCTTCAGACTCAGATGCTAGTGAGCCTAATCTGATCGAAGGAAAAGTTTTCCGATCCTATTCAGAAGAAGAAAGAGATAGGATTTGTGAAGAGATATCTGTAAGAGCCTTACAATTTAGGTTGTGATCAAAGGCAATTATTTAATGGTACCTGATGACATTGTTTCTAAACTTGAAGGTAATGGGTAGATCATCACCCAATGACAAACTTCTTCTTGTGCAATCGCTGAAGAGAAAGGGACACGTCGTGGCTGTAACTGGTGATGGAACCAATGATGCTCCTGCACTGCATGAGGTTCAATCAATATATTAAAACAGACCTCGTATGTGTAACCTTTAAAGAACAATATTAATAGTGAGTATCAAACATTTTCTTTTGTCCCCTGAATTTCAGGCAGATATAGGTCTCTCTATGGGTATCCAAGGCACTGAAGTTGCAAAGGAAAAGTCAGACATCATTATCTTGGATGACAACTTCGAATCCGTTGTAAAGGTTCGTATCCTTTGGGGGTTTTATGATCTTTACAATTATCGTGAATTGGATATGCATTTTTGTAATGATGTGCTTCCTCTAGGTTGTCCGATGGGGTCGGTCTGTGTATGCCAATATACAAAAGTTCATCCAGTTTCAGCTCACGGTTAATGTCGCAGCTCTTGTCATCAATGTCGTGGCTGCCATATCCTCGGGTGATGTTCCTCTAACTGCAGTACAGGTTCGATATATTAAATTTATTCATTCTCATCTGCACAAAAAGCATTCACTGTTAGTAAAGACTGGTCTCCCCTATCTTTGTAGCTCCTCTGGGTCAATCTTATAATGGATACTCTTGGGGCTCTTGCTTTAGCCACCGAACCACCAACCGATCACTTGATGGATCGAGCTCCTGTTGGCAGAAGGTACGACTTGAGCCTGAACATGTATGAAGTCTGAGTAATCTCAATTTCTCTTCCCATTTACATATCTATCTCTTATTTCCAGAGAACCTCTCATCACAAATATCATGTGGAGAAACTTGTTTGTACAAGTAAGTCATCCTCTTATTCTTTCCCTTACTTGTCTAAAGATCATATTATCTAACCCTTATCTGCTACTCCAATTGTTTTTGCATATGATTAGGCGATGTACCAAGTGACAGTCTTGCTAGTCCTCAATTTCCGTGGAATAAGTATTCTTCATCTGGATCATAAGCCCAACGCCGAGAGAGTGAAGAATACAGTCATCTTCAATGCCTTTGTCATCTGCCAGGTAAAAAGATAGACACTGACTCGCCTGTATTCAGAAAAAAGCTTGGACACATCAGAAAACAAACTTAATTCTAATTTTGGTTAGATCTTCAACGAGTTCAACGCACGAAAGCCAGATGAATTCAACATTTTCCAAGGAGTTCTTCGTAATCACCTCTTTGTGGGCATCATCTGTATCACCATTGTGCTCCAGGTACTGACCATCTCTCTCGTGTTCCTGCAAAGTAATTTACATCTGATACATACATAAACGGTTTGTTTCGTGTTGTTAAATGTTTTAATAGGTAGTCATCGTCGAGTTCCTTGGAACATTTGCCTCAACGATTAAGCTTGACTGGGAGATGTGGCTCATCTCTATTGGGATAGGCTCCATCAGGTTTGTTTGTTAACTTTTGTCTAAGGTTGTTAATCATGTTCATAAACTCACCAGAAAATTTATGTTTTGTGTTTTATATTTAACCAGTTGGCCTTTGGCGGTGATCGGAAAATGCATACCGGTTCCAGAAACTCCGGTTAGCCAATACTTCAGAATAAACCGGTGGAGAAGGAATTCATCAGGTACGTAAAGTTACTTTGCCAAAACCATGAGATGCGTCTAGAAAAGCTATAATCGTTACTAAAAGCTTTTATATGTGCTGTTAACTTTTTTCAGGTTAACGATTAGTTTGGAACGAGAAGACAATTAAAAAAATACCAGAAGTGGATTTAGTAATAGTATCCAAACCTGTGAATACTTTTATACTATTTTACCTCTCTCTATCTCCAAGTATTTTCGCAAAATGCTTCTTCGTTTTTAGTATCGTTTAAGGGCATGAAACAAAATGCAAAATATTACCTATTTTTGTTTAGTTTACTATTACTGTTTTACCTGAAATGTTCAAAGTTGAGATGAAACGAAAGTATCTGACTGAAAAGTGAATCGATCTCTAGTAGCTAATATAAATTTCAATATGGTTCGAGTAATTAACAGACCATCACTTTTTTTTATATTTGAAGTCTCGAAACTGTCCTGATGCTACTCCAAAGTTGAACATTCTCCGGAACCATTTATTAGTAGGCAGACTTGCGAGAACGAGAAGCGGCGTACGCTTGGTAACGCATAACTCTATTTCCTTAATTAGCTAATCACCATCCTTGATCACCTTTTATTTTATTGATCTCAAGTAATTGAACTCCCGAAAAATATTCATTTCCTCAAAAGTCCACCAAAGTTTCTCGTCCATACAATCATTTGTGTTGCCAATATAAAGCAGAAGAGTCACTCTCATTCCAAATCATATTTACCATTATTATTATCTTCTTCCTCTACAGAAAACTCATACAAAGTTATAAACACATATATACATTACACATCTATTAAAGATGATATGCGAAGAGGCATATCAGTATCAACAACTACATGCACAAAATGATCACATGATGACAATGATGATGATGGACTTGAGCCAATCACCACTCTCACCACCCACATTACCATCAAACAACATTGACAACAGTGAGGAAGAGAGACTAGAGGATGTGAATTTGAGTGGCATGGCATTACAATCTCTCCCAAATCCTTCCCTTGATTTGGGAATTATTTGCAAGCTTGATCTCTCCAACAATCATATCAAGGTATATTCCATACATACATATTAACAATCATATTAGTCTCAAATGTGTTTCTGTTTGTGAATTATAACAGAAAATACCAGAATCTCTAACAGCTAGATTACTGAACTTGGTAGCGTTAGATGTTCACTCAAACCAGATCAAAGCTCTTCCAAACTCCATCGGTTGTCTCTCTAAGCTCAAGATCCTGAATGTATCCGGCAACTTTCTCGTTTACCTCCCCAAAACTATTCAAAATTGCAGGTACACCCCTCAAAAGATTCAAATCATCAAACTCTCAACTCTGAACCAAACCAATCATACATATATAATATGATTGAATCATCTGTCTTCCTTTGTTTTGGGTCTTACCAGGTCACTCGAAGAACTAAACGCAAACTTCAACGAGCTGATTAGATTACCAGACTCCATAGGGTTAGAACTAACCAATCTGAGGAAGCTCTGTGTCAACTCCAACAAGCTCATTAGCCTACCAGCCTCCATCACCTACCTCACTTCCCTACGTGTCCTCGATGCTCGTCTCAATTGCCTTATGATCCTCCCTGATGACCTCGAGAACCTCATCAACCTCGAGATCCTCAATGTCAGCCAAAACTTCCAGTACCTTACCGAACTCCCATCTTCTATCGGTCTTCTCATGAACCTCCTTGAGCTAGATATCAGCTACAATAAGATCACAGTCTTGCCTGAGTCCATTGGATGCATGAGGCGGCTGAGGAAGCTGAGCGCGGAAGGAAACCCGATAGTGTCCCCACCCATAGAGGTTGTGGAGCAGAGCTTGCAGGCGGTGAGAGAGTATCTGAGCCAGAAGATGAATGGTAGACTGGTGAACACCTCGCCAAAGAAGAAGTCATGGGGATTCCGTAAACTGGTCAAGTATGGAACATTCAATGGCAGGTCAAGGGCTTGGACTAGGGAAGAGAGAGAAGGTCTCATCATGCCTGAGTACCGTCCCATTGATATCTTAGCTTCAAACAGGTTCCCTGGTATCTCACCTCGGCGTATCTTCTCTCCAAGAACCTATTTCAGCAGATAATAATAATGCAGACAGTAAAGAACATTCATTCTATCTATCAACCATTAACGTAAGCCATCACTAATTGTATAAAAGTGTATGTATATATATACGGCATTCACATTTCAAACTTCTTATTGTAAATCATGTAACCAAAATTATATAATATAACAGTCTCTCCTTTCGCATTCCCATCCCTTCAAGATTCTTTGAAATAACCGTGAAAGTGCCAAGATTTATGGCTTGTAAGAGACACAAAACACTGTCGGTTTCAGGACAACTCATTCCCAAGTGAAATGATCTGTAAGGCTACCAACAAAACTGAGGAATCACAATAGCATATTACAACATGAATCTAAAGTTTGAACCATAGCAAATGAGATTTGACATAAGAAATCGAGTTCAAGCAAGCTGCAACTTCGCAAGGCTCGAGAATGCTTACTGCTAAACCTGAAGCTATGAACCAATCCAACAATCCAACTAAACGATGAGGCTGATATCTCAAACGTAGACGCAGATGTCTAAACATCATAGTCGAGAAGCTAACATTCAAAGCTGAAATTCCCATTACCAAACAAAAAAAACTCAGAACCAAGTAGCATCTGGTTTCAGTGAGCACATAAGCTTAAACACACACATCTTTTTTCCAACGATCGAATCATAAAAAGATCTGTAAGGCGACCAAAAGAGCTGAGCATTCACATAAAATATATCACAATCGACTCAAAGAACCAGGCTTCTGAAAGTGTTGAACCATAGCAAAGGAGAAGTTAACACAAGAAACAGAGTTCAAGAAAACTGAAAGCTATGCACCAAACCCAACTTCAAAATCTCTACTTTATTTGTAAGTTGTAACCATACCAACACAAGTCTGAACGATGATATTTGATATAACAAACGCAGATGAACATCGTTGTCGAGATACTACCACTCAAAGCTAAATTTTTCATTACAAAACGAAGGAACTTAGAACCAAGTAGAGTCTGGTTCACATAAGCTTAGAAAACACATAAAGTTCACATCTTTTTTTCCAAAGTATCCATCTTTAAACTACAGAGAGCGATCTAATGGAGATAACCGGGAATCTTAATACGGATAAAGAGCATACTCATCACATAACCAATCACAATCGACGAGATTCCCGCCGTAGCATACGATGCCTTCACACTCTTAGCTCGATTCTTATCAAGCGCTAGATCCAGCATTATGATCCCGATCCCACCCATCACGAACATGAACCCCGACGAAAGACCTTCGATTATGTACTGCCCGTTGACCCGACCCGACATGAACACGACGGGGCGGATCGCCCCTGTGACTGGGTCCTGGGTCGATCCGATACCTGGAGGCTCGACGATCACGTCGTAGATGAATCCGGAGATGACGAGGAAGTAGGTGAGGAGGATTAGAGCGAAGACAGTCATCGGAGATGGGAGTGTGAAGGTAGGGAGCTTGAGACGGAGACGCGGCGGCCGGAGGAAGGAGAAAGGGATTGTGCGGAGGATGTGGAAGATTGGATCGATTGAGGATTCAACGGAAGTGTCTGACATTGCGGATCCGGTGGCTGTGGAATCGGTTCTCGGAGCCATTTACCGTTGGATCTCTACTCTAAAGCTATCTCGTGAAGAAGAAGAAGGACGAAGAGTTTGCTCTGTTTGGATACTCAGATAATGTTATCCGTTATATGAGTTTTCACATGTTGATTTCAAGTGCAAAATTAGATGTAGCTATATATTACACGTGGAAATGAAAAAAATGATCGGTGACTTTTTCATAAATGTGAGTGATATCATATCTTCCAACTTTTTTGTTTTTGCTCTTTTTCTTGGTCAAATCTAACCACTTTATAATGTTACTTTCTGTTAACTTGATATAAAATAATAAATAAACGTGACAAATATGAAAAAAGATATGGATATTTGAATGAATTTATATTTGATAGAAATATATACATGCCGTTAACAGACTATTTTTCTAAAATCGAAAAGGAAACAAAATCCATTGGACTATATTTAAACAATGCAGATACTATCATACCAAAAGCATCTCTAATGGGAATATATATCCATTGGAATTCAAAAAAAAAAAATATATATTAATATTTAATTATAAGATTATTAGTATATATACATATTAATATATATATTTAGAATTTTAATGGGTAAATATTATTTCTTAAGTTTATCACAGCTGAAACCATGAATTACTATCAAAACCAGAACTACTAACAAATCTGTCAACCGAATATATAGCTACCTACCTACAAACATGTCAATATTCTAGAAGCATATACTATAAACAATATCACAACAACTGGACTCATCAATCACGCTAACAACCAAAACTGTAAAGAAATCTATTTACCGAATATAGAACTTCCTTAAAACCACGTCACTGGTCTCTAAACCAAATCAAACAAAAATCTTACCTGAAACACATACTTCAAATTGATGTCGCCAGAAGACTTTTTCTAATTTACTTTCCCTTTCTAATTTTTTTTTTTTTTTTGATAACGCTGAACGGTCATGAGAGATGTCCACAACAACAACAAAATATTTAAAATAATGAAGATATTTTAACTACTCTTAAAATCTCAATATTATTATTCATATTGTATTTATATCAACTGAGATTTTATAAGTTACCTTTTAAATAATTATTGATATATATATATATATTTGTACTGATAAATCTTCGTTTTCCAATAAAAATATTTTTTTAAAAAATGTATAAATAATTAAAGGAAATTGCAACGTATACAACTTATGAAAAAAAAAAAAAATCTCCCAAACCATCATCCAATAAACAATACCAAAAAGGTCTTAATTTGTATATGCATTTAACTTTTCTAAAGACCTAAACGTGTTTATTAACCCTATATAGAGTCCCTATATACATTTATCATTTCCCCTCACCACAGCCTCTATACTACATCTTCGGCCGATCATGATCTCCGACGAAGTTGAACCAACGCAAAACAAGACGGTTCCCGAGTCACCATCTATGTTTTCGTCACTACCAGACGAAATCATAGAGAACATTCTTGCCCGTGTCTCGAGATGGAAGTACCCATCTCTCTCTCTAGTCTCAAAGAGATTCCACTCTCTCTTATCATCTAAACAGATCTACAAGACGCGATCTCAAATAGGAGCCAATGAAACATGCATCTACATCTTGATAAAGTTCCCCGATCACCCACGTGCGAGCTGGTTTAGTCTTCGGACGAAACCTAATAAACAAAACCGAACCAAACCGAGAGGGAAGATTAGGTTTAAGCGTGACTCGAGTGGTTTTTCGGTTGTTCCTATACCTTCCTCTCCTACCGATACTTTTCCCGACCTATATTACATCACAATGGTTGGTCCTGAAATCTACATAATCGGTGGACCCTACAACAAACCGTCTTCCTCAGTTCGGATCTTGGATTGTCGGAGTCACACTTGGCGTGGTGCCCCTAACATGACCGTGGCACGAGAAGGTGCGCAGACACTTTTACTCGATAAGAAAATATATGTTATGGGAGGTTGCGATATTGACAAGTACAACGCCAACTGGATTGAAGTTTTCGACATCCAAACTCAGTCTTGGTCAGCCTTGCCTGGTCCTGGAGCTGATGATGAAGACGAGTTACGTAATGTCTTACGCAAAAATGGTGAGTATTGTATATTTCATTTGTTCGGAAGGGAAATTTACGTAGCTGCAGTTGACAAGGACTACACTTACGAGGTGGAAAATGGTACGTGGAAACTTGTAAAAGAGAAGTCGAGGTTCTTATTAGATTCAGTACATGTTACGTATGGTGTGGGGAATGTAACATGTTGTTGCACTGAGTCCGGGCGCTTAAAGTGGTCTAGCTTTGGTATTGAGGGTAGAGAGTGGAGAGATATTAAGGGTTTGGAAAAACTCTGTGAGCATCCTACGAGAGGTTTAAAGAATGGGAGACATTTTGGACTGGTGGAATGTGGTGACCAACTTGTAGTTATGTGGGATCCGTATCCCATTTCTTCTACTGAACCATGCAACAAGATTTGGTATGCAAAGATTTCTTTAGAATCAAGATGCAGTGGACGTGAGGTGTGGGGAAAAGTTGAGTGTGTTGATGTGCTTACCTTTCCTATCGGATCATATGAATGGTTTGGCTGTGTTGATGCGTCGGTTTGATGTATGAGTTAGTTTCTTTTGCTTTGAACATGCTGTTTTGTTCTTTGAGACAATCTTTTTTTTTTTTTGAACTTTAATAAAAGTTTAACGCAAAGTTTGAACCATCTTCTCCTGCTGCTTATTAACTAGATGCTTTACCTTGTACAATAAGAAAGTACATTTACAGAAATACAAATACGAGAGAATCAATATATAACATTTTATCTTATTCATGTATTAGAAGCTGAATTTTATTAAGGAACATAAAATGTATGTACAGAGGCAACAATAAAGCTACAAAATCCCAAAAAGATTAAAGGAGGGGAAGACCTGAGACTTTATCTATATATCACTACACAACATTACTATCACTCTTTTTCTTTCCGACGTCTTTAACTACCGACCTAATCTTAACCGCCGGAGCCAAATACACCACCCTTCACCAATAAACATAAACAGTTTCACCACCATCCCTAAACATGATGATGATGATGATGATTCTGGTGACTGGTTATTCTTTCTGGTGGACCAAAACTTGTTTTTCCTTTTACGTATCTTTCTTCGTCGCTAATGATACAGAGGAGACTGTACAGAAATAAAGATAGAGAGGGAAGAGCTTCTTATACCATCATCTTTAAGTCTGAAAGATCATCCATGGGTATTTGAAGTCCAAGGAGATCTATATCATTATCTTGTAACGCATCGTCATCCATGTTTAACCATGAGCTTAGATCTCCTGCTTGTGCATCGAAATCATCTGGACCACCTAAACCGTCTGGTATCTGCAGGCCAGATAGGTCAAGTGGCTCTGTCTCGTCCAGTGTCTCCAAGTTACTGTAGTCGCTGTTGTTGCTATTAGTTGGTTTTGACGATGATGATGTTCTGTTCTGCTCCAAGATATTGACAGAAGAAGAAGAAAACATGGGAGTTGTTTTCTGCCTAGGTTTTGTTTTCGATTTCCGTTCACCCTTGGCGTTATTGGATAGTGCAGGCCGACCGATCTTGTTAGTTCCTCCACCTCTTGATGAAGAAGCCTGTCCTTTTCCATCTCTCTCCCTGTCACTTCTCTTCCCTTTTGTACTGCTTGAAAGTGGTGTCCCACACACATCATCAAGTAGCAACTCTCTCTCCTTCGTTCTATTTGACAACATCGTTTCATCTTTCCCTTCCCGCAAAGCTTTTTCAGAAGAATTGGTATAACTCTCTCTGTTTTGTGCCAATGATGAGCTTGGTTGTGCTGCCAGAGACAAAAAAAAGGGAGAGATTCGAGTTAACAGAGAGTTTGTGGGTTCAAAATCATAGTAAAGGCAAAAAAATAAAAATTCATACTTGAAGCTGATAAAATATCTTCCTTGTCTGTGGGATTATCTTCAACTTGTGTCAGCCCGGCAACGAGTATGTTCTTGAATGTAGACTCACTAAAGCAGCTTTTGCCTGTTTCTTCGAATTGTCGACATCTTCCAAGCGTCCTTTTCACGAAAGCAAATGCGGCCTGCTTTGATATCTTGTTAGCCGAACTCTTTCCACTAGCGGAGTGATGGCGCCGACTTGCCTGTAAACAAAAATCCATATAAAATTATCACAAAATGAACTTGGAATAAACCATTTAGCCAAAAAAAGAACCTACCTTGCTCTTTTCATACGCCATTTCGATGAGTTTTTCATAACCGAGCCGATCAAACTCCCTATATAAGGGAAAAGAATCAGAAAACAAAACCGTCAGATCACAGCTCAGATCATTAAAGGCGTGCAAGAAAAGCAGAAGAGAGACAAATTCATACTTCTCCTGAAGTACTTTCATTTCTAGGGCAGGCGTTAGTAACCGGTTCAGCATCTGTTTCTTCTTGGAACCCTTAAGTTTTAAGATTGAAAGCATCACAAAGTTAGCTATTTTGAGAACACAATAGTAGTAAACAAGTAAATCAAAAACGAAAAATAATCATAATTTGCCAACATATGTTGTTAAAAAGGAAGATAAGAACACGTGGAAAACATACCACCTCGTAGATAGCCTCCTCTAACGTTTTGATCTCGTCAACTATCCCTTCATCCTCCACGTTTGAGATATTAGGCTGCAAGAAAACACAACGACAACACATCAATCAGCGAACTATAGAAATCTGAGTCCAGATCCAGGGAAGTATACCATGGGTTCCAAGCAAATGCCAATAGATTGAGCTTCCAAATATATCTTCTCATCTATCCTCAAAGTTTCATACTGAATGTCTGAAAAGTCGATGGATAAGTGATCTGTAAATCTACCATTGACATTGTGGGCTGAGCTATCCACACCCTTGAGCGAGATAACAGACACATCATCTTCTAGCTCATCAAGTTCCAGTTTATCACTTCTATAACCATTGAACTCCATATGATTCAAATCACTGAATTCTGACTCAGCATCGGCTCCAAATCCATCAAATTGTAAATCTTCATTTACACTGGCTGAGTCCTCTGAAATCAGAGCTGATAGCAATCTCTGATAAAGGGGTGAAGCTTTAGAATCCACTCTGCTGGTTGTAAGTCCCTCGGGTAATTTTTCACGACCTTCGAAGTCTGAAGATCTCACAACTGGTGTAGTACCCATGGAGGAAAAGTCACCCTGAAAGAGAAAACGGTTATGACATTGCAAAGGCCAAATATGCAATAAATCATTGTGCGTAAAACCTCTATTGAAAGAAATGCAGGAAAACGAATTACCAACTGTTTCACAAAATTAATATGTGCATCAGATATAAAGCAAAAATAGCGCTCCATTTGCTTCCAGAAAGAGCTAGGAAAATTCTGAGCTGCATCAAAGAACCAGACGGATAAATCTAAAAGAAAATCTATTAAAAAAAATACATAAATGAGAAACCAAAGAATTACTTACCAAAGCTTATAGCCGAGTTAACAGCAGCTAGTAGCTCTTCATGCCCATCATCTGAGGCAATAAAGAAAATAAAAGTATTTATAAACTATAAATAAAAGAAAGAAGAAACACCAATCCTGCTAAAGAACAAATCTGATTAATTGAACTGACCAAGAAAATTTAGTGTTGTAGCGTTAGCCGATGTATTTCTCTGACGTTTGTAAGCCTTGCGGTCAGAGAGTTTCCTAGTGGGTGGACGACCTGCCCTGCTGCAGAGAGCGTTAAAAACTAGGAGATAAGCCTCATGAAACCTAACTACAGGTACTTGAAACAGGGTCCTCTACCTTTCATTCTTGTCAGAACTATTTCTTGCACTGCGAAGTTGTTTTGTTGTTCCGTGTCTCATAACTCCCATTGGGTTGACAGACCTTGTTGAACCAAAGCCACGGCCTGTCCTTCCTTGTCTCCTCACTCCATCCCCAAGCTCTTCTCCAGAGACAAGCTTGTTTTTTCTCGATTGTAAACCAGTGATGGAGAGCTTACGAACATTCAGAGCAGCTTTCCCATCGACCTCATCAGATTGCTTTCCCTTGTCTTTAGATTTGATCTCAGGGGGGCTAAATTCTTCACTTCCTGATAAAGCTGTTGTAGACAAGCTATTCTCACATTTTAATTTCATTCGAGGAGAAGCTGCTGGCGAGCGTCTATGAAATCCAAAACTTGTTTCACTACAACCAACATCTGACATGTTATCTGATGAAGGAATGTCGTCATTGCTTGAAACAATTGGGACCAAGTTCGTTCTCCTTGCAGCACGGGATATCTTTTGTGGTCTTTGACTGGCCCATTGAGTGACAGGTGGTGATGAAGACCGATTTGATGTCATACGCTTGCGATTAGGAACCCCACACAACAACGGAGGTTTGTTTGCACAACCAGAAATATCCCAATCACTTGGAGAAGGAGTGTTATGGACAACTGGAGAAAGTTTCGGCGGAAGCCCTGATCCTGATCTCGGACCACGAACTGTAACATTTATTTTTGGGCTTGAAGAATTGCATTCATCGTGAATATTTGACCTGAAAAGAACCCAGCAGAGAGTAACAAGAATTTTTTAATACGACATCAGAAATAATACAGGCAAGAAAAATTGACGAATGTGATCTAGCGAAATATTGGCAGGTGTAGTTAGATTGTAAGTTTGTTAACACATACTTGTTGATAGCCCTGAGATTCACCCTTTCCTTATCTGAAGCAATAGCTCGTTCTCTCTTCTCATTGTACAACGAATTGTGATCTGAATCCCTGGAGGGCAAGGAAGCCCCTGCCAAGCCTGTCTGCCGAGAGAGGCTATCAGATCTTCCGTATGGAACAGCCCCGTTTACTGCCCCATGCCTACACGAGTAATTCACACAGAAACATTAACCAATTGCATGACTATTAAAAGAGAGTCGCAATAACCTTCATTGACAGACGGTAGAGAAATGTATGATGAGCTAAAGAAGAGATGGTGCTCAATCAGACAGGCGCTAAAACAAAAGATCTTCGGTATAATTTCAGCCACTAACCTAAATTCCATAACCAATCAAATGGATTAAAGTAATTGTCGAATCAAAAGGTCATTGCGTAGGTTTATAAAGGCACCGTTGTTCTCATCTTAACTTTGTTCTTTTCTACTTGTGTCATTCAATGAATTCTTAACAAAACAAAAGAAGCTTAAAGAGGAAATTGCTTAATACCTTAACATGTTCGAGTCACCATTCAATCTCAACCTGGAATCACCAGCTGATTTTGGTATGCCCTGCTTCAAATCCCGGTAACCATCAACAGCTTTATTTGAAGCCAAACTAGAAGAAGCATCTGTTTTTATGCCAGATCGTTTTTTCTTCATTTTCGACTTTTCCCAACCATCAATACCAATTGGAGATCGAACTTCACCCTGAACTGCATTATGATTTGCCAGCCTCATTGTGTCTTTATCTATAGCAGCTCGAACAATAGCATTACTTCGAACATCCATCTGAATCACATAATAGCAAAATTAAAATAATCTGAATTTGTACTTACCAATTAGTTAAAGTAATATGAATTAAGAATAACTGCCAGATGCTTTTCTTATTTAGAGTCCAAAATTAAAAACAACATCCTGCGGTATGAAAGTACTTTATAAGATCAGAACACAATAAGCATAGACGAAAAGAAAAAGCAATTGAGAAACTCTAACAGGACTAATGCTCTGTGATATATTCAGGCTTGAATATGACATTTCCCATACATTGAATACTGGAAGCACAATTACCTTACACGAAGAAGTTTCTATACAATTATTTGCTACTAACAATTCTAGCTTAATTCTATTATAGCAGTCCGGATTCTATATTCTCCTATGAAGAATACATGTGACACAAAAGGTCTGTTCAATAGACCTATGAGCCAATATATTTGTTGAAAACAGCTCCACAAGAATAATAACCCAAAGTATATCTTGTCAAACAAAAATCAGGAATTACCATGGAAGTACGGGTCCGCTTATTTAGAGCACCACTTTTAGGTCGTTCGTCCACCCTTTGCTGGTCAGACTCAGAATAGTCAGGCAGAGTCTGACTTTGAATTCCCATTTTACCTAAACCAGGCCCTAAAGCCAAGCGATCACCAGAGCGGTCACTGGAAAACCCTTCTGGTCGAGACCTTTTCTTTGTCGGTACAGTAGGAAAAAACTTGTTAAATACAGAGGACGCTTCGTTGAAAATTTTGACACGTTCCCTGCAACAGCAGAAATCCAATTAGGTAAATAAAACTCCGAAAGTTTGATAACAAAATTTTAAATTTCTTTGGTTTTATGTGAAAAGTCTATCAACTTATCGTAATAAACTACCTGGCCTTCACATTGTTTTCGCGTAGACCAGCCTTTAGTCTTTTGATCTCTTCTGGTATAGGAGATGGAATTAACTTCCCTTTCAGCGTTGTGCTTGGAGATTCATCTCCTTGAATCCCAAGAGCAATATTCACATGACGCTTAAAGTCACCGTGACGAATAGACTTGTGATCCGCGGCAACCACCTTCGGATCAAAACGCAAACACTGAAAGAAATTCGTTACATCGGTTTGTGCTAATGGTGCAGTGCACCTCAACGTGTTAGGGTGAGAAGATGAGACAGGATGTTCAATCCTCTCGCGAAAGCTACTAGATCTTTCCATCTGTGCTGCTAAGTTAGACCTGTATAAAGTCCTATCTGGCCCACCAGAAGAATAATCAAACTTCCCAGGTGCTGACATCCCCTTAGCTTTCGCAAGTCCACTGTTTTATTTATAAACACTATACACGCAGTGGCACATGACAAGCTTGAGGAGTTGCAGCACATATATGCTAAATTCTCAGCTGTCGAATTATTTAGAAGGTGCACCTGAAAAGTGACAAAGCGGAATCAAAACCACAAGCCCCGAGAACAATTTACCACGAGGATTGAATTGCAAGACCAAGAGAGACAAATCAAAAGAAATTTGGAAGTAGAAAGCATACATGAAAACAAGTAACATTTGTACCAACCGTCTTTAAAAGCACACAGAAAAGTATACAAACACTCAAAAATTACAAAAAATAGAAACAATAAGAATATGAGGTTTCGGAGTATTTGAGTTCTTCACACAATCCTAACATATATTTGCTTCATACCGTCAAAAACCATAGACACAACAACGCACTTGTAAGAATAAGCAACTAAGATATCATACCACCCAACTGAAGAACTTAAACTAGTAAGGAGGAGACAAATGAATCTACCAATGTACAAGAATGCGAAAATCTCAAGTATAGTGAACTAGGCGAGAATGGAGATGGCATCCAGGTGAAACTGTTCACAGATCTTAGTTGGGGTGGTCAAGCACATGACAAAATTAGTCAGTAAAAATCATCAACCACATAATCATCAACCACATATCTGCATTGCTGACTAATAATAAAACTAAAATGCATCCGCAACTTCAAACATAATGATTTTCCCAAAGCCGAAAGTGTATCAAAAATTTCAAACTCCTCTTTTTCCATAAATCTCGTGTTTTTCAAACTTCATTGCCACTATAAACTAGAAATAACCAAAATTCACAGCTTGAAGTAACCAAAGCAAACTCAATCACAACAAACAAACCCTAGAAGAAAACTGAATTAAAAAAAAATCACATGAACTTCATGAGACGAAGTCAATCATCAACAATAAGCAGAGAAACCCACAGAAACGTAACCCTAGAACCCGGATCAAACTTCATAGATAGAAGATGAGAGAAACAAAACCTCGTTACCTTCGAATCCAGAAAATATAGATTTCCCGCGATTACAGAAAAACTCTCCCCCCAAAATCAGGGACCTACGAGAGATTGAATCGATCAAATGAGTACGTGAAGAGCTCAAAATCGAAATCAAACGACGTCCCTGCAGCAGCAGCAGCCATGAGAGGACGGGATCGAGACGAACCGCGCCTTCGTTGGTTTGCTGTTTTTGATCGGGAGATTGGCTATCGAGAAATTACGATATTACCCTTTGGATAAACTTAGAGGATGATCGGTCCCCTATGGTGACAGTAGGGGTAATCTGGTAATATGTAGAAGTCAAGCCGGCTTTAAAAGTAGCTAAATGGCTTTTATTATGAACAAAGCTGCGACGCTTTGACGAATGACGATTTTAACTGTTTATAATATAGTCCGAATAGTTGGATAATATCACAACTTTTATATCATTTCTAATCAACACTATGTTTCTGGTAGTTATCCACATTCAGTTAA
>MU105987.1:207231-208820 GCA_012274485.2 Sinapis alba | reverse complement strand
AATGGCGGTTAACGTTCGCGGTGCTGCTGCGTTTATCAAACATGCAGCACGTGCAATGGTGGCTAGTGGCACACGTGGTTCAATAGTTTGTACTACTAGCGTTACGGCGGAGATTGGTGGTCAGGGACCTCATGGATACACAGCGTCGAAGCATGGGCTCTTAGGGCTGATTAAGTCAGCTTGTGGTGAGTTGGGGAAACATGGGATTAGAGTAAACGGCGTGGCGCCGTTTGCGGTGGCGACGGCGATGACTAGCCGTGATGAGGAGACGGCGAAGCAGGTGGAGGGATATTGTGAAGCCGTGGGAATTCTGAAAGGTGTTGTGTTGAAGCCTAAGCACGTGGCGGAGGCTGCTTTGTTTCTTGCTTCTGATGATTCTATTTATATTAGTGGTCATAATCTAGTAGTGGATGGTGGATTTAGCGTCGTTAAGCCTCTTTAAATGATAAAAATTGGGGGGGTTTAAAACTCTTAACCTATGTAGCCTTAATAAAAATGATGGTCCAAATAAAAAATATCCTTTTAATATTTAAAACTTTAAGTAATATTATCTTATTGTAATAAAAATAAAATAATAATTTTAATTATTTATTGTTTAACTTTTTATTTCATATAATATTATCAAATTGTAATTTTTTATATATTTTGTCCAGTTAACATCGTTTGTTTCAAAATTTTGATAAAAGAATATTTTAGTTACTGAGTATCATATTCCATTAAAAACATTATATTCCAATTCAAAGTTATAATGTTTATCAAGAAAGATGTATGTATAGCATTTTTTTATATGGAAACATCCATCCATGATCCCATTATTCAAGCAATTGTACATCTCGAGGATAATAAACTAAACAACTATTTTTACAAGCTTGTTTGATGGACATTTGAGTATCCAACATTCAATTTTACACGAGTATACCAAACGTTCAAAAGTCAAAACTGTTGGGTCATCTCACGTCAAAAACAACCCACAAAAACCAAAGAGACCAACCAGCTAACAAGTTCCATCACCAATAAGTTATGGAATTGGTCATTCACTGGTACGATTTCATCTGTTTTGGTATAGTCTTGGCTGCAATCGTTGCGTCCTTGTGGTTTCTGTTGCGCAGAGAAGGAGGAAGCTGCGTAGACGTTGAAGATACCGTGCACAATAGCTTCCTACTGTCTAGATCAGGATCGGAGAGCCTTGGTTTGGCTCGGTTATGGACGAGCTGCTGGAGAGGGTTACATCCTGGCTGGCTTCTCTTCACGCGGTCCATCTCTTTTCTCTCCATGGCTGCTTTATTGGCTTGGGACGTCTTGAAGTGGGACGCAAGCGTCTTCGTCTATTACACTGAGTGAATGTTCTTCTTTAGTGATTCTGATTTTAACTTGTGCTGTGTTGACTTGTGTTGCTTGGTTTTGTAACAGATGGACCTTCATGCTTGTGATGATCTACTTTGCGGTATATACTAGCCAGCTTAACGATCCTTGAATAGGATTTTGATAAATCTGGCTTGTCTAAATACATTCCTTGGTTTCTCTGCAGATGGGTATTGTAGCTTCATTACATGGTTGCTTGGAACATTACAAAGAGCCAACATCAGGAG
>MU105987.1:4731-202231 GCA_012274485.2 Sinapis alba | reverse complement strand
CGCCTCTGCGACTGTGAGCAAGAAGGGCGAAGAAATCAGAAATGATCTAAGGTGGAGAAAAAGAAGAGAATCAAGGTGGATCTGTGAAAAAAACTCATTAAGGTGTGTGTAACTGTTTTCAACATTGTTATGTAACATCAACCTACGTTTGAACTTTCTGTTTTCCCATAACTTTTTTAATCTTATGGTACTAAACAGAATGAACAAATATAGAATAGAGCGTCGGCTTGATTGCAATTCAGAAAGTTCTGCTCCAAAGGAACCTGTCTGAACGTCAATGATGCCTCTGGCCGAGAATGAGAACATGGTGGTGGATCCAAGAAATACCTGAACATTGTAAACTACTTAAGAGCACCAAATGTAACATGTGACGAGGTGTCAAAAGCTCTTTTAGAGTGTAAGATTAGTCTCCCATTTGGTTTGTTACTTGGGGGTAAAGTTCCATTTGCATAAGGCAAGGATCGACATTTGCTTTGATCACTTCAACTTGCAAAACAGTGTTAAGTTGTTAACGTAACACATTCTCTGCACTAACTTTATTTCCATCATTTCCTATTCACTTCACTTATCAAGTTCAGTCCAACGACTATTTATCATGCATGAATTGGAAAATACGAGGAGTTTAGTGTTGGAAAATATATTGGAGGTGCAGTGTTTGTACCAAAAGGTTCAGAGGCAGGGATATTGTGTAGGTCTTGATGTCATAAAAGAACAGAAAACATAGTAGATGGAATTCTGCTTTTGTGTCCAGTTTGTTCTCCGACCATGAAAAGAAAAATATCTAAGAGAGATGAGATTGGTTTTAATCTGCCATTGTTAGAAAGTTGTGTCCAGGTGAAGAATGTGCATCAAAAGGGGATTTTACGAAAGTGGTTGTTCTTATAGTGATTGCTCATGCTGGGTTGTTAAGAGACAGACTTAGCTATTGGTGTCTGATTCTCAGATTTTTCTGCTGCAAATCTCAGGTCAGCTTCTAAACACCAAAAACAGTTTTTGTTACGAACCTGTGTAAAAAAATTAACAGTATATTTTTATCGTATAATTGTGAAAGAGTCAAAGTTGATACAAACTCAACTAGATTGAAGGAACAATAGTTTTCTAATTAGTGTTGAAAATGTTATCGAAAAAAAATATGACAAACAATGTTTATTTTATAAGATCTCTAAACAATAATAAAGAGTTTTAAATATTCCGCAGATAAATTATTTAGAATGTAAATGATACTCTCTCCGTTTTATTTTAATTGTTGTTCTGAGTTTATGCACACATATTAATAAAACATATAATTTGTATATTTTTAAAATAAAAACACAATTACCAATACACATAACCATATTTCGACCAATATAAAAAAACTGGAGAATCTTCTTAATAAATTTTACATTAAAACAATAAAATAATAATTATTTTGAAAGAATTTTTTTCTCTACAACGACAATTAAATCGAAAAGGAGAAAGTACAAAATATTGCAGTTATTTTAAAAAATGTAATATCTAAAGATACCATCGAACACATTAAAAAACATTAAATTTTAACACATTTTCAACATTTAAAGATATCAATTTTCTTATATTATAAATGAATATGTATGCAAAATAATTACAATAAAAAATTACTCCCTCCATTTCAATATAAATGTCATTTTGACATTTTTCACATAAATGAAAAAAGTGATTGAAATGTATTTAGGCTTTTATTAATTACACTTATTTGAGCAATAGTATTTGAGATAAATAAAAATATTTACAAAATTAATACAATTTACAATTAATTTCAAGTTAAAAATAAATATAATTTATGTTGAAATTGTAAAGTGTTTTTTTATGTAACAAGAAAAAATGATAGAATGACACTTATTATGAAACATAGAGGGTACCAACTAAGAAAATAATTAAAAAAAATTGTAATAAACTTCAAAGGTCCTTATGATATTTTATGTAACTTATAAAAATAAACAAACATTATTTACTTATCATGAAATACTATTTAATATTATTAACAGAAAGTCAACATTTTATCTATTACAAAGTATTATACATGCTTATCAACTTCATTACCACAAATTATAACTAAAAAACAAGTTGAAGCCAATATCTAATACTCGATATTCTTTATTCCAAAATCTTAATAATAAAACTCAAAACAACATTAGCAAAAAATAAATATTTTAAATTTATTTTTGAAAACAATTTAATATTTAGTTTATTTAATTTATTAAATATTTAAGTTGATATTGTAAATTTGAATATATACAATCAAATATACATTTTTAAAAAATAGATAAAGTTTTTTAAAAACGTCTTATGTGTACCTAATAAATATGCAACAATCATACATGATGAAGACAATATTATTGAAGCATCTTCTATCATTTCTATGGGTCTTTACATAATTAATAAAGATATTATATAAAATAGTCTGAGAAAAAACAAAAAAAAAGCCGAAACAAAATTAGATAATTTATATTAAACAAACAAGTTGAATATCTATACTGATATATAACACAATCTCATTAATAATCACAGTAGTTGTATTAGAAAATTTATCAATAATAACGAAACTGATGTCAAAATTCAAAAGAAATTAGTGATAGATTATTTTAAAAGAAAACAAACTTCACAATAATGATCCACACAAAATATAAAACAAAATCAATTAAAACAAATGTTAAAAAAATATAAGAAAATGAATTTCCGCGCGAAGCGCGGACTTGCCCTAGTAAATAATAAATTTTAGATAATGATAATATAGAATTCAATTTCTTTTTTTTATTCAACTAATAGTTATACAATTCTTCTTGCTTCTAAGACGTCTAGTATTCCACTGGAATCAAGCAATATCTTGTGTCAAGATAGTGTGGAACCTCTCCTTGATGATCCTCTGATATATCGAAGACTTGTGGGAAAACTAATATATCTCACAATCACGAGACCAAATATCACCTTTGCCATCAATAAAATCTGTCAATACTATTCTGCTCCGAAAGGATCACTCCTCAAAGACGCATACAAAGCCTTACATTATGTGAAAGGGACAATTGGTTTGGGTTTATTCTACTCAACCACCAATGATTTAGTTCTCATGGCCTTTACAGACGCTGATTGCGGATCTTGTAAAGGCAACATGCGTTCTATAAGTGGATTATGTATGTTCCTTGGTACTTCTTTGATATCTTGGAAATCAAAGAAGTAAGACACAGTCTCTCATTCTTCAGCTGAATCCGAATACAGAGCAATGAGTTTTGCTGTTTGTGAAGTTCTATGGCTAGTAAATATGATGTGCGAATTTGATGTACCACAATGAGCTCATGTGCCTTTCTTTTGTGACTCCACTGTAGCTATACATGTAGCTAATAATGCAGTTTTTCACGAAAGAACTAAGCACTTGGAGTTTGATTATCATAAAATTTGAGACATGGTTAAATGCGGTTTGATCAAGACCCTTCATGTCACAACTAGCAATCAGCTTGCAGATACTTTCACCAAACCGTTACAGCCTGGACTCTTTCATTCTCTCATTGGCAAGATGGGGCTTCTTTCAATCTCGTCGCAATCTTGAGAGGAGCTATTAGAATAATGGTTTAGTATGGTTCAATGTATTGTATTTGTTATCTCACTCCGGTTAATCAAAGCATATATAAAGGCTAGTAAATTGTAACTGTCACTTTAACAGAAATAAGAAACCACATTTTGATCGTAACAAACTCTTTTCATCTCTCTCGCCTGCTACTCAAGTAATATGTTCCTCGTCTTTGGTAGCTTTGCGGATCTCATTTCACAAAAAGGAAAAAGAAAAAATTTCGTTATCGTCCTCAAGAATGCTTTATTCCACGCTTTATAGTCATTGATGCCGATAGTTATTAATTGTGAAATTGAGTTCCAACTCGGGCCATTTTCAACAACAAAAAAAAGTCGGCAAATAACACAAATCCATATGATTCGAGAAGAATGGATAAATTAGTGTTAGCCAAAAAGACGCCATGATTCCTATCTAACATGCCAATATTCCCATACACGATAAGGACTTTCATATAAGCGACCCACAAGGTTACAACTCACCGGACCATATTTATTATTCATACTTTTTTTTACAAAATCTATCATTTGTTTTATACCTCGTTCGTTGTTTATTACGAAACCTATGCAATATCAAAAATATAAAGTCATATAGGAAGTTAGCTAGTAAAAATACATGTGTGTATCGCCGGTGGACACCCACAGCTCCATCAAAAAAAAAAAAAGAAGTGTATACGAAGGTATAAGTAATGGTTTTTATGAACGTAGTAAGTAGTAGTAGCCCATATATAAAAGATGACACCATACTTAACTAGAAAAGGGAAAATATATAGAAAGTAGTACTCCCTCCGTTTCATATTAGTTGTCGTTCTAGGTTTATGCACACAGATTAAGGAAACATTTAATTTTACATATTTTCAAAATAAAAACACTATTACCAATACAACTAACCATATATCAACCAATAGAAAATAGAATACATAATATTATTAATAAATTTTGCATTGAAAACCAAAAACGACACTTATTTTGAAACAAAAATTCTACTCTAGAACGACATCTAATTTGAAACGGAGGGAGTATTATTTTTCTTCAAAATAGCATAATATAATTGCAATGACTATTTCATAATGGATGTATCTATCAAAAATAAAAATATTTCATTAATGTTAAGAAAAAAGTCAAAATATTTAAAATAGTAGTTTCAATACCATGAATCATGAAAACAAATAGACAAAACATTGGTGAAAACAAAATTGACATTTTTCTAAATCATACCTGAAATAATCCCAACTACCAACGGCCGTTGAAATGGGCGGCTGACGGTGGAATTCACGCCGTTGACGTTAAACGAAAGTCCGAGTTTATTTTTTCATTTCGTTAAATTATAAATGAGGTGGCAATCTGGTCCGTTGGCTTTTGGTTTAGCCACATTAATCCAACGGTGTGTACATCGACACGCTATCAAAGTTGACTAAATAGATATAACACAATAAGGCAGTTTTTGCTACTGACACACTTTTTTCTAACTTTATCACATATCGTTCAGTTTGACAAATTAAAACAGAACTATGTTGTAAGTGGTAGGACCCATTCTCATCTCTTTCTTATCTTCTTGACTCACTTTTATCTTTTTCTTATTTTTTTTTCTCTGAAACTTTCTCATCTTTTTCATTTTAAAANAACTGAAAAGGGTGTACATGTATATTAAATTGTGGTTACTGTTCACATGTACACTAAATTATATATTACACAGATGATGACAATCTATCTTTATGTATATATTGACACTATATATTTTCAATCACCTTTTGTGTACTCTTTGTGACGTGTACATGTGTATAAACTTGAACAAATTAGAAGTTTAAGACAAATAGACAGAGTATTTTGTGTACACATTGTAACGTGTACACGTGTACATAAAAATAAGTGGATTGGTGGTTGCTTACTAAAACAATACCAAAATACACAATAAATAGATCAAGTCAAACTGAAAAGGGTGTACATGTATATTAAATTGTGGTTACTGTTCACATGTACACTAAATTATATATTACACAGATGATGACAATCTATCTTTATGTATATATTGACACTATATATTTTCAATCACCTTTTGTGTACTCTTTGTGACGTGTACATGTGTATAAACTTGAACAAATTAGAAGTTTAAGACAAATAGACAGAGTATTTTGTGTACACATTGTAACGTGTACACGTGTACATAAAAATAAGTGGATTGGTGGTTGCTTACTAAAACAATACCAAAATACACAATAAATAGATCAAGTCAAACTGAAAAGGGTGTACATGTATATTAAATTGTGGTTACTGTTCACATGTACACTAAATTATATATTACACAGATGATGACAATCTATCTTTATGTATATATTGACACTATATATTTTCAATCACCTTTTGTGTACTCTTTGTGACGTGTACATGTGTATAAACTTGAACAAATTAGAAGTTTAAGACAAATAGACAGAGTATTTTGTGTACACATTGTAACGTGTACACGTGTACATAAAAATAAGTGGATTGGTGGTTGCTTACTAAAACAATACCAAAATACACAATAAATAGATCAAGTCAAACTGAAAAGGGTGTACATGTATATTAAATTGTGGTTACTGTTCACATGTACACTAAATTATATATTACACAGATGATGACAATCTATCTTTATGTATATATTGACACTATATATTTTCAATCACCTTTTGTGTACTCTTTGTGACGTGTACATGTGTATAAACTTGAACAAATTAGAAGTTTAAGACAAATAGACAGAGTATTTTGTGTACACATTGTAACGTGTACACGTGTACATAAAAATAAGTGGATTGGTGGTTGCTTACTAAAACAATACCAAAATACACAATAAATAGATCAAGTCAAACTGAAAAGGGTGTACATGTATATTAAATTGTGGTTACTGTTCACATGTACACTAAATTATATATTACACAGATGATGACAATCTATCTTTATGTATATATTGACACTATATATTTTCAATCACCTTTTGTGTACTCTTTGTGACGTGTACATGTGTATAAACTTGAACAAATTAGAAGTTTAAGACAAATAGACAGAGTATTTTGTGTACACATTGTAACGTGTACACGTGTACATAAAAATAAGTGGATTGGTGGTTGCTTACTAAAACAATACCAAAATACACAATAAATAGATCAAGTCAAACTGAAAAGGGTGTACATGTATATTAAATTGTGGTTACTGTTCACATGTACACTAAATTATATATTACACAGATGATGACAATCTATCTTTATGTATATATTGACACTATATATTTTCAATCACCTTTTGTGTACTCTTTGTGACGTGTACATGTGTATAAACTTGAACAAATTAGAAGTTTAAGACAAATAGACAGAGTATTTTGTGTACACATTGTAACGTGTACACGTGTACATAAAAATAAGTGGATTGGTGGTTGCTTACTAAAACAATACCAAAATACACAATAAATAGATCAAGTCAAACTGAAAAGGGTGTACATGTATATTAAATTGTGGTTACTGTTCACATGTACACTAAATTATATATTACACAGATGATGACAATCTATCTTTATGTATATATTGACACTATATATTTTCAATCACCTTTTGTGTACTCTTTGTGACGTGTACATGTGTATAAACTTGAACAAATTAGAAGTTTAAGACAAATAGACAGAGTATTTTGTGTACACATTGTAACGTGTACACGTGTACATAAAAATAAGTGGATTGGTGGTTGCTTACTAAAACAATACCAAAATACACAATAAATAGATCAAGTCAAACTGAAAAGGGTGTACATGTATATTAAATTGTGGTTACTGTTCACATGTACACTAAATTATATATTACACAGATGATGACAATCTATCTTTATGTATATATTGACACTATATATTTTCAATCACCTTTTGTGTACTCTTTGTGACGTGTACATGTGTATAAACTTGAACAAATTAGAAGTTTAAGACAAATAGACAGAGTATTTTGTGTACACATTGTAACGTGTACACGTGTACATAAAAATAAGTGGATTGGTGGTTGCTTACTAAAACAATACCAAAATACACAATAAATAGATCAAGTCAAACTGAAAAGGGTGTACATGTATACTAAATTGTGGTTACTGTTCACATGTACACTAAATTGTATATTACACAGATGATGACAATCTATCTTTATGTATATATTGACACTATATATTTTCAATCACCTTTTGTGTACTCTTTGTGACGTGTACATGTGTATAAACTTGAACAAATTAGAAGTTTAAGACAAATAGACATAGTATTTTGTGTACACATTGTAACGTGTACACGTGTACATCAAAATAAGTGGATTGGTGGTTACTTACTAAAACAATACCAAAATACATAATAAATAGATCAAATCAAACTGAAAAGGCTGTACATGACAATAGGTGCATACATAAATTTATGTTTTATTCATGTCTAATGATTCTCAGCTTTGATTTTAGTTCATTTAATATATTTCCCAATGCATTTAGGAATTAATTATGTGCATGTATCGCCCAATTTCATTAACAAAGAGTTGTAGTACCTAATTAGTTAATTTTAAGCTTAATCAAAGGGACAATTAATTTTGTACATGACAATAGATGTACACATAATTTTGTGTGTTATGCATACTCTAATGAATTTTAGTTTTGATTTTAGTTTATTTAATTTATTTTCTATTGCATTTAATTATGTACACATATCGCTTAATTTCATTAACAGAAGGTTGTAGTACAAATTAGTTTTTAAATTAATCAAAGAAAAATTGGAAAACGCTAAGGACCAAAAAGACATAATTAATAAGTTTTAGGTTAAAAAGAAATTATACAAAATCTTAAGGACTAAAAGTGTAAAAAACAAAAATTAGCCATTGATGTTCTCAAGCTTCAACAGTTTCATGACGTCGAGAGAGATGAGGTAACAAAGCCGGGAATATTGTTGAAACACAAATGAAGAAATGACGAGATGAAATCAACGTGTTGGAGGAGATGACAAGGAAGACTACGACAGATCTGGTCTTCGGTGAAGTATGAGAAGATGAGAAGTTTTTGCGACAACAATTTTGTTTATATCAACATTCTGTTCAAGTGACGACCGGTCAGTTTCTTCATCTTCATCTTCTTTAATTTTGGAATCTATTGTAACAGAGAGAGAGAAACGATGTTTCTTTGTTGCAAAGAAAGAGAAAAAAAAAATTAAAAATTGTAGGACCCATTTAGTTTTAAGAATGCACATAGTTCAAAAATAGTTAGCTTGTAGTTTTAATAAAGTACCTTAGGAGCAATAACTGCTCTATTATGTAATAAAAAACTTAAAACTGTCTTGGAGTGAAAATAACTCTATATTTTCTTACAAATATATAAAATTCCCGCGTGATTTAATTAATTATTATTGGCCCTATAATATCGTCGTACGCTGCCACTGTTATCGTAACGCACCACTTTGGCCGTTTCCTGATCTCTACAGAACCGCTACTCATCATCTTCTCGATCATCGAGAGGTACTACCTTTCATGTCATTTTGAGTCTCCAATATCTAGTTCATTACTTTGGCTACCATTCGTAGATTGGTGATGATCATGTTGTTAATGAACAAATAAAAGTCTTACATCACTTAAAAGAATTAACTAGCTAATATATATTTTTTCTGTTTCGATTTAATTGTCGAGAAAAAAAATTGTTTCAAAATAATTATCGTTTTAGAGTTTCAATGTAAAATTTATTAATGAGATTTTCCATTTTATTTTTATATTGGTTAAAGTATGGTTATGTATATATGTAATTATTTTTTTATTTTGGAAATATATAAAATCATATGTTTTCTTAATATATATGCATAAACATAGAACGACAAGTAAAATGAAATGGAGGGAGTAAAAGATTATAGTCAATTCACGTATCGCAAAGAACAACATTGCGACGCAGAATCTGTTGAACTTCACTCTTGATTCAGGAATGTTAATGTAGTATATGTGATTTAGCTAGCTCATGTTGATTGTAAGGCTTATCAGTTGTCTCATCACTAGAAATGCTATTTGTGGTATAAGCTCATCAGTTGAGATTTTTAACTTGTTTTCTCCTTTTTGTGTTTCCATGTGAATTTCAGTTTTGATTTTGAATCCATATGAATAGCTTTGAGACTTATCTTGCAGATAGAAAAGCAAAAAGGAAGATGAGCTGCTTCGGCTGTTGCGAGGAAGATGATATGCATAAAGCTGCAGCTGATTATGGAGGCCATAATACACCCAAACACTTTGGAGGAGGTATTTCGAGATTTTGTGTTTTTCTGTCCCTTGCATATTATATGTCTAGAGGATTATGCAGATATGATGACTCTTACTAAGGCTTGGAACCTTATTGGAGTATTGATTCTGGTGCAGGGAATGATGGGAGGCACCATGCCTCTGAAACCGCACAGAAGAGCACTGCTAAAACTGTGAAGGTGCAGCCTATTGATGTACCTACTATCTCTATTAGTGAACTCAAGGAAGCAACTGATGATTTTGGATCCACTTCTCTCATTGGTGAAGGCTCCTATGGAAGAGTTTATCACGGTATTTTAAATAACGATCAGCCTGCAGCGATTAAAAAACTGGATTCTAACAACCAGACTGACAATGAATTCCTTGCACAGGTTTGCTACTAAGCTGCTGGGTTAGGCCATGTTTATTGGTGGGTTCTTAGCGTGGAGTTCTTAGCGTAATTTAAGAACCGTCTATTAATTTTAACTAAAAAAAAGTTAAGAGACGGTTCTTAAATCTCTTATTTAAGAACCGTCTCTTAACTTTTTTTAGTTAAAGTTAAGAGACGGTTCTTAAATTACGCTAAGAACCCACCAAGAAACATGCCCTTAGGGCCTATTTGTGAATTAACCAAAAAAAATTAGATTTTTAGAAGGGTAAAAAGAAATAGGAAGAAAAAAGTAATTTTGGTTTGTTGGTGAATTTGTTTTTTTTTAATGGTTATTGGATGCAATTTCTATACTATTTATGTTGTCTGAATTATGCCATTTTTTTATTAAAAAATTCTGGAGGTTTTATACTCTAAAACCCATATATCTTATAGGATAAAGTCCAAACCATTTTAAAATTAACTCTTTTTAGAAGACAAGACCCTTCCCAAGGAGAATTGAACTCATGATCTCTTAAATCTCTAGTAAATAATCCAAGAGTCTTAACTAGTAGGCCAACACCTTGTTGGTGAATTATGTCAAGGATTGTCTGATATTTGCAGCTAACTAGGAAATTTTACTGCTTGCAGGTTTCCATGGTGTCGAGGCTGAAGCATGATAACTTTGTTCAACTGCTTGGTTACTGTGTTCACGGGAATTCAAGGATACTTGCCTATGAATTAGCCAAAAATGGATCTCTTCATGATATTCTACATGGTACTGTGTTTGAATAACATACTAAAGTACTCCGCGCGCACTTATATAAAAGATCTATTTGTGGGCATTGCTTTACTCTAACATGGTTTTGTGATTCTTCAGGGAGAAAAGGCGTGAAGGGAGCACTGCCAGGTCCTGTCTTGTCATGGTATCAACGAGTGAAAATTGCAGTTGGAGCTGCAAGAGGGCTTGAGTATTTGCATGAAAAAGCAAACCCTCACATCATTCACCGTGACATTAAATCCAGCAATGTCCTACTCTTTGGTAATGATGTTGCCAAGATTTCTGACTTTGATCTCTCTAATCAAGCTCCTGATATGGCAGCTCGCCTTCATTCAACTCGCGTTCTTGGAACTTTCGGTTACCACGCCCCTGAGTAAGTAGACATAGTTGCTTGTTTTAATGCGAGCTCTCAAGTCTCAAATGCTCTTACTTTTTTTTTTCTTTAACAGATATGCCATGACTGGGCAATTAGATGCCAAGAGTGATGTGTACAGCTTCGGGGTTGTCTTGCTCGAACTCCTTACAGGTCGAAAACCTGTTGATCATAGATTACCCAGAGGCCAACAAAGTTTAGTCACATGGGTACTACTAACTCCTCTCACTCATACACATCTTTTTCATATAACGATTCCATATAAACTGTTACTTGCGACACCAGGCTACACCTAAACTGAGCGAGGACAAGGTTAAACAATGCGTTGATGAAAGACTTGGTGGTGACTACCCTCCAAAAGCTGTTGCTAAGGTATTAGAAACGTAATCTCAAATGGCGTTTACTTAAACGCTACGTTTTTGATGAACTTCAAGTGATTTTTTCTCTTCTTATGTCATATGTGTTGGATGATGAAACGCAGTTAGCGGCGGTTGCAGCGTTGTGTGTGCAGTATGAAGCAGGTTTTAGGCCGAATATGAGTACAGTTGTGAAAGCTCTACAACCTTTGTTGAACGCTCGAGCCGTTGCTCCAGGGGAAGCGTTACATTAGCCACACCACTTTCTCCACCAAATATTTAATTTCCATATACAGTTATCAAACTGTATGTGGAAACTTTTTTCCATAATATGTTTAGTTTTTTTCATACAAAATTAAAAATTTCTACATAGAAATATCTTCGAGGATCGGTCTATCGTTTTGGTTAGAAATGCATAGTTCTCGTTTTAGACTCTTTTAGTTGAAGATTAGATTCTCCGGGGTGTAATCATGTCTTGTTTGTCTTATAAACTTGTAGTGCTGTGTCTACTGCTATTTCTGCATTTCTCAGTGTTCAGTGGAGTTATCTGGTCTTCAAGTTTGGTGGTCGTTGATGTTAATTAAATTCAATTCCTAATCATGTCAAAGTTTTTTGGTGTAAAGTGTTTAGTGTTGGTATAGATTCCCTTATTTGGACTTTGTTTCCTGTATTTAGGCTTTTGATTTTGGTGACAATACTTCACGACAGCCGTCTGTTGTATTCCTTGTTTGGTTTTATATTATCAACAAAAAAAAATAAAAAGAAGAAGAAATCTCTTTGAGGATAGCAGCATGGCTTATCCACAGATTAAAAGCGCCACAATTCACTCGTTACCATCCATTCATCCTTGAAAAATAGTCAAAAACCATTAAGAAAATCGAAAAGCCAAATTTAGCAAAACCATATAAAAATCTATAAATATATCCCTACCCTTTATTCTTTCCTTTTCTCTATCTAATCCTTTCCAATCCACGTCCAAGTAAAAAACACAAAATATAAAAAATGAACACTCCAATAAAACTCACCTTCCTCATTCTCTGCATTGCCCTAACCGCAACCGCATTTGTAGTTCCAGCAAAACGTGCCGACGTTACACCAGAACACGATAAAACAGTCGCAGGAATCTGCAGCGTTGTCGAAGACAAAAATCTTTGTAGCATAACCTTGAAAACCGTCCCAAGCAATGACCCAGCCTTCTTGGTCCGTTACTTAGCCACAGCAGCAGAATCCTCAGTTAAAAAGGGCTTGAACTTCCTCTCTGGAATCAAACCCAAGTACAAAGGAAACGCATTCGCCACAAACTGCATCACCGGTTGCGAAAAACAGCTAAACAGCGCCTTGGAAGACTTTGCAGATTTCTGGAAAGCTGCGGGAAAAAACATAACCAGCATGGCTGATAATTACTTCACATGCAAGAAGAAGATGAATTCGATCTTCACGTACCACTCGACTTGTCTCGATGACATTTATGACAAAACTTTGTTGAAAGAGGTTCAAGGAGGGATAGGACTTGGGAAAAGAATGAGTGGTGAGTCAGTTGATGTGTTCGCTGGAATGGACAAAGTCTTTAACACTTTAAACATTAAGACAAAACTTAACCAGCAAGATACCGATTCGTTGCTCCCACCACCTTTGTCGTTTTACTACCATTGATTTATTAACATATATAATCTTATACATATATGAAAACAAAGAAAATGTGCATCTATTTGGTTTTACAGATATTTTAGGAACCATGTAAGGGTTCCTTTTTGATTTATATGTGTAAAATATGATATGGGTGATAATCATGTATGGACCTCGTGGTTGGAAAGGATATGGGAAAAATGTGATTATTATCTAATAATAATAAACTTGATTAGTAACGTATTCGGTATATATTTAATATAGATATGTGTATACACACAGAAAAATAAATAACTTAAAACTTTTCATCCTTTATGATAATACAGGCCGGGAAAATAAATAACTTAATACTACATGCACATTTAGTCAAATACTACATTAAGCTCTGACGAGAAAAATGAAAAAAGAAGAACAATACGTCTAAATAATTAATTAACTAGATTTCCTTGTAACTTTTATATATATAACATTAGAGTTTGTCCATCTTTGCGCGGAATATTTATTTTTATAAAATATAATGGTTAAGATTTGTACTTATATCGACTTAATTTAATCAATATATCTTACTAAAATAAAAATACTATTTAGAGTGTTTGGAAACATGGATAGAAGTAAAAAAATATATTGTTGTTTGGAAACATGGATAATAGTATATTAAGAAAAAAAATTAATGAACTTAACTGGAGTCATAGATTACTATGGTCTAAAGTATAATTAATATTTATTTTGGGATTTTGTATGATTGTTATTAATTTGTTAAAGAAAATTATTACAATTATTTGTAGTTTCATTTAAAAGTTTTTTGAATAAATAAAGAACAAAACATAATTTATTTATATAATATATATTTTATATTGTTACTTTCTCTTTTCGTATATTTTAAATACATATCCTAATATTTTAATATATAATTTAACAAATACAATATAATTATATAAGTGATCCATTTCATGAGTTATTCTGCGTATTTAAAAATAATACACTATTATTGAATTAAAAATTATTAAATTAAAAATTATTAAATTATAAAAGTATATATATTTATAAAATTCTTATTACAGTTTACCGCTCATAATATTTTATGGACACCTATATTACATGACACAATGATGAAATACATAGTTTAAACAATAAATAAAAATACTAAAAATAAATCGTTAAATTTTTGTTTTTTTTAATTTGTATATATTGAAAAACATGCATCCATGTAGTCGCACAAGTCAAAATCTAATTTATTGTTAAACATTTGATTTCACAGTATCAGATTCAATACTTCATTTATGTAGTGATCTTCAACGGTGACAGTCTATTTCCCTTAAAGTATCATATATCACTACGTACACATAGACTTTCAACTCCCTTCTATTTCCACACAGGTTGAAAATTAGAATCTTATTCCCCCAAATTAAAAATTCGTACTAGATTTCCCCATATAACTAAAGTTATAAATCAAAACACACAGACTTTGTTTTAAGTCAGTTTACTCTTTATTATTAAACCGTAACTTATTGTTGCCCAACTTAAGTCATGATTAAACTAAAATTATCCTTTTAAGATCTGATTAGAACCCGATTTAAACTTGATCATAACCCAAATGTTAGTGGCTTAACCCGAAAGCAATTGGGGACTTGGGGATTTTTTGTATTCAGGTTAAACCACTAAAATTTAGGTTATAATCGAGTTTAAATCGGATTTTAATCAGATCTAAAATGGATAATTTTGGTTTAATCACGATTTTGGATGAGCAACAATGAGTTACAGTTTAATAATAAACAGTAAACCGACTTTGAACCAAGTCTATGTGTGTTTTGGTGTATAACTTCAATCGTATGGGAAATAGAATACTAACTTTTCGATTTGGGAGAAATAAGATTCAAACTTTCAATCTGTCTGGAAATAGAACGGGGAAAAGTTTTTGTGTACGTAGTGATATCTAATACTTTTCAAGGGGAAATAGATCGTCAGCCCGTGATCTTCTTGTTTGGTTAATAGCAACAAATCGCATCCATCTATCACGGTTGATATTTAGCCACTACAAAACAGAAGTAATTTATTTTCTGTTTAATTATTAGTATAATCATTTAGTTTTATTCTTTCCTTTTCATAGTAGTACAAAAAATGGGTTCTAAGATGCTAATGAAATATTTCTTTGAGCTTCTTCACCGGCAAGTTCTAGAAAAGTATCTAACCGAATAGAAAGAAGGTCTATAGATGGTCTTGGAAGGTTCATGAATTATACTCCAGAAATGGATGGTATAGTACATTAAAGATTTTTATGAATTGATGAGGGACATAAATACAAGAAAAAACATTGGAAGCTTTTATTCAGGGAGATGGAAGCATCAAAAATCTGGAACAATTCCATGTAACATTTGTATTAGATTGTTCTAAGTTAGTAAAGATGATTTCGGAACGAAAAGAATTGCCTGCTTTTGTATCCTACTTCGAAAAATACGACAGATCAATGAAAGTTTTCACACTTTTGAGATCATGCATATTTCCAGGGTTCAGAATACTAGGACGGATAGTCTTGCACGTGGTGCTCGTACTCAACAATATTATTTTGTCTTCATAGATGGAGAGTCTCGTAGTTTATTAACAAAGTTTTAATTGAATCTGTTTTTTGCTGATGACAAAAAAATATATAGAAAAATAGAAATTAAAGATGGCTAAAGTTCTTTGAACTGATACTTTAAAAACCTGTTGAGAAACTTTGGTGACACATGTTTCATTTTCATTAGTCATAATTTATTTAAAGCAATTAAATTTACATACACAACAACAACACATTAAAATGTTTTTTTTTTAATTGTTGAGAACCTTAAATCAGCATCCCCACCGATGGGATTGCTTTTACGTTGATTAAATGATATATGAAGCGTTAAGAAATTGGATTTACAGAATCAATGTAATTTAAGTCTGGTGTTACCACAGCGACAATGTCAAATAGTTGAAAGCAAGTAAGAGTAAGGAAATGTGTTGTTGGCCTAAATCACAAAATGAATGTTAAATTAGTAACATGCTAATTAAAAGGTGGGTTACTTTCTCTCTAAAAACAAACTTCTCCACCTTCTCTCTACTTCCAAGCTCTTCTCTGTCAGCCTAGTCCGCTGTCGCCGCCTCGTGCAGTTGCCGGCCTCTATCTTTCTCCCGTCTACGTCCATGTCTGTCTCTCTTCCGTCTGCCTCCTTCATTGTTCTGCGGTAGTGAGGGTGATGCTTGACTGTGTCTCAGATCTGGTCGCTCCGGCCATAGATCTAGGGTTAATAACGGCGGAGGATTCTAGAGGATGGTTTCTTCCACCGTTGTGCTTTTCCTCGTCTTAATCGGAGTTTGCCAAATCTTTTTCCCATATCCAGTCTTGTCCTGCCAATTTGGTGGTGCGTGCTGTGTTGTTAAGCTCCTCGTTGGCTCTATTTACCTCTGGGGTGCCTCCTGGTGGTGGCTGCAGCTGCGTGTGGAGTTGGGGGTCTATATTAAACACTTTTAAGTTGACTTTGATTTTTAATGAAGTGCTTATTTCTATTTAGTCAGTCATTAGAGTTTAGGGTTTATATTTAAGATCTAGACGACTTTTCCAGGAACTCTTCTGTGGAATAGTATTTTATCGGTTAGAAGATTTCATGGCAATCTTCCAAATCGAAAATATTTAACCTAATTGTAAAATTTTTGTCTCACTATATAAAGAAAACTTACACATTTTATCTTTTCCTCTCAAATGGCTGCAATAAAAATGTAATATTTTTCACTCTAAAACTCTTCAACCTCTTTTTAATTTCTTCTAACTTGAAAATACAAAACTTTATATCAATTTTTCATTTTTGTCTCATGACTTTCTCACTAATTTATCTTGTTTTGCAAAAATTTTATTACATGGTTCTCATCTTCCACTCCTTTAAAGTAGATCTATCAATTTAGATATGTATTTTTATGTGTTCTATAAAGATAGATTTATCTCATGTTTCACTAATTTTCTCTGTTTTGAAGTCATTTGAACGTTTTTGGATTCGCAGGTTTTTCAGATCTGAATCAGACTTTGAAAGACTTCTTGGAAGTTTTCTCGGAAATCTTCTAAAATTTAATGTGCTAAAAAAATTATTGGAAGTCTTCTGACGGAGTCTTCTCCCATGTCTCCTCTTTCATAACAGATTTGTGCGTTTTGGTAAGTCTCCATGTCTGATTTTTTTCCATTTGGTAACCTCTTGTTGCATAAAGCTCTTACAGTTTTTTCCAAACTAAAACTCTCTAATCTCTTTGAACTTGAAAACACCAAACTTTATATCAATCTTTTTTTTTGTCTCAAGTCTTTCTTACTAATTTATCTTATTTTTGCAAGTTTTTATCACATGGTTCTCATCTTCCACTCCAAAGGTATATCTATAAATTTTGGATATATATTTTTGTGTGTTTTATGAAGGTAAATTTATCTAATCTCTCACTCATTTTATCTGTTTTGAAGCCATTTGAACGTTTTTGGATATGCAGAATTTTCAGATCTGGGTTTGGATATACATGTTTTTTAGATCTGTGTCAGACTTTGGAAGACTTCTGGGAAGTCTTCTCGGAAGTCTTCTAAAATATAAAGCGCTAGGACACTTCCTGGAAGTCTTCTGGAAGTCTTCTGATTTCATAAAAGATTTCCTGAAAGTCTTCTGACTTCATAAAAGACTTTGAGGAAGTCTTCTGACAGAGTTTTCTCCAATGTCCAGTGGAGTTCAAACTTATCTTTGTGGAGGAGTAATCTCTAACTCCATGTGTAATAGTTTTGTTTATGGTCTATTTTGTGATTTCTATGTGTACTCTTTAGTTGTGAATTCTTTTGTAAATTTGAAAAAATATTAATCAAATTTTTAGTAAATATGTTCATGTCTACAATATTATCTTGCCAAAAGTAAGTGATTTTTTATTGAAGTTATTGATACAACTTCAAAAGAAAAACACAATAACAAAATTTTAGTCAAATTTACTAAAAGGGAGAATGCTTCTTAAAAAAACTTAACCAAATTCACAAAAGATCAAATATTACATAAGTTCAAACATATAATACTTTCACTACTAGTTTTCTAGGAAGTCTTCGGAAGACTTTCTAGGAAGTCTTCGGAAGACTTTCTAGGAAGTCTTCTCAGAAGACTTCATAGAAGACTCCTTGAAAGACATAAGTGGGAAATTTTAAGCGGAAAATTTAAGTGAAAAAATAAAATTTAGGCGGAAAACTTCAATTCTAAGTGAAAACTGATATTTTAATTCTTATGAAAGTTAAAAAAAATTATATATATATATATATATATATATATATATATATATATATATATATATTATGATCTAAGAAGACAAGATAAACCACATGATTTGATATTTTGATATTAATTAACACTTTTGAAACTTAAAAACATATCTCGAAGTTGAAAATATAATTTTTACAAAACTTAAACCGTGAAGTCCTCTCTTATTAGCTAGAAACTTTAGTAAACATGAATATTGGTAACCTCATAATTATCACCAATTAAGTTATATATTTCATTCAATAGCCCTAATATTGACTAATATACATGAATTAACAAAAAGAAGCAAGAGTATAGCCAAGGGGAAATTCAGTCGAGAACTCACCAAAGTGGCTCCAAGCAAGCATCGATGGAGGCACTTGTCCTACACCCCAGAGCTCCGCTGGAGGAGGACGTCGACAAAAAAATCCTTAGCTATCTCGACGGGAGACAAAAGTTTAAACCCGCGGCGATGCTGCTTACAAGTAAGCCCGAGTTACGGTCAAGCGTAGGCGGTAGAACAGGTTCCACAAACCGCCCACGTGACACAAAAGATGCAGCAGAGACCACGAGGGAACACTAAATCAGCCTGTCGGAGCTTTAAACACAAGGGAATGAAGCACATAAGGTTTCAAGGTCATTGAAAGCAGGCAGTCGAATATGCGATAGACAGCTCCACCTTGATGCAAAAGTTTCTCCACATTGGGTTTTCCACAAAACCGTAGTAATCGATGTCGGGAGCAAGAAAAAAAAGCCTGTCAGCAACTGAAGGAATCCATGGCTGTTGTCACTTGATCTAAACAAACAGAGGTCCTCGGTGATTTGCTTCATAACCACCTTTCACCCAGAGACTGAGAGGAGAAGCTCTATAAACAAATAGCGGAAACCAATTCGGGCGAGATGGCGAAGAAGGACATCTAAGGCAGCCACGCGTCATAGTTCTGGCATGTCTTGGCTATATGGAGATTTAAGGCCACCCAAGAGTCGTTCTTTTCATTTCTCTTCGCCGGAGTTCCATAGAATCCAAAGATACTTCTGATTTCTGAAAGTTTCCGTGGAAACCAGAGAACTCAGAACACCGAGCAAAGAGGAGAGACAAGAAAGGGACGGCTTGTGGTTGAGGCGGAGAACAGAGTAAGGATGGGGGTGGCAAAGAAGATCCGCATGGTAAGTTTACCATCAAACTTTTCCACCAGATCTGAAAATTTGACGTTGGCACTAGGTTTTACTGAAAGTTAGGGGAGAGACTCTAGAGAGATTATTTTTTCTCTCATGTTTTTGACACTGGAAGCGGATTGTTGTTAAATTTTTTTTGAACTTAGATTTTGTATTTAAAATGCAGGAAGGAGATAAAAAGTTACAAGCCATAAGCCACGGGTTGGTTTATGGAGCCCAACAAGCCCAATTAGAGAACACATATTAAGTAGAAATAATACGAGGCCCACTGGCCCAGTTGCAGGTTTAGGGGGAATTGGAAGAACTTCCCTTCTTCGATCAGAACGAAGCGAGATACGAAGAGGTCAAACAAGCCACTGCTGCATCAGGATTGGAATCACGGAGACACAAAATCATATCTTTGATCTTGCGATCAATTATGTGAGTGATAGAGACAGGGGGCAGAAGACCTGTCTGTGAATCCTAGCGTTCCTTTTTGCCCAAATCCAATAAATGGAAGCTTTCCAACAGATCCTGAGGAGAATTCCTTTACTTGAGTTTCTTGCAACAGCTTGGATTTGCGCCATGACTCTGTCCCAGCTGCTTTCTGATTGGAGTCCACATATTAAAGCAAACGGTGGCCATATGTTCCACGAGAAGGAACATGAGAAGAAGAGATGATTCCGGCTTTCGTTTGATAGATTACAGGGCACGCAAGTAGGATTGGTTGAAAGCCTCCAACTCGTGATTCTGTTCTTTGTAGGGTACCTATTTAACACAAACATCCACGATAGAAATCTGTGTCTGGGAATCCCACTCTTGTTCCAGACCATATCATACCAAGATACTGGGATTCTTTCATCATAGAGTTTTCCGTACACTTGGCTAATTCTGTATTTTTCAAAAAAAACTCCATCTATTTCCCATTCATAAAAATCAGCATCATCATTCAAATGGATTGTGGTCAAATGAGCATAGAGATTGACCAAAGCTTCTGATCTTGCAGGTGGGATGTGCCAGTTACTATCTATATGAAGAGAAACAAGAGTAGCATTTAGTGGAATACCTAATGACGAGGTTCCGGTCACACCGAAAAAGACCTTATAGAGCTAAAAGGGGACCAGTTATCAGTCCAGAACTTGTTGTTGGAACTTTTTTTTGACGAAATGGTTTTAAACCATTTTCCGGTAAGTGTCCGGACGAAGACGTTCGTCGGAATAACCGAATGTTTGACAAACACTATGAAGTAGTGTATTCATATGTCAAAAACAAAGTTCGTTTGAATAAGAACAATTGGTCCAAAGTCATTGACTTGGAAAGCTTGTAAGCTTGACTATTTGACTATGTTTAGAAACTAATAAATGTCCCACATAAAAATATGAGGTGAGATTCCCTATATGGAGAATTAATAAAAGGTTATAAAACCTTATGAATTATATTATGATATGGTAATGAAAAGATATATCAATTAAAATACATATATTAAACCGAATTAAATCAAACCAAGTTTGATCTGAGATTCGGGTTTGGAATTGGGATTGGATTTAATATTTGGTCTAGCTTATTGACCAAATTGAAATCAGTGATTGAAATAATCATTTATATCTTTCCATTAATAGCAAGAAACGTTTTTTTTACTTTGATAGTCATGGGTCCAAATTAATTATGTTAATTAGTGCCCAAACGTTTTCTTTCTTGGTAGTGCTTTGGAAGAAGCTTATATAATTCAAGTCTACATATTGTAAAGTGAGATACACAAAAAGAGATTCATACGAACATGAACTTGAAACAACAAAATATGCTCCCATTTGATTATTTCTTTTTCTTGTGTCTGAGAGTACAACACAAAACTAGGATCGTTAGGCTTGTAATAGAGTGATGCAGATCAGAAGATTGTGTGCAGTTGTATCCTAGGAATCTGAGCGCTAATAAACAGTTGCACTATGGGGCGTTTAAAGATTTAAGGAAAGAGATTAATCATCTCTACTCTGCAATTCTTCTTCATTCATTTGTTTCGGTATTGTAATTTTTAATTTATGTTCTTATTATTTTTATAAATATCAGTTGTCCCATTGTAGTAAAATAAGGTTCTTACACTTGCAGCTGATGCCATTCTGAACTCACATTTTAATCCATTCATAAAGAGAGAAGCTCACTTTTAAGAATTTATTTACTTGCCAGGAGAACCGGCGATGAGGCGCTGTGGTCCAAAGATTGCTCAAGCATCCATCCAAAACTCGCGGATCGATTGTTGTTAGTTAACGCGTTCATTATCATCTATGGCTCTAAATGGTGACTAAAGAATTATGGGGAATAATCAATTCCTTATCATTCCTTATAATTTGTACCATTTACAAGGAATATTTATTACCATTCCTTAACATTCCTCTACATTTAAGGAAGAATAGATTACATTTATTCCTTATCAAATTTGGAGAGGAACATAAGTAAAAAAAAATTCCTTTAATTTTATTCATCTTCATTCTTTTCCTTCTCATTCTCTATGTTCTTTTAGTGGTTACCAGTTAGAGCCTATGTATTATTTTTTAGTTGTAGTCAATCAAGCCATATCATGCCTCTAACTAGGAGACGTACGCCATTTTATTTTGTGGTTACTGATTTTTTAACCTCACAGCTAAGTAATTGCATAGTCTCGAGAGTTATCATATATATATATTTTTACATTATTTATTACTAGGCAAGGAATCTACGCGATATCGCATGGAAAATTATTTTTAAAGATAAATATAATTTATATTTTTATATAAAATATTTTAATTTTATTTTCAAAAAATTCATATCAAAACATAGAATATATATGTTTATATTTATTTTATATATAATATAAGAAATGTATGTTTTATAGTTTTAGATTACAATTAAAATATAAATATGCCAATATTAGTTAAAATATACATATTTTATTAATTTAGATAAGTTATTATAAAAATTTAAATGATATTTAATATTTTTTACTAATTAAAATAAGCATCAAATAACTGTAGTTGTTTACTAATTTAGTAACCTTTCGGTCACAACTATTTACACTATTTGGTCATGATCCATTTGTACTTTTTTGGTCATGATCCATTCGCAACCTTTCGCTCATGACCATTAGCACATTTTTGGTTACAATCACGACACTTTCATACCCTTTTGGTCAAGATCCATTTGCATCACTTCGTTCATGACCCTTCGCAGTCTTTTGGTCACGATCCATTTACACCTTTTCAATTTTGTCACGTTCACATTTTTTCAGTCTCGACACGTTTTGCACCTCTTGGATCACATCACGTTCATCCCTCTTAGATGATATCGCATTCATACCTCTTAATTTATAACATATTGTACCTCTTGGTTGATGATCCTACATAAATATTTATAATTGTTTAATCAATGTTAATGTAAAAAAGTACATATCTTAAGTTTTTTATATGAAAATTCTATTTATTAGTACTCAAATGAAAATTATGTCTTTTTGTTTTTACTTTGTTTATATCCATTTATTAATACTTTATAAATATTTGCAATTTTTTATATCTAAAAATCAGTGTATTAATATGATAATTTGAATCTCTTAACTTTTATACATGAAAGTTGTATCTTTTGAAAAAAATATACATGAAAGTTGTATTTATTAGTTTTGAGATGGAAAATTGTGTCTTTCACTTTTATTTTTTCATATCTATTTATTATTATTTTAGATAAATATTTATAATTCTTATATATCTAAAAATCAGTGCATTAATATAAAAACTGAATCTCTTAAGTTTTTATATGAAAAGTTGCATTTATTAGTTTTTAAGATGAAAAATTATATCTATTGCTTATGAAAAGATATAACTTTTAAAACTAATACATTTTTAAAAAATAAAAAGAATGAAAACATACAACTTTTAACATTATAATTAAAAGATACAAAATTATAGATGAACACATTATTTTATAATTTGACAATTTTTAAAACTCATTTCAGTTTTTTATGAAAATATATAACTTTTCAAAAATCAGTGTATAAATAAAAGAAAGTTGGATCTCTTAAGATTTTTTTAATGAAAGTTGCATTTATTAGTTTTTAATTTGAAAAATTGCATTTATTGGTTATGAAAAGACACAAGTACTTTTTTAACTAATATATCCTAGAAAATAATAAAAGACTGAAAACATACAACTCTTGACATTATAATGAAAATATAGAAAATTACAGATAAAACTCATTATTTTATAATTTGATAATTTTTCAAAATTCATTTCAGTTTTTTTTTTTAATGAAAAAAATACAAATTTTCAGAAAATCAGTGTATTAATATAAACAAATTGATTCTCTTAAGTTTTTATATGAAAAGTTGCATTTATTAGTTTTAAGATGAAAAAATTGCATTGTTGCTTATCAAAAGACACAAATTTTAAAACAATACATTTAAAAAATAAAATGAATGAAAACATACATCCTTTGACATTATAATGAAAAGATACAAAATTATAGATAAAACACATCAAATGCAACTTATAAATAAGATGTATAATAATTTCAAAAGTCACATCTATTCATTTAAAAGGTGGTTATTTTAAAATCATACATATATATGAATAGTCACAACTTTCTAATTTAAAAAGTTACATATTTTCAATTAAAAATTCAATTTCATTTGTAGATCAATTTTATTTATAAATACTCATATCTCTCAATGTTAATAAAAATACACAACTATTAACAAAAACTAATATATATCTATTAATAATATCATATTTTGTTTAAATGAAAAGACACCTTTTATAGATAATGAAAAGACACAACTATTAATAAAAACTGAAATTTTTATAAGATGTGTTTTATAATATAAATGAAAAGACACATCTTATATATACTATAAAGACATAACTATTTACATGAACTTTGGAATTAAATGGGATTGTTATTATTAATATCTTATTGTCAGTCAAGCCACGCACCTCTAATTAATCAGGAACGAACGCATGTTTATGTTTTTGGTAAAAACTAAAAACCAGATTTATCTTGTGATATGACCAATTTTAAACCTCATAAGTAATTAGATAGGGTCGTAAGCTAATTAAAGCTTTTTGACCAGATATTCTCAGCCATTCGTCGACCGTTAATCTCTCGCTCCATGCAAAATCCATGCACGTCTACTTTTAGAAACCAAAAGCTTATATAAATCACCCTAATCCATTGCAATATTCGCTGCCCCAAGTCATTAAACAACTTGGCTTTTCTCTAATAAAGCCCCTCCCTCTCCGATATTTCTAAATAAACCGGAGGGAGCAAAAATAATAATAGTCAAAAATACACAATAAAATAATAATATTTAAAAAATGATTGGAAAAGTTGTTGTTTCGGTGGCCTCTGTCCTCCTACTGGTAGGAGTAGCCATAGGAGTTGTTGTCATCATTAATAAAAATGGCAACAATACTCCCTTGTCTCCTCAGATGAAAGCCGTTCAAGGTATTTGCCAAACTACTTCCGACAAAGCCTCATGTGTCAAGACTCTCGAGCCGGTCAAGAGCGATGACCCAAACAAGCTGATCAAGGCCTTCATGCTTGCTACACAAGATGCACTTACCAAATCATCAAACTTCACGGGTAAAGCCGAAGGAGACTTGGGTTCGAGCATCTCACCAAACAACAAAGCCGTTCTTGAATACTGCAAGAAAGTTTTCATGTACGCGCTTGAGGATCTCAGTACTATTGTTGAGGAAATGGGTGAAGATCTTAACCAGATCGGTAGCAAAATTGACCAGCTTAAACAATGGTTAACCGGTGTCTACAATTACCAAACCGATTGTCTTGACGATATTCAGGAAGATGATTTGAGAAAGACTATTGGAGAAGGCATTGCAAGCTCCAAGATTCTCACTGGCAATGCTATCGATATCTTCCACACGGTCGTCAGCGCGATGGCCAAGCTTAATGTCAAGGTCGATGATTTCAAGAACATGACAAGCGGAGTCTTTTCTCCTTCCGACAAAGGAGCAGCTCCCGTCAACAAAGAAACTCCTCCTGTCGTTGATACTCCCGTGGCTGACCCAGATGGTCCTTCTCGTCGTCTCCTTGAAGACCTTGACGAAACCGGAGTCCCAACATGGGTTTCAGGTGCAGACAGGAAGCTCATGGCTAATGCTGGACGTGCTAGAATCAGAGCCAACTTTGTTGTGGCCAAGGATGGAAGCGGACAGTTTAACTCGATCCAACAAGCTGTTAATGCTTGTCCCGAGAAAAACCCTGGCCGATGCATCATCTACATTAAGGCCGGTATCTACAGAGAGCAAGTTATCATCCCTAAGAAGAAGAACAACATCTTCATGTTCGGAGATGGTGCAAGAAAGACCGTTATCACTTACAACAGAAGTGTTGGTCTCAGTTCTGGAACCACCACTTCTCTTAGTGGCACAGTCCGTAAGTCTCATCACACTTTTTAATTAGCTAATTACTATTACAAACCAATTGACCGTGATAAATGGATTAATCTTATATATTACTTATGTCCCAACAGAAACACTAGAGAGTTTATATTCTTACACTCTTTAGATGTTAAGATCCATATAGGACTCATTAGTCTCTACATATATAATCCTAATAAACACATATTGTTTATGTTATGTATTTGTGTAGAGGTCGAATCTGAAGGATTCATTGCGAAATATATCGGATTCAAGAACACAGCTGGTCCAAATGGGCACCAAGCCGTGGCCATCCGAGTGAATGGAGACCGTGCAGTGCTCTTCAACTGTAGATTCGACGGCTACCAAGACACACTATACGTCAACAACGGTCGTCAGTTCTACAGAAACTGTGTCGTTTCAGGAACAGTCGATTTCATCTTCGGAAAATCTGCAACCGTAATCCAAAACTCACTCATCGTAGTCCGTAAAGGAAACAAGGGACAATACAACACCGTCACAGCGGACGGAAACGAAAAGGGATTAGCCATGAAAATCGGTATCGTCCTCCAACACTGCCGCATCGTTCCGGACAGGAAACTAGCGGCGGAGAGGTTGACCGTAGAGTCATACTTGGGAAGGCCATGGAAGCAATACTCGACCACTGTGATCATGAACACTGAGATCGGTGATTTGATTAGACCAGAAGGTTGGAGAATGTGGGACGGTGAAAATTTCCACAAGTCATGTAGGTACATTGAATACAACAACCGTGGACCAGGAGCTAACACTAATAGGAGAGTTAACTGGGCTAAGATCGCTAGGACTGCAGGTGAAGTTAATCAATTCACTGTGGCTAACTGGTTAAGTCCCGTTAACTGGATTCAACAATCTAACGTTCCTGTCACGCTTGGATTTTAAAGCGTATTAAAAAAACAAAAAGACTAGTACTTGTTTATGTAAAAGGTGAAAAGTACAACATTTGTTTTCGATAGGATAAATATGTATGGGAATGAAGTTGTAATAACAAATTATTCTTTTGTTTATCTCTCGTATGAAAGATGAATAACGACAATTCTTTTTTTAAAAAAAAACAGGTGTTGTTTGGGTGTTTATGTTTACTTATTCAAAATTGGGAAAATTGTTTTTTTAGGCAAAAAAATAGGTATATTGTCTCATTAGGCTAATTTCTATTTTGCACCATTTTTGTCTATAATGCCCTTTAATATTTTCGAAAATAAATCAAATAAATAGTTTTACAAAATTAAAAAAATTCTAAAAATAGTAACTACTGATGAAATAGCAATATCAACTTAGTCATATATTTTTAAGTTCTAAAAATGTTAAAATTATAATTTCCAATTTTATTCTACAAAAAGTAGAATTTGTATTCTTATTAGTAGAAACTACAATCTACATTTTTCATTGAATCTACTATTTTAGAATATGAGTTCTACGAAAATAATGATAATCTAAAAAATTTTGGAATGCACATTCCACGCTTTACATGTAATTCTAAAATCTGTAGAAATCAGAATCTATACATTACTATAAATCTAAAACCTGTAGAAATCGGAATCTACACATTACTTTAAATCAAAAACCCGTAGAAATTGAGTTCTAACATATTTATTGTATTCTACATATAGTAGGTTACATATTCTACATATAAGTTTTATCTGTTCTGAAAATATGAGAATAAAATATTTGAGAATATTTTAATTTCTATATCCGAAATACTCGATATTTTTCACGAAAAAACGTCCTAATCCCTTCCTCACGCCATCTTTTTGTGTATTATTTTTTTTTATATATATATTTTTTGTCAATATATATATATTTTTAGTTACTTCAAAAATACATTAAATAATATATTATAATTATTTACAACTGTAATTTTGATTTTATAATTGAATTGTTAGTTATAAAAAAACTTATTTAGATTATATAATTTAATTATATATATTATAATTATTTACTAATTATATTTAAATTTTAAAATTGAATTTTAATTTTTTAATTTTTTGGTTTTTAAATTATTTAGATTATATAATTATATTATAATGGTTTACTAATTAGTTTACTAATTATAATTTTTATTGTATAATTAATTGTTGTTTTTATTATTACTTAGGTTACATAAATAATTAATATATATATTATTAATTATTTAGTAATTATAATTTCGAATTTTAACTAAAATTTAAGGGTATTACTGCCATTTTAAAATAATTAACTTAATGGGATAATTAATATTTTATTTAGCCTAGAGAGACAATGCATTTATTTTTTAAGCCTAAGAAGACAAATTTTCCTTCAAAATTTGATATATCATATTAAGTTTTGTTATTCCGAATCCCAAATGTTTCGTCTTGAATCAAGCTCACCAACAAACTCTCAGGTCAAGCCGTTATGAACTCTCGCTCGTATTCACCCGTTTGGAAACTAATTGATCTCTCATTTTTATTCACCAGTTTGGAAATTAATTTAAATAGCAAACAAAGAAGACAACATGAAATGTAGGAGATGTATTACATCCCTTCATAAGGTCCATAAAACAAAAGATTCGGCTCGATAAGTCGGTCCAAACCAGCAGTTCACCCATTTGACTCCCGAAAAACGAGTGGAAAACGGCTCCATACTGTCTTATTCGGCCCTAAAAGTAGACTTCCCAGCTCGGCTCGAAGACAGACGACCAGACCCTGATAGTCGACCTAAACCATCAGGGCCAGCCTTTGAGTAAAGCAAAGCCTTTACTTTAGGCGCTAAAATATATAATGTACTTAAAGAGAATATTTTTTGTTGAAATTAATAGTAGTGTAGTAGTTTGAGTTGTTACTTGCAACTTCGAATATCTACCTTACATATTTAATCACAACTTTCTATAAATTTATAGCTTTTGGGCTTTAGAGTCAAAGAGAACTAGGCCGGGCCTGGGCCCAAGAGCCATCAGGTTCATTAGGACAATGCAACGTAGGATGAATTGGAAAGTGACTCAAAGTATTTGGGCTTTGGGTAATTAGATTTGAATCCGACTATTCTCAAATATTCAATCGCAACTATAAGTTATAACGTGAATCATGAAGTGTAGCACTTGCAACACAAAGCATTTGCATGGTAGTTTAAATGAACTACGATAAGTGAAACATAGAACAACGAATCATGAACTCAGGCTCATTATAATTTATAATTATTGCTACTAGTTGCTATTTAATGTAACACGTCAGGTGCGAAAGACGAAAGTCAAAGCGACAGGTCAAATTATCCTACGGTTTATCAAAAATATCTACATCCTACTAATATATATGTAAAATATCAGTGTAGTAATTATATTTAAATTAGAAAGTGACCAAGATAATAAAAATATTATCTGTTAAAAACTAAGAATACGTAAACATCTTATGGGCCCGGTCTGGTACTCATACACGTTGGTTCATGATTCGATGAAAATAATTCATTGAAAACGCATAAGCTTAAAATTAGAGAAAAGTATAGAATTGACATAACTTTGCAGAGGAGCGACGAAGAAAAGTGTAAGCCACATACGATTATCCCTGCCGGCACAACTAACTCTCTTAACATTTATTATGTAATAAATTATGAGAATGATATCTACTATTATTTGTTCACACCACATATTTTATCTTATACGGAAGTGGCCTAACAAACAGAGATACACATGTTTATATAAGCCACCTGTTTACACATAACCAATTCCAATTTCCAAATTTGTTTTTTCTGCGTAATACTTTGAATATAAGTTAGGATCATGGAATATCTATAGTGGGTCTTTCCTAATTCTTGTTAGAGAAAAGTTAGATTATTTTTTATTTGTTTTGTGAAATCATAAGTATTTATTATTGATTGTAGAAATTAGAAAGCATTTAACAAATGCATACCTTGGTGTGATTAAGTTATTATTAATGGATTATGGATATCTTATCTAACTACTGAATTGCCCCCAACAAGCAAGGCATATGGGACCAACCTCGGCCGTAATAAGAAAGGGCAGTTTCGAAACTTTGTACAATGATCCTTAATACTTTTTTTCATTTTTAGAGATACTTAATACGATCATGCATTATGGAAAAATACTAGTTTAGATGATATGATTAGGTGAAATATTATCATTACTAAACAAACGGTCGATTACCTAAAGCTACAATTTTGGATTATGCATTTAAACACGCGTTACAGGTGTCTCTAGATATAACGGTGAGAGTGATAGCTTTTTGTAAAAATGTCTGAATAGTCAGTCTCTAAACTAAGACAAAAAATATAAGGAGTCACTAATCTCGTGACGTTTAAGACTAAAAAGTGTAGTAGCCAGTCAGTCGACATAAGATAAAATCACCAACCATATTTACAAGAAACTCCTTGGGCAGAAAATAATATCTATGAGACATCGTGTTTTTAATTAATTAAAATGATCTACGGAGGGTATATACGTAAATCGCACAAATACGAGACTCGCATCGCTCTATTTGTTGAGGGTCTCTTAGGACAAGTCTTTTAGCGGGATTTAAGAGATGGCCTCTTAGAGCATCATTAACACTAAAACCCACTTAGGTTTTTTTTTATTATTACTTTTTTTTTTTACTTTTTTTGTTTTAAAAGAAAAAATCAAATCAATTGCGGGCCGACACGTGTCAGTGGAGCCTGCGAACAATGCATGAAACAATTCTTATTTAAGAGTTTTAGTAACCGTCTCTTGCACTGTTCACGGGCTCCACATGTCAGTGGGGCTTGCGAACAGTGCAAGAGACCCTATTAATAATGCTCTTAGCTTTCTCTTAAATTTCTTTTTAGTTAAAAGCTAATAGACCGTCTCTTAAATTCTTCTAAGAAATTCGTTGTAAGAGACCCTCAATAAACATGCTCTTATAAATAATAGTAAAGCTCAAGTTGACTCATTCTTCAGTCAATATTGTAGAAGAAAGAAACAGAGCAAAACAAGAACTCTTATAGAACGTTACTCTTCTTCTTCTTCTTGATATCTTTAGTTGGCGTCTGAAGAGAGCATGATGATCAACTCTTCTTCATTTCTAGACGAAGAGAACGAAGATGGGTTCCATTACCAGACAAGGCAAAACAGTTTGTCAAGGTTATCTATCTGCACGAGCTCCTTCCACGAAGAAGACGATGAAGATAACTTCACAAATCATCCTTCGGAACTGGGTAACTTCATCTCTGAGCTGTCGCTGGAGAGCCTCGACGACGTCGGAGCCGAGGCTGACGGAGAAATCTCTGATGACGGTGAAGACTCGGATTCCGATAAGGAACCTCCCGGCTTCTACTCTCTCCCGACGATCATATCTCGCCGGAGAAGAGAAGCCACTGTTAACGTCGATGGCAGTAAGTGTAATTCAGTTAAGCAAAGAAGGGTGTTAAGAGAAAAGAGTAAAAGAGGGAGTGGTCACGGTTTTAACGGCGTAGAGAGAGAAAGCGACGGAGACGGAAACTGTTACGGCAGAGGAGGTGAAGGAGAGTTGACGGTGTTAACGAAGGTGAAAGGAGGAAAGAAGTCGATGACGATGGGTTTTGAGGAAGTGAAGGCTTGTAGAGACCTCGGGTTCGATGTGGAAGTTCCGGATCGGGTTTCAGTATCCGCCGGGTCAAACCGGGAGACTCAGACTAGTAGTGGCGGAAACTCTCCGATTGCCAAGTGGCGTATCTCAAGTCCTGGTATAATTATTAAAAGTTTCATTTTTGTATGGTTATTAAATTAGAATCTTAGTCTCATTTTGCATGGTTATTAAATTAGGAGATGATCCGAAGGAGGTTAAGGCGAGACTTAAGATGTGGGCACAAGCAGTAGCTTTAGCTTCTGCGTCACGTTAAGCTTCTTTTCTTAGGGTTTGTCGCATACTCAGTCTTACGAGTTACTACGAGTTTTTCTTGAAATAGTAACTCTTCTACTGGGTTTGTAAATATTAATTAAAGTTAATACTGTATTGTTTCGTTCAGTGTTGAAAAGAGTTACACAATGTCTTGTATCATTCACATGTAGTATGTGTTACTCTGTTATTATCCTTCTAAGGTCTGTGTTCTGTAGTGTGGAAAGCCATCCGAATAGGAAATTTCAACATAAAAGGGACCCTTTAAAGACCAGAGCACCCAAAATTAAATAACCCTAAAGAAAGGTTCACTTTTATCAAAAGCAGAGTCTGATCGATTTAGGACCCGGATGCTTTGTGAAAGGGTCCAATGAATCAAAGGAATATATATTATTTGTTACATTATTTTCAGTTGAATATTATAAAATGCAAGGAAACTTTGTCATTATCAGATTCGCTAATTTAATCAAAGAGTAGAATTTGATCCGTAGATACGTGGATATATTTCTTATTTTACAAATATACAACTTTGATATTATAAAAAAAAAATGAATGTTCTAAAGTATGCTATCCGCTCTTTGTGTGGAGACATAGCACCTATCACGTAGTTGTATATGCGGACGTCTAAACAGGCCTAAACGGATATATATATTTTAATGTATACTATTATATTTAACTAACATATATAAATATACTTATAAGTTTTAACTAATATCAGAATCAAATAATATAATTATTAAAATACTATAAGAGTTTTCAATAGTATATATAAAATATATGCTAGAAAATATAAATCCAAACATATAAAATTAATAATAATTTAAATTTTCCGAATCAAAATAATTACAATCTGAAACAGATGATAATTATAAATATAGAAAATATGTCTAATTCTAAAAATGTAAGCAAATCAAAATTTAATTATCATTGGTGTTCATCTGATTCCAAATTGTCATCACAATCTTCTTTTTCATTCTCAGAAATAAAATCTTCATTATGCAATTCTCTAACATCAATCATGTCATCCTCACGTGTTTCTCCTTCTGCATGACCAGCTCCTACACCCATAATTGTATCATGTTCTCCATCATCAGCTTCAACAAGCCATTCTTAAGCATAAGTAGCATCATCAACAATCAATATATATATTCTTTTCTTTTTGCTTTTTTTTTTTTACCTTTTATTCATCAACCTTGTACTCTTTCCGTATCAGTTTAACTTATCAATTTAATTGGGTTTTAACGATTTTTGTTTTTTTTCAAAATAAATAATGTTCTCATTATTTTAGATAAAATTTAATGTCACTTTGAAATTTGTGACCAATCACAAAATATTGTAGCTTATTTTTATTGGTTGAACTATTTTTATTTAATGCTACTTTTATGTAACCAAGATAAATTACATAAAATTTTATATTTTCTTAATCTTTATGAAAAACCTTAAAAACCACTTAAAATGATACATATGGAATATTAAAATTGGACAAATACAAGATTATTCACTACTTGTACTAATTTGATTGTATTTTTTGTATGTATCTGCATTTTAAAGCAAAATTATCAATACTATAATATTAAGTTAAAATATTTTAGAACCATACATTTATAGTATATATAAAATCTTACTCCTTTAAAAGAACTCCAAGCTCTTTCACATCCCGATGAACTATCAGTCCAAGACAAGATTCTCTTTGCTATTCTTTGCAAATTAGGCACTAAAGTCCCATAAGTGCTCCACCATTCAACTAAAAAATTAAATCAAGTTTACAATAGAACATATTTGTTAAGTTACAAACAAAACTAAATATATACTAGTTATGTTCCACCATCGTCAACCTTATGCATCTCCTATGTACTAAATTCTTTTCTTCACATGCACTGTTATTTTTTTCGACGTTCTAACAATGTTCCACTTGGAATATTATGCTAATTAAAACAAAGAAATAACATCAATCAAAATTAAATGCAGAAATACTACGTTAACTTTGAATTTTGAAACATACCTGGATCATAATCTTCATTACTTTCTTCACAGTCTTTCATGGCCCATGGTGTCCCAAAATTATCTTCCTTCTTCTTGTACTTAGTAATCTCAGAATTGATAACATTGCATTGCGTGGCAAGGTTATCCAGGACAAAAACATTCACACACTTGAAAAACCTTGTGAGCACATTGTCATGTAATGAAATTGTTTGATCCTTGTATAAATAGTAAGGATTTAAGAAATAACCCGTTAAATGCAAAGGACTGTCAAGTCGACCCTAGGTCCTTTGGTCAATTATATTCATGATTGGCTGAATATTTCTTTTTAAGTAATTCAATCCAGCACATATATCTTTCTTTGTTTGTAGTAACTCTCCATGCAAATATCCAATTGTAGGCTTCTTATGACCATCAACTAATCTAAGTATTTTAACTAAAGGTCCAAAAACCTTCAAGCACATAGTCATTCCATTCCAAAACTGAATACTCATCATAGTTCTAAAATCTGCGACTCCTTTTGAGTGCTTTTCCCATTTGCACTTCTTCCAATCAGCACTAACAAACATAGACTGCAATTGATCAGTCTTTTCCATCAAGCTTTGCAAAGTTAAAAAAACATGACGCAAATCTAGTGACCCCTGGTCTCACAATGTCCTTATTGTTTTTGAATTTTCTCATCATTGCCAAAGTCTTATGGTGAGCATACACAAAGATTATGAATCCTTTAGCCCTATTGATGATGGTTTTAAAACTGTGGAGTTTTGCAATGCTTTCCAACATCAAATTAGCAGTATGAGCATCACATGATGTTCAAAAAATGTGTGGCAGTTTCTCTTTGAAGATCCTAACAACGGCCATGTTGTTTGGTGCACTATTGGTTACCACTTGAATCACATTCTATACTCCAACATCTTTAATGCACTGTTTGACATACTCACAAATAATTCACCTATATGAGACTCATCTGAACACTCCCTAGAAGAAAGTAACATGGTTCTTCTTCTGCAATTAATACACAAGTTCATAATATCCATTCTCCTTCCTTTCTTTTTCTTGACGTTTTAATAACCCCTTGATTCTCTCAACTTCTTCTTTTAATAAAGGCTCTTGCAGCATATATTTGCTTAGTGGTGTAACTCCCATGCCAAACTGTCCTACAACTTCAATCATCAACTTAAACTCATCATTTGCAGTAGCATAAAAGGGAACACTAGAAGCAAAAACCCATCTACCAGTGTATTGGTGAACTTTATGTAATCTCTCTTTCCAAAAAGCATCACTAATATTTTGTTGTCTAGTTGCCAGAGAAGAAAGTCGTGGATTGATATCTGATGCAAATTTATCCATCAAACCAATTGTACAAGGCATTTTTCTTGATCTCAATTCTTCATGTTCAGCAACAACCTCATCATCCTCATCTCACATCACAAATCTTCACATATTTTTGCAAGTTAGCATATGAATTCATTTTATGCTTCTTTTTTATTATTTGCTTCATCAATAGCTTTTCTACATTTTTCTTGATCATGTTTTGTTGATTATGGACAAGCTGAAACATTCCCTGGATGTTGCAATATTCTCTTTAATCCTAAATGCACCACCACAAAACTGTTTTCCACATAGTTCACCTTATCTGGATTACTTGGATTACATAATATCTCATATTCCCAACAACATCCTTTGAATTTCTTTTTAAAACTGAAGTTTTTGTGAGTCTTGTTTTGTTTAAATTTAAATTTTCAGATGATTCAGCCATGCCAAATTCTTGTGAATGATTTTCTGCATTTTTTATCACATGAACATGAGGAACAACCTTTAGATTTTTCTCTGCAGCTGAGTATTAGAGAAAAAAAATGAATTGAACATGTATTATGAGTTTGGATTTCTTGTTTTATATTAATAATTTATTAAACTATGTAGTTTAATATATTTGATAAAACTTCATCTTTTAAAGTAAATACAAACGCATAAATGGTGATAATATGCAGACAATGTGGCCGTATATGCACCTGCTTTTTATCAAACCAAATAACATGTCGCATATGATGATTTTGGTACGCTTAGTACCCGCATAATTTATACATACATTATAGGCATCAATACAAAACATATTTTAGAACATTGTAAAAAACATTATATATATGATTTACATTTAGTGTTATATATTGTATCTCTATAATTTATTGTTAGGCTTCTTATACGTCATTGTTAATATATAGTGATTTGTTTTATACATTTTACTTTGTTATTTTTTTATTACATATTAATATATTTTGATTTCAGCATAATAATAAAAATCTGAAATAATCAAATAGAATCTACTATAGTATAGCTTTTCATGTTGTGTTTAAGAAAATATACTTGAACATCTATCATTTTAGTATTTTGCAAGATTTTATAAATAAATACACTACAAGAAATATGTACATTGTTAGCGCGGATTATATGCTATATTAGAGTTTTGATAGTGAATTCATAAATGCAATGTATACGACATCCATCATAGGTACCCTCCTACAACATCGTTTTTATGTGACACTACGAAATGTGCGTATACAATAGCAATACTTGGATGATGTTATTAACTTAACTACAACACTAATTTTTTATTACAAAATTGATTATGATTCATATTTTCGTGCTATAATAAATCATTCTACAATAGCAGTTATATATTGCTATATATCATATTTTATTTATAACGTTGTAAAATGCTGTAAAATCTTAGGTAAGAATTATAATGAAAAATAAAATAAATGATGTCGAGGAAGAGACGAGGTAGACAGAGACAAGGTAGAGATGATTGGCAGATGGGAGAGGACAGTGGTGATGGTTGTGGTGGTGATTCAAAGAGGACGACGGGAGAAGAGAGTTCCTAATGTTTGAGTGATTTTTTTGTGATTCTCTTTTTTATTTAGACTATTTTTTACCTCTTTAAATAAATAACATGTTACAGTATATAGGGAAAATGTTATTTTCTACGCGCTTTTCTAGTTTTCACTTAAGTCTCGGCGGAAAATCTAATTTTAGGTTTCCGCTTACATAAAATCTATCATAACGTTTATCTAGTGTTATTATACAATATAATTTTTTTTTTTAATCATCTACAAAAACAGTTCAGTAAAACATGCTATAGTAATATGCTATGAATGTAGACTTTTTGTAGTGATACATTGTTATGTTTAAATAATATACTCTATTAATTTAGTAAATTATATACATAGTAGTATTTTTCATATTCTTTTAGTAAATTTTATCAATATATGATATTTTTGGATGTTATGGTATTAATAAATTATAGTACTTTTGATTCTTACAGCATAATTTATTTATTTTATGCTACCTTTCCAAAAAAATATATTTTAAAATCTATAATTTTATCTTTTACGAAATTTGGAATACTATCATTTTGAGTTTTTAATATTTATTTTTCAAATTGTATAATTGGTCAAGAAAAATTTGGAAGATTACACAACTATTTTTAAGTTTAGAAGATTATATGATTTTTGAATTTGTTTGTTACTAAACTAATTCATTATATTATAAAAATATATTTGAATTTTTGGTAATATTTATTTTATATTTTTCAACAGATTTTTTTATAATTAAAATAAAAGTTTAATTTATAATTAAAATAAATTTATCATTAATATCTTTAATTAATTATTAAAATTTCAAATTTTTCTAGTAACATATTTTGTAAATAATAATCGAACTAAAGGTTAGTTATGTACTATTATATTTTTTATTTAATAATTTTAAGCAGTATATTAATGTGACTGTCAAAATAAATAAATAAATAAAATATATTTATAGATATAAAAGTTTAACATATGTTAATAATTTTAATTTTTGTATAAAATATTATTTTGTTTAAGAATTTAATCCATTTTAACAATGAATGGTAATTTATTTAAATGAGTTTTTTTTTAAAAAAATAGGTTAATCTACCAATTTAATATATTTTTCATAATTAATTCATAAAGCCCCTTTATTTTAATATAATATAGACTATATTGATAAAATTTATAAAAATAATATATAATTTTATTATTCTTTTGTTTATGATAAAATTTTAATTAAAATTAATAATGATACTATTATATTAATAATTACAAAATTAATTAATGTATTAGTTTATAAAAAAATATTTTAAATTTCTCGTAGGGTTTGTTAGATTTTTCTCAATAAAATTTGTTATAATTAAAAATAAAAATTAAATTCAGATATTTGTATATTCAAGTTTAACATATATTAATAATTTTAATTTTTGCATAAAAATATTACATATTTTACGAATTTAACCCGTTTTAGCGATGAATGATAATTTATTTTTAAAAAACCATCTTAAAAAATAGATCATCTATTAATTTAATATAATTTTGTCATATTTAATTTAAAGCACCTCTATTTATTATAATATAGAATATAATGATAAAATTTATAAAATAGTATATAATTTTTATTTCTTTTGCTTGATGATAAAAAATTTAATAAAATTAATTGTAATTATATTATATTAATAATGATGAAATCAATTAATGTATTATTTTAAAAAAATATTTAAAATTTTGATAGGAGTGTGTTTGATGTTTTCTCAACAGATTTTGTTATAATTAAAAATAAAATTCTGGAAAACCATTATCTACATCATTCGTAGAGGGGTTCTCTGGCAGCATCTAACATATTATAAAACTGTTTTGCATCTATGTTAGGTTCTTTCCTACTGCTATTATAAGAAATTGTAACTTCATGAAATGCATTTGTAATTATATCATGATACTTATTTTCATGCTTCTCATACACATAACCCACATTATTTCCAAACATATTCTGCCACGATCCTCATAATGATTATTATTATAACTTAGTAGTTCAACTTCTGACCCGTACTACTACTTGATTCACTTTTCTCATGAAAAAAACATATGTAGTAGTCTGATCTAAATTCTCTCTTATAAAGATGTCTCTTCATAGTATCTACATCCAAATATGACTCATTCTTCCATTTTCTACAAGGAAAAAATATTTTACCATGTTCTATTGCGAATGGCTGGTTTGTTGCTTGGTGTAAGAACCCCGTCAATCCGGCTCGATACTCTTTCGTCACTTCTCCAGTCTCCGGATTTTTATGATTGTATAACCAAGCCCGTAATGTGTATATTTCATGTTCTAAAGATTTTTTTTTCTTTCTATTTTTTTTTTCTCTCTCTATTTTTTTTCTTTGTTTTTAATGTCTAGAACAAGAATTCACAACTGCTATTTATAGACTTTTCAAAAAATTTACTAGAAAATTGATACAAATTTGCTAAAGATTTGCTAAAACTACGAGATAATTGCGAGGGAAATTTAGTTTGCGAGAGATTTACGAGAGATTTTTCCATCACAAATAAGTAGTTAAACATGACAAAACCGTGTTATAACTACTATATTCAATTTTGCAGGGAATTTCTAGGAAAAACAGTTGTCATGCAAAGTTGTCGCAATACTCTAACAAATTTTCAATAGATGTGCGAGGGATTATAAATAGCATGCAAGTTTTTCACAAATCCCTAGCAAATTTGCTAAAAAATTGCGAGGATAGTTTTTTGTATCTAATTTGCGAAGAGACTGCGATAGATTACTATTTATCTTTGCAAATCTCTCGTAAACTCTCGAGGAAATCTTTCTTTTGCAAAGTTGTGACAAATTTGTGTCGGATAGGGTTTTCTTCGCAAATTCGTCGCAAATCTTAGGCGGTTCCCTCACAAATTTGCGACGATTTGTTTCCCTCGCAAATCGGCTATTTTCTTGTAGTGCATGTTGCCTTATATTCGAGCTCTACTGGAAAATTATATGACTTTTCGTAGACCAGATGAAACGGTGTAGTCCTGAGTGACGTCTTGAACACCGTCCGGTAGGCCTATAGTACATCATCCAATTTTAAAGACCAGTCTTTCCTATACGCTCCAACTGTCTTTTGAAGAATTCTTGTGATCTCCCTGTTGGAGACTTCGACCTGGCCACTAGTCTGTGGGTGGTATGGTGAAGCGACCTTGTGTTTCACTCCGTGATTTGTCAAAAGTCCATCAAAAACTTTGTTGATGAAGTGTGAAATTCCATCACTAATCACAATTCACGGTACACCAAATCTAGGGAAGATAATGGAGTTAAACATATTCAAAGCAACCTTGGAATCATTGGTTGAACTGACAATCACTTCCACCCACTTAAACACATAGTCTACAACTACTAAAATGTACTCATTTTTGAAAGATGCTGGAAAAGGTCCCATAAAATCAATGCCCCGGACATTGAAAACCTCAACTTCCATAGTGAAATTATGAAGCATCTCATTCATCATGCTAATGTTGCCTTGTCTTTGACAAGATTCACACTAAGAGACAAAAGCATAAGCATCTCTGATATACAGTGGGCCACCAGAAGCATGCTTGGATAACCTTGGAATATGTCTCAAAAGGATCTATGGCAATGATAGAGTATGCATGGAATCTCTTCTTCAATGACGCGCCTGAAAATACCATCAACAAACTGTTAATACAAGTAGGGCTCATCCCAGAAGTAGTGTGATGTCTCTGAGAAACTTCTTATTTGCATATCTGACAAAGTTTGGAGGCTCAACGGCTGCAGCAAAATAATTCACGATGTCGCGAAACCACGTTTGAAGAGATCCTTGTGTTTGTGCATCAGACAAATGTTTGGTAATGCAATATGACATCTATTGCATAGACATGCTCTTCAGGAAAAATGTCATTCAGAGGGACTGATTCTTCAACTCTGAGCATGGATAAATGATCTACAACTCCATTGTCAACTCCTCTTTTATTTTGATTTCCATGTTAAACTCTTGAAGAAGCAATCCATCTCAGCAATCTCGGTTTCGCATCATTTTTTTACAAGAGATATTTCAAAGCTACATGGTCTGAGTGAACAATCACCTTAGATCCAATAAGATAGGATCTAAACTTCCCGAAAGTGAAGATAATGGCCATGAGCTCTTTCTCAGTGGTGGCGTAATTGCATTGTGCATCATCCAAAGTTCTGCTTGCATCGTAAATCACATACAATTTATTATATTTTCTCTCTCCAAGAACAGTTCCAACCGCGTAGTCACTAGCGTCACACATTACCTCAAAAGGTATATTCCCATCAGGAGCTTGAACTATTGGAGCTCTAACAAATGCTCCCTTAATCTCCAGAAATTCTGACATGCACTCGTCATCGAAGTGGAACTTAACATCTTTATACAACAGCTGCGTCAAAGGCCTGGCAATCTTTTAAAAATACTTAATGAATCTCTTGTAAAACCTGGCGTGACCCAGAAAACTCTTGACTCCTTTGACCGAATCAAGCGGCTGTAGACTCGTCATCACTTTGGTTTTAGCCTTATCCACCTCAATGTCTTTTTTTCTGAGATCCTATGTCCAAGAACGATCTCATCTTTGACCATGAAGTGAAATTTTTTCCAGTTCAAAACCAATTTTTTTTCCTCGCACCGCCTAAGCACCTTGCACATATTGAAAAGACAAACATAAAACAAAGATCCATTGACGAAGAAATCGTCCATGAATACTTCTATTATATCATTAATCATGTCAATAAAAATAGACATCATACATCGCTGGAACATGGTGGGTGCATTGCACAAACCAAATGGCATTCTGCGATAAGCAAAAGTGCCATAAAGACAAGTGAACGTGGTTTTCTCCTGATCATCCAGATGAATCAGAATCTGAAATAAATCTGAATAACCATTCAAGAAAGAATAGTATGGATGATTAACAAATCATTCAAGCATCTAGTCAATGAACGGCAAATGGAAATGATCTTTTCTAGTCGTAGCATTCAACGTCTCATAGTCTATGCACATTCTATGACCAGTCACAGTTCTCGTGGATATCAATTTGTCCTTATCATTTTTCATTACTGCTATCTCACCCTTTTTAGGCACAACATGCACATGACTAACCCAATTACTATCGGAAATATCATAGATTCCAGCTTATAGAAGTTTCATTTTCTCCTTCTTTGCAACATCTTTTAGATTCAGGTTTAACCTCATTTGATCTTCTATAGAATTTCTTGATTCATCTTCTAGATATATCTTATGCATATAAAGGTTAGGTGAGATACCAAGAATGTCATCTAACGAATAGCCTATCGCTCTACGATACTTCCTTAATTCGCACAAAGTAAGGCATATTCAACATTGCTCAACTCAGCATTGATGATCACTGGATATGTAGAATTAGGACCAAGAAATTTTTACCTTAGCCATGCTGGAAGTGTTTTGAGTTCCCCTTTTGGAGCTATCAGCTCGTTCTATGGGTTGGGGTAACTTGCAATAGTTTTAGGTATAGGTAAATTTTCCATGTCCTCATCAAGATTCACGAAAGCTACCATGCAATTTGTGCACATAACTCAGCATCTTAGCATATCCAACTAATTGCCCACTCAAGTATCCATGTTCACTCTCAGCTAGGGTGAGGGCAACCTCTAGAGGATCATCTCTCAGTGACTCGTCAATCACTTCCTCATCATTATCTCTATGATCCTTTGAAGGATGATCGATGGAAAAGGTATGACCATCCATCGTAGTTTTTTCAGCATCTTATTCACCTCAAACTTCATGATTATATCTTCTAGATGGAGATTTATCTTTCTTCTTTTCACATCAATGATGGCTCCTGCTGTATCCAAGAATAGATGTCCCAAAATGAAAGGATCCTTAGGCTCTTGATCGAGTTCCATCACTACCAAGTCTACATGAATCTTGTGATTTTTGATCACCACATCAATGTCTAAGACGATTCCTACTGGATGTCTCACTAAACGGTCTGCGAAAATCAGCTGGATCTTTATGGGTCTGAAGTTGGTAATACCAAGTCTCTTAGCCATAGTGTATGGCAACAAGTTCACACTAGATCCCAAATCGCAGAGAGATCTCCTGAAGATAGCACCTTCAATTTCAAAAGACAACACAAAGCTCTGTGGATCTTCCATCTTCTCTGGAACCTTGTTCGCAAGTAGTGTGCTATGTCTCTTGGAGATAGTCAATACAATTTCCTTAGGAGAAGTCGTCTTGTTAGTCACAAAACTCTTGACATACTTTTTTAGAGCATGCATCATCTCAACATCATATTCAAATGAGAGTTTCACAATCAACTCACTCATCATTTCCTTGCACTTAGTTGCCTCTAAATCTTTGCGAGAATTCTTTTGTCGCACCGGATATGACACTTTACGGGCGTACACACAAACCACAGGAGGTGTGTCTACAACGACTTTGCCAGTCTCTGCTTCAGCACGTACTTCAATCGTTTCTCCACTTTTCACAGGCTTCTACTCATTATAAGGCAGCTCATTTCCACTCTGTAGAGTGATACAATTTATAAACTCATTCCTAGGGTTGTGTTCACATTTTTCAGGAAGAATTTCAGTGGGTCTTTTAACGGCTTCTGCGGTCTGAACTACTTGAGTATCGAGCTTTTTGACATGAGCTGAAAAGGACTCCTATTTTTTATTCATATCTTGGTTCATGGTGTGAACCTTAACATTGATGTTATCAACTTTCGTGTTTATCTCAAAAGCAGTCTTCTGCTGGTTGATCATCAATTGTTGCATCATCAACTCAAGTTTAAACTCTTGGGCTGAAAAGAGTTGAATTGTTGCTTCTTCTGGTATCCTTCATAATTGTAGTTAGTGCTCTGATTCTAATATCGTTTTTTCCCCAAGCTCTGGCCAAACAGTTTGTTCTGATATCATTGCTGAAACGGTTGTCCTTGACCTCCAATATGTTGTGGGTAATTCTGGTTGAACCCTCTGTTCTGCCCGTAGTTCTGCTCATTTACATAGTTTACTTCAGCATGTTGTTCTTCTAGCTCTTGATTATAGAAAACATTAATGAATGCTCCTTCTCCATTGTCCACAACAGAGTTAACAGGTTTTTAATCTCTCTGCATAAGCATGTCGATCTTTACACTCATCTCTTCAAATTTCTTAGTGTCTGCATTGCTGAGCCTACACGATTTCATACTCCTCACACTAATTGTTGGAGCTGGAAGCAAGATTCTCTATCAATATGTAGGCTTCCTCTTGGATCTTTGTCATAAAGTCTCCATTGCTGGCTTCATTGAGAGAGTTTTTGACATTCCAATTCACCCAACCATAAAAGATGTTGAGGATGTGCTCATTTGAGTACCCAGGATGTGGATAATCTTAGAGATACTCTCTGAATCTTTTCATGCTTCATTCAGTGGTTCAACGGTATTTTGTTGAAAATTCATGATTTTACCCCTCAAGTTGGTTGTCTTGGATTTGGTGTAGAAGCTACCCAAGAACACAACTCTGCATTGACCCTAAGAATTTTTGGATCATGCAGATAAAGACTTCTACCATCTTAATGCCTTATCTACCAGATAAAATTTGATCAGCTTGTATCGAAAATAATCAACAAGAACTCTGTTGGATTGTGTTGTACTACAAATTTCATGAAGATTTTCAGTGTGATCCATATGAATTTATGAGGGAAGATCATGGAAAAGTTCTATTTCACCAAAGCTATCATTTGAGGTTTAATGTCATAATCTAGCTTGCCTTTGAATTGGTAAAAAGTGTGTGGAATGTCAATAACTCCAATAGGACGAGGTTGAGGTTGCCTAAGAATTGGAGCTTGGAAAGGTTGTGGGAAAACACCAGCTGCAGCAGCAACATTTTCAGAATTGGCAGCAGCTTGCTCATCGCCAATGGGTAGATTCTGCTCATTCCCAAATCCGACATGTTTCTCTTGTTAACCAGCCATGACTTTTCTTTTGTTTTTCTTGTTCTTTCTTTCGACTCTTGCTAGCTCCTTGTTATAAAGAATTACCAAGTCTGTAGAACGTTGGCTTCTCTTATTCACACACCTGAAAAACTCGCAAGAAAGATAAGAAAGAACGTATTAGCAGCAACGAAAAAAATCTAGACTATACTCTAGTCGTAGATTCGTAGAAAACATTATTGGTCTCCGGTAGTGGCGCCAAAACTTTATGTGATCAGGTTTTAACCACTAAATTCAAAGCCTAAGTGCACGGTAGTACTTAGGGATCGAATCCTTAGAGATCAATGTTACACAACGATACTTTGAGAGTAAAGTAGAGCTAGAATATAAGGGGTGTTTGTTTTGTGAATTTTAATTGCAAAAAAAGAGAGTAAAGACAGAATGAAATGCGATGTAAAAACATAAATAAAAACGTTAGGTGACAAAGGAATCGCAGAAAGCCAGATCATGAATGCAAATAACTTTATCGAGAAATCAGTTAAGCACCGTTCTAGAACTCATAACACAATTTTATAATCTTTCCACTCTCGTGGCTTCGATTACTAAATTTAACAACCCAATAAACTAACTCTCGTTGAACTCATGAGGTTAAACATGCATTAATGAATAAGTTCTGGTACGTTCATAAAGCTCCGTAACATCAACTCTTGTTGGCTACAAATACTTTACTCATATAAGTTCTTTCAGACTTTTCAATTGAACACCTCTCGAACGTGAAACAATTTAAGCTCAAAAACTAGGTAGCTAATTAAGTTCAACCAATAAAAATAATTTTAGATGAAGAACTCTAACGAGATTCCTAAATTTAATAGCCTTAGACATTCATTATCTTGATTTCCTTTGAAACCATAAAACCCAACTATGAGATTACTTAGACATAGGAAGAGGAACACATTAAGAAAATGAATAATGCATAATGATAGATTTTAAAATCTCTTCTCAAAAGTATTCCAAATCTCAGATCCAAAAGTAAGAGATAAGACAAAAGATAAGGTAAATTCTTCCTTTTTTAGTCTCAAAACAATTTTTATAGGTCGTTTAAAATTAGGTCAAACACCAAAATATGAACGCCAAACGCAATCGCTATTTTTCTGCGATAAGAAGTTGCGACTGCGTTTGGAAACGCGCATTTCAGACCAAAATGTGTTCGTCTGGACCGCCGGAGCTTTGCTGACCGCCGTTCTCCATCTCTTGCTTTCTCTCTGCCGGAGTCGAGCACCAGAGCAGGAATGGATTCATTGCCTCCTCTTCTCCATCGTCATAATCTGAGAAACCGAGGGCTGGATCGAGTGTGCCACAACTAGATAAACGGGGTTTTCAAGGTGTTCGATCTATGCTCACGGAACAGACACAAAGTCAGGTCACGTCAAATCAAACCAATCCATCGATTACGATCTTCTCCTTCGATCGATTTGAGCTCATGGAAGCTCAAGATCAGCCTTTTGTGTTTTGCAACGTTGGTCCCTAGATTTTGTGCTTCTTTGACTTTGGCTCCCAAACTTCTAATATGGTGCAGTTTAGTATTTGATTTTGCCCCAAAGCTTATGATTGTGCATTCTACACCACGTGACTGCAAAATAGACAAATCTGCTCTTAACAATACCTAAATGCAAGACCAGGACAACAAAAAGAACTACTCCCTCCGTATTATTTTCAATGATGTTTTTAGGAGATTTTTTTTTGTTTTATTATAAGCGATGTTTTCAAGTTTCTATGTAAAAAATAAATGTAATTTAATGTTTATGACCATTTATATTTTGCAGAATGTTTTTTTGCATAATGTTTTTTCTATTGGTTGAATTAGCTGTAACTATTATTGTTTTTAAACAAACAAGAATGATTGTATGAAAGTTTATAATTTCTTAATCGACGTGTAAAAACCTTAAAAACCAGTTATTGTGATACAAAGGGAGAGGGAGTATAATTTATGCCTAAAATCCGATTAAACACCACTTATCAATATATATTACTAATTGATTATTTAAATGTATAATAATTAAAATGATGATATAAGTTATTAAGAATGTGACATTTCTATAGTTCATTGTAATACAACAACAAAGTGATGTATACAAATTATATTTCAGAAAATATAAATTTTATTTATTTAAAGTAAATGCCAGTGTAAATTAAAAATTTCGTAAACTAAATAGAATTTCAATTGCAAATGATTATTTTATAATTTTAAATTGAATAAAATAAATTAAGTGAAAATAAAAGTTTAAGAGAATTAATAAAATATTTTTTGAAAAAGTTATTATGTATATGCATGGCACATAAAAATATCATAGGATCCGACTTGTGACCATTCTGAAAATAAGAAGAACGAATAGGAAATGAACGTAGATGAATAAAATAGCAGGAATAAAAATGAATGATTGTTCCTTCTCCAATTTAACAAGGAATAATTTTGTTTTTTATTTCTTTATAAAAAGGGAATGAAAGAGAATAAAAAGAAAATTTTATTTATTGTGAATGGTGAATTTTTTAGAAAAACTAGAGAATGTATTATTTCTCGCCGTTCCTTACTCACCATTCATACCTATGTTACTATAAAGATTATCAATCTCTTTTGACCAACCAAAAATATTGGCAACCTCTGAGGGATTTAATTTAAAATCGATTAATCATTACATACAACTTACCAAAACTGTGTTAATGATAATGTATTATTGATACTACGACATAGACGTACAATTGCATCTTCGAACCAAATTTTATTTCCAGACCTTTAAGGTAGATTTAGTCAGTTATAGTATATAAAACCTAAATTTAACGTTTAAGATTAGGCTAATGAATGCATGTATTTATAACAGAACCAGAAGTCATGAGTAACCAGGTAAAAACTAGCTATATGGTATAGAGATGTGATAAATCTTACTTTGTGATCAGATATGATATAGATGTCATGACATCTTACGCAAGTGTATAACAGATAGAGATCTCTAAAATATAACATATCAAGATATAGACATTGCAGAGTTCAGACCAAGAGACGAAAAGAGAAACCTAAAATACAATACATACCTGACAAATACTGTTTTGACAAAAAAAAAAAGGAAAATTCGGTAGCCTTTAGGTTTTGTGATATTTAATTACTGCATCGGAAAATATATGTGAAAACAGATCATATATTTTTTCAATCTCCCCAAGATGAAAAAGAAAGAAAAAAATTCTTCTCTTTCCATTTCTGCTAATATATAGTCACACAATTTATAATGTAATAAGTTATAAATTATTGTATTGTCACTGACCACCCCCTGAAAGTCTACCTGCCTAACCCAGCAATAGCTTCAGGGAAAAGCAGCAGCAGCCGTATTTAGTAATCAAACATAGAAACCCATAACTAAATTGATTGCAGGGACAATAATTAGTGATGCATACATGTATATTATAACAGAAAGCAGCAAATATAGAGACAATTCACTTTTCTAAGACAGCCCATCAAACTTTGAAACTTGCTGACCTCAGAGACATACAAGAGAGATATGGGTTTACACTGATCCCAATCCTAGTTCATGTCTCTTCTATAAATCTCACTTATTTGTACCCAAATTTTCTACTCTATACAATCTTGCAATCTTGTTATATAACCTATTATATGTTTTGCCAAATGTAATTTAAGAATCTAATTAGTTGATATTATGATTGAGAGAAAGCGAAAATAAATAAAGATTTACAAATACTTAGGTACTTCATCTATATACACAATCAACATTTTCAAGAACACTCGACAAAAGACTGTTTGAATCCATAAAATTTATCTATATAATGGACTATGCATATCATCGAAATGTATATATATTATATATACATATATATATATATCATTTCTCAATAACTTTATAATGAAATCGATGCAATATGTTGTCACATGTGTATGTAGAATTAGGTATCATGTGTTTTTAATACCAACTCATCTCATCATCATTGTTGTTCCAAATTAAAAGGCAATGAAGACTTTCCTTTCTTAAAGAAGTGATCATCTTCACTGCTGTTTCCAAGCCTCAGCTGAAACATAGAGGAAGACGGAGAAGCACCGCCACGTGGCAAACTCCCACCGGATGATGAAGATTCTTCCTCCGTATTGTTTGTTACTCCACTCTCGCCACATTCCATATCTACTCCAAAAAGCCTCAGCCTCTTCCCGGCGGTTCCAACAGCCGCCTGATTAACTCGAGCTCCTCCGTGCATCATCACCGGCACAGATTCGATAACTAACGGATCAGCCACCACCGTCCTCTGATCTACTGACCTAACGACATACCCATAACCAAATTCTCTCGGTATTTGAGGATAACTGTAACCACTGTGATGATGATAACGTGGCTGCTGATGATTGTAAAGATTGTAACTAGTGGAAGTAGTTGCTGTCGGAAAACTGTAAAACCTAGGGAACATAGATCCGGCAGGAAAGTGAGAAGTCGATGTCGGATAGTCAGGGACTTTAGGTCGTCTCCTCCAATCTATAAACAAGCGGCTGTCTCTTCCTGTGTCTCCGACACATCTCAGGAAAGAGACAACATCTCCAGCATCTAGTTTCTTGTCTTTAACGAAACGGCTCCAACCTTTAGTCATGACATAGCTCTGGCTACTGTTCCAGTAAGAGTAACGGAACCTCCATGATTTTCCTGTGAGATCTTCGAAGTTTAAAAGCAAACCTTTCTCGTTCGAGGATGAATCTAAAGGGAAGTATCTCTCTGCGTGTTGCTTTGGGATCACGAGTCGGTTTAGTTTCCCCACGTCACTTGGAGTCACCACTTTGTCGAACATGTGCTCTCTCTCCACTTCTTCTATGGGCTTCTTTGCTTCTGCCTCTTCTTCTTCTTCTTCTCCTTCTCTTGCAAGAGACAAATTTGTCATCATCTTTTAGAAGTCAGATCTCTTGATGGTGTGGCCAAGATTATGTTCTTGACTTGAAGGAGATGATTTCACAGCATTTCTGATGAAAAATCCGATGGGTAACTCAGGAATTGAGAAAAAAGGAAAGAAGAAAAAAACCCTAATCTTGGAAGAAGAGGAGGAGGAAAAAGGTTTAATTGGTGATGTGATTGACCTAATTATACATAAATAGAAATTTGGTTTTGCCTAACTTCACTGATCATCATCACCATCTATCACTGTTTTATGCAATAGTTTATAGCTGTAGAGGAAGAAAAAAAGTCTTGTTAAGATTTTTCTAGAAGAAGAAGAATGAGAGAAAAAGGAGAGAAATCTTGAATGTTGTAATGTTATGGTGAGAATGATGGAGATATGGGCAAGAGAGAACCAATTTAGAGGGACCCTTGAATCATCTGGTTCAGTTCATGTGACCTTATTGTCCTTTTACCATTATCTTATAGTTTCTTCTTTCTTTTTTCTCCTTACATAATTAGCTATACAAAAAAATATTTTTAATTTGCCAAAGAAATCAGATCTGTCCAAGGAATACAGATCGGTAGATGGTTGGGATATGAGGAGAAATGAGATAATAATGTCGCGGCTTTAGGGATATAATTCTGTTTCACTTTAAATAATTACTTATAATCTTAAAACTATAAACGATCAAATGATTAACGAGCACTAGTATACTTCAATGAACAATCTCGCCCTAATAAATGCTAAGTATCAAATTTGGTTTTACGGGTTTGTTGCAATTTTGGTTTCACGAAGACACGATTGGCATGTTGTTTTTAGTCTTGGTCTTTACTGTTGACTTTTTGTTCTGGTTTCCCTTCTCGCTCTTACTTTCTTCTTGTTTTTTTAAACATACTTTCTTGGGCAATTCTCTTAAATAGCCTCTTTTAAGTTTTTGTCACAAAAATAGCCCTCAAAAAATAAAATGACCAAAATAGATTTTTTTTTGTTGAAATTTTGATTTTTTTTTTTATTTTTTTTTGAAATTTGAAACCTTAACCCCAAACCCACCCATTAACTCTAAACCCTAAAGTTCAAATTAGTTAACCCTAGGGGTATAAATGCATATAAATGAATTTTTTAGCTTCTAAAAAAAATATTTTGGTCACTTTCTTTCTTAAAAACTATTTTTGTGACAAACAAACTAAAAGGGGATATCTAAGGGTATTTCTCTACTTTCTTCTTGTTATTGTTTAACATTTATACACGTATATGTATAATATTCTGTGTGCGTCTGAGTGTTCCTTGTTTTACTATTGCCATTTGCAACACTTGTTTTATACTTCTCCGATCCCACTTGTAAGATATTGTTCTATATTGATCACACATTTAATTATACGTATCTTACCTATCCTTTTTTACATTCCAAGAACCACGTTACTATTATAATATTTTAATTTTGTGTGCTCGCACTTATAAAATACCAAAAATAATCAAAATCATTGATTTGATCAAAGAGACCGCTCGGTAATAATAACGATAACGATACATATAAATTATTAATTAATGTAACAAATCTAATTAAGGTGTTTGTGAGTGTGTGGCTGATTTATTGTTTAGGGTTGGAGTATGAGACCAACAATCTTATCACAAGTTAGCAACAGAAATAAGAGCCCTTTTATTTTAGTCGGACGAAGATTATAACCTAACAACTGACCTATCACAGACATCTCGTTTGGAACATGACAGTAAACCTAAATATTTATTTAATTGTTTCTTTTTTCTGATAACAAAAATTAAACGTTCTTAAATTTTCTTTAAGATATAAAAAGAATTATTCTTTCAGATAGTCATATTTTAAGTTTTATCACAAAACTAGTTCTCAAAAAAGAAAATGATCAAAATTTAAATTTAAATTTTTAATATTTATTTTTATTTTTTAATATTTGAAATCTTATCCTGAAAACCCTACCCCTTAACTCTAAACCCTAAATTTAGTTTAGTTAATCCTAAAGTTATAAGTGTATATTTACCTCTTTAATGAAACAATTTGGTCATTTTTCTCCTTAAATGATATTTTGTGAAAATAAACTAAAAATGCTATCCTAAAATATTTCTCTATAAAAAGTGTTTGAGAAGTCATTTTTCGTTTCCAGATTTAACGTTTTTCATTTATTTTCATTTATTTCGATGTTATATATTCACCCAATTTTGAGATTAATCCCCTAGTTAATTAATCCTCTAGACTCCAAAGTGATTTTGATACATGTATTCTTTATTCTTTATAATCAATTTCACTAAATAAATATGACATGACAAGCTAAATATGATAAGATATGTTCTAGTTAAATGTGATATAGAAAATTATATTTAATGTTTATTTATATTTTTGGTAAAAAATTTAAATATGATAATAATTAAATATTATTTTTAGAGTAAATCTATTACAATACGACACTAAATAATATAACAATAAAAATATTATAATATTTTACAAGTTTCAAAATATTAATTATTTTTATTTTTTATAATTATACAATTTTATTACTAATAAATATTTTCATTTTTTCTTACAATTTTTTTTTAAAAATATATTTTAATCATAATATTATTAGTTTCTTTTATATATATACAAATTTAAAAAATATTTTTAGTTTAATTTTTTGATAATTATACAACTTTGAATCAAATTTTATTAATTTTAAATAAGTTAATTTAGTATATTTTATCTAAAAGAAATAGATTAAAAAAGTATATCTAAACTATAATTTTAAAAATATAAATATCTATTCTTAACTATAATTTAAAATGATTTTTATTTATTTTTTCTTAATTTTATGTTCAATTAAATCAAAATATTAGTAAAAATCTAAAATATTAAAAAGATATTTTTAAATATAATTTAGTTTAAATTTTTTATTACTGCACATGGTGCAGAAAAATAAGTTTAAAATATTTATTAAATATTATTTTATTGACTTAAGTTTGAAGACTCGCAAGGTGATAGTAAGCATAAATGTAATTTTTGTGTGCAAGGTGATAGTAAATAGAAATGTAATTTTTGACGAGCACAAAAATTGGAACTAGAACATAGTGGAAAGAGAACTGTAAATGAACAAGGATCACTTATGTTTCCGGTTTATGGTTATAAGGAAAAGGATCGAAGTGATGCATACGAAAAAGTTAATGATAGCAACCAAGGTAGCGGTGGAGATAATATCGAAAAAATAAGAAATTTGTAGCAAAACAGAGGACTCTGAAACAGAGTCACAGCCACAATTGAGAAGGTCTACTAGGTAAATTATGAAACCTAGTTATCTAGATGACTATGTCTTGTTGTCAAAAGTTCTTGAAACTGAGAGAATTCTCCTTATGATTAATGAGGAACCGTGGGACTGGAGTGAAGTAAAAGGAGAAAAGGTTTGGCGAGTTGCTTGTTGAAGATGAGACCGTGTCAATAAAGAAGAACAAAACATGGACTCTTGTCTATCTCTCTGATGGTTCTAAAGGATATATTTGAATGAAGAAGTATATGTTTCACAGCCTGAAAGTTTCAAAGTCACAAGTAGTGAAACCAAGGAATATAAATTGCATAAAGCTCTTTATAGTTTGAGACAAGTACTTAGGGCTTAGAATATCAAACTAAAGGCAATTTTCAAAAAGCTAGACTTCACAAAGTGCTCCAAGAAACCGTCATTATTTATAAAAGAATTGAAGGGGTGTCTTCTTCTAGTTGCAGTCTATGGTGACGATCTACTCGTCACATGGATGTAAATAATATAACAATACAAATATAATAATATTCTATAAATTTCAAAATATTGTATTTTCTATTTTTTATAATTATACAATTTTATTACTAAAAAAATTTTCAATTTTTTACATTTTAAAAAATTATAATTTTTTACTATATTATCATTAGTTTCTTTTATGAGCAATTCTCTCAAATAGTCCTTTAAATTTTTTTATCACCAAATAACCTTTAAAATATCAAAATAGTCTTTTTTATTTTGAAATTTTTAATAATTATTTTTATTTTTTTAAATTTGAAACTTCACCCTCAAAACCTCACCTCTTAACTCTAAACCACAAATCTATTTTACTTAACCATATGGATAAAAATATTTATTTACCTATTTAATAAAAATATTTTAATTATTTTTTCATAGTGCTATTTTTGTGAAAGTAAACTAAAAGAAGTTATCCTAAGGAATTTCTCTTCTTTTATATATCTATAAATTTAGAAATATTGTTTAGTTTTATTTTTTGATGGATGTATAACCGAAAAAATAATTACACTTTTAGTGACATAGGTAATCATATCAATTATCTTAAACTTTCAACATATACCATAAACTGAGATGTTATAATTCACTCTTTCTGAAAAATGCAACATCTTCGTTTTGCGCCAGGATCATAGCCCATGTTAGTCTGATCCCATACATGACTCCACACTCGTATGAACTCGGCTTTGATATCACTTATGTCGCACCGACCACCACAACTAATGGGCTTCCCATGCCCATTCACTCAATATGTGGGTACTATTCCATGCAACGGAAGATGTTTAATTTTTTGGAGGTTCAGATTTTTTGTTTAATGACCCTGCAATCACCATACTACCTTTTTCTATGCTTTAGTCTTACTTACACAGTATGGCAAATCACTTCGTGATAGTTCATTGATCATTCCACTACTCCAGTTCAATCATATTTAATTCTACAGTTTTGTCTAGATGTGTAACCGAAAAAATAAATGCACTTTGATAAATAGATAGTCAAATCAATTCTCTTAAAATCTTCTAACATATACCATAAACTAGGATGTTATACAAAGAATATACCGAATAATTAGAAAATAGATGACAAAGATAAAGGGGAGAGCAAAAAAAAAAAGAGAGAGGTGATCGACAAGCAAATTAAAGCCACCGATCATTAGAAGAGAGATAAAAGTTACGCTTTTGTTAAAAGAGTTTTTAGAAGAGAAAGATTTTATGTTAGATTTTTTTATTTTTAAATGAAAATGTTTAAATATGATATTATATTTTAATCCTGGAACTAATAGAAAGATAATTGCAAATCATAATTATGTACAGTTGCATAGTAAAAATATTTTTTACAAATTCATAAATTATTTCCATCATATTTAAACTACCAAGTATATAATATATACGTATAATTCCACGGATTTCTCAAAATCATGATGGTCTCTTGAAATGTCACAAAATCCATATAGGAGGGGGAAAGGGAAGAGAATCTCTTTAGTCAATCGGAAACACTAAAAAAATAGTCTCGGTAAAATATTGTTCTTGGACCGGCCAAAGAATCTTAGAGTTTATGGCTCAAGATTGATAACTTTTCACAGAAAACGAAAATCGACACGTTTGTTTGTTCCAGCGCATCGTACTAACAGCATGTCACAACGTTTCCTTGTTTTATTTATGTAACATTTAGTACTAAGTATAATAAGTTGAGTAATTCCCTTAAATAGCCTCTTTTAGTTTGTTTGTCACAAAAATAGTTTTCAAGGAGGAAAATGACCAAAATATTTTTTTTTGAAGCTAAAAAATTCATTTATATGCATTTAGCTCCCTAGGGTTAACTAATTTGGACTTTAGGGTTTAGAGTTAAGGGGTGGGTTTGGGGTTAGGGTTTCAAATTTCAAAAAAAAAATAAAAAAAAAATCAAAATTTCAAAAAAAAAAAAGTCTATTTTGGTCATTTTATTTTTTGAGAACTATTTTTGTGACAAAAACTTAAAAATGCTATTTAAGAGAATTGCTTAGTAACATTACATATGTTACTCAAAAACATGAAATGTGTCAACTGAAACCCTCACAGATCATTAGTTAATAACTAGATAAACTATTTTCACGAATGGTTAATTTTATTGTTTTCTACGCATGTACGTGGTCCTGACAAAGACTAAACACCGTTCATTTTCTTTTGTCCAATTTCGGTTAACAGTAATCGATGGCTAGCTGGTTAATAATTGACGTTTAGAACTTTATCAAAAAGTTGTAAGTACTATATAGTCTTGTTAATGTTAATATATCGACGCTATTATAATCGATATTTCTTAAAACCTTTTGTACTATCAGTCTGACGGTTATAGTTTATGTCAAGTTGGTTCAGAGAATTTGATTATAAGAAACTAAAAAGTTCAAATAATAAAGCATGCAGTAGGTAATGGAACGTTCATAAACGTGGTCCAAAATCTCATCCTCAGTACGTAATTGGCTGGACACAAAAACCTCTACTCAATACAATGGTTTCTTCTGTTTTATCCTTATTGATTAGAACCTTAATCCAACGATATATGATTTTTCGTATCAATCAAAATCATAATAACAATGATGCATCAAACTGCATTTGCTAAGGTTATGTTTATTAGAAGTTCTTAAGGTGAGTTTTAGTGTTATTTAAAAACCGGTTCTTAACTTTAATTTGAAAAAGTTAAGAACCAATTCTTAACTTTTTTTTTTTTTAGTTAAAGTTAAGAGCATCTCCAACGCAGGATCCTTAAGGGGAATTCTTAGCAAAAAAATAATTAAATAATTCGTGGACCCCATCAAAACTTAAGGATTCGATTCTTAAAATCTCTAAATAAGGATAGATCCTTTTACTATTTGCGACACGTGGCGGCACGCGATTGGTTGATTTTTTTTTTTTTAATCCGATGGGAATACACCATTGTGGATGCTCTAAAAACTGGTTCTTAAATTACGGTAAAAACCTCTAGAATCTCCCAATAAATATGCTTTAATATTAAAAAAGCTATTTGCATGGCTTATAAAAATATGACCCCCCAATATATAAATATAATTTATTGAATTGTTATAGGCTGGAGAATATCAGCAAAATATTTTTGGCAAAAAAAATCAGCAAAATAAATATGAGTAACAAAATAATTTTTCAAGATTTACAAAATAGCGAAGCACAATAAAAGGCCATACAATTAAACCTTTTTACCTATATTTTTGTCAATGTTTACATATTACTCTCTCTATCTCTATACTTCGAGAGAGAGAGAGTAATAAAATAAATATGAAAAAATTAAGAGGAAACCGTAACATGGTCTCTAACATTCCAAATACATGTACAACTTACTTCGATCGCATCTCATAATATGACACACACAAAAACGATCGAAGTAGTTTGTTGGTCGTTTTTTTGTGGGATTAAACTGTATGATTTGGCAAATCCACTTTATACTAGTTGCTTAATGTACCAGATTACCTTATGATAATGATGGAGAGTAGCTAGGTTGTACATATATATGAAGCATGTGATAATGAAAGAAGGCAGAGATGGGGTTTAGGGTAAGGACCACTTATATACCGAAAAGTCCAGACTCGCACACTTATTAAGCCTTTCTTGTTAAAATAAATGCTCTCTCGCACTCTCTTTTTCTAATTAGAACTCCTCCCATTCTTTCAAAGGCTTTGGCCAGACTCTATACGTATATCCTCATTGATTGTAAATGATCTCAAAGTTAAAACAATCATCTGAAGAGTTTTTTTCTTCTGAAACTAGCTATACATTAACCAGAAAACAATATATACATATCTCTACGCAACCTAGACCAGTGTCCAATCTATAAGTTCAATTCCATGTATATATAGTTATGTCATTGGTCAAAGTTATATATGACTATAGATAGTTTTATCAAGTTATGGCATGCCTGGCTTTTGCTCGATATAATGAGGATCCGAGGATATGGGGTCAAGACAGGAAAATGTAGACTGTTAGAAAATTAGGGTTTCTCTGTTCTTATAAAGAATTTTTCTTTTTAATGGTACGTTTTAATAAAAGGACCACTTGTCCTAAACCGGGTGTTTTTATAGAGAATTTGTTTATAATATAAATTAGCTGTAGGTTTTTTGGACCGACGCGATCTTCGTAAAGTCACTCGTGTTAATCTAATTAGATCGATCATTATTGATTGTAAAAAGTTATGATAATCATACATATAATTAAGATCGGTCGCCATCGAAGAGGTAGTGATGAAGTAGAAGGCCGTCCAATTTTTAAATATTTCATTTTTGCTTTACTTAAACTAAAAAAATGGAGAATCGGTGGTGTGATAATGGCAACAACATGCTCCAGTTGTCAAAATGAGCCCAGAGTCTAGGACTCTCTCTAGCCAACCTTCTTTTTAAAGGAAAACATAATGTCTCTTACGTATGCATCTTTAGAAGTCCATGTGCAAAAAGGAAAAAAAAATGTTGAACGTAAGGTATGTAACTGTGGATAACTAATTCATTACCCAGTTTTACATACTATTCAATGACAAAAATAGAGTCCATTGGCTTGCTAGTATTGTTACTTTGTCACAATTAAACCTCTCTTTATGTTCATAACTTCATAATTATATTTATTTTTCATTATTATTTAGGCTTGATAAAATGTATATACAAGTATAAGAGTAGGACTACGTATAGCTGGATAAGTATGTGGCCTAATTAAGTATTTACATCCCATAAAAAACTATATAGTGATAGTGAAAATTGTTGGATTTGTTAAAGATGTAGATGAAATATAAATGCAAATATATAAGGTGGGGTCGGTTTGTATGGAAGGATGGATACTAAGGGATCACAACCCGCTCAGTCTGTCTCAACTCTGAAGACCAAAAACACTATATATATATTGAATTTGGATATTTTTTTTTAAAGTTTGAAACCTTATAAATCGTCCGGTAAACGGAATAATAGTTTCGATTACAAGATTGGTTCGAACAAAATTACCCAAACAAAAAACTTTCTTTTTAGTTTCGCTCAACCCATGTCTCCGAGGCATTCCACTAGATCGAATCCTAAATCCTTAAGCATCAGTTACCGTTCTCAACCTTCGAGGAAAACCATGAGGATAAGAGATTTCGCCTTGTTTCCTTGGTTGCTGGAGTCTCCTTATGTCGCCTCCGGAGTAGCTAGTTCCCGATGATTTTACCATTCTTATAATCTACGTTATCATTGAAGCGTCAAACATACCTAGAGGAGAACAAACAACAACACTTACTGATAAGTCTATGATAACCTCCATTTTTTTTCACTACAGTGTCTAAACTGTGCACAAACAAGAAGAATACAGAGGCACCTCTACCGATAACGGAATTAATACATAAACTCGACCACGGGAAACCATACACTATTGAAACAAATAGAGCTCATAACCTGCAAATGAGAGACAGATAACAACACTACCATGATAAACAAGTGAAACCCACAACACAAGGATGAGTTGTTAAGCCGATTGGTGTCACCGAGGAGAATGTAGGAACATATGACAAGCTGAAACCACTTTTACCTTACAAAACGGTGGCTCCAAGAACCGAAAACCATATATCCATAAGACGTTTATAAGACAATTAGGAGTTGAACCGGTGACATCAAAAAATAATAACCAGTTGAAACCAAGAGCTTACAACACCAGGAAACAAGTCGACAAAGCTTCCACAAGTGTGTATGAACCAACAGTCAAAAAAGACAAATGCGATTGGGAGGGAGGACAAGACAATGCCTCAGAGTAGCCATAGACGACTCCACCAAAACCGCATCACATGATCACTCCACGCACCACCACCAGAAACACCAACACACACAAATTTCGCAAGCTAAGCACGCCATGAGCTAATCGAAGCCTCAGAAGTACCAAAAGCGAGGTATGACAGGAAGCGACTCTCTAAGACGCCAAAGAGAATCAACAGAACATACATCCCATCGCTCACCTACAAACCAGGTAGAAGTAGCACAACTACTAAGCACCGGATCTGGAGCATATGCCGCACTGTTGTCTCCACGCGCCACCGACCCTGCAAACAGCTTAAGGGACTGTTTACAAACCTTAAAATGACCCCTCCGCGAGAAATCACACCACAAACTGCCTTCGGACTCCAAGACGAAGCTAGACCCCACCAGAACTGCACCTCTTCGCGTGCGAAGATGAACTTGACGAAGCCTCCCAGTTCAGAGTCGCGAAGAAAATAGGAAGGGAAGAGAAACTGCGATGGAACAAAGAACATAAAAACTTGAGGGAGACTGCCTCTGGCGTTGGTACGCATGCTTACGCGCCATCCGGACGCCAGAGTTAAACTTGTGGCTGTTCTGGTTTGAGAGAGAGTATATAGATGAGAGAGAAAGCTCAACTAGTATTTAAAAAAATTCCTTCCGTACGTTTAAAATTTGGATTCTTTCTTTGCAAAATATCAGTTTATATGTTTCATACTATTATATATTATCGCTAAACTTCAAATATTATAATATTAATGTATTGACTCTGAGGATAAATAAAGATCATGCAGTAGCTGCGGAACTCATGAGGAATAATCTCATATGCTTTTAAGGAGGGAAAATCTATTATGTCATACTCTTATCTTTTCTCACATACTCTTATCTTTTCTCATACTCTTGAGATGGATGATTAATGTTGAAAGTGCCCCTCTTGTTTTCTCTCTTAAACCGATTATCTCTCTCCAGCGGGACCCACTGTTTTTGTCTCTCTCTCCTCCTTTCCTCGCTTGGATCATTGAGCTATTGATTTCTAACCCAGCTCAATTCAACTTCAGGTAAGGCATTCTCTTGGTGAGGATTCTCTTTTGGTATGTATGTTAAATCGGAATATCATCGTACCGTAAAATTCCATATGATTCCAATGGGATTTTAGATATAAGATTTCATATATGTATTTACAATGAATTAATTAAGGAAAGTTTGGATGGTCTATCTATTAGATAACTGGTATAATCGAGAACTGGTATAATCACAAGGAGTTGATAGAATGCCGGGAATCAAAGTTGATGATTATTTTGAATTGAAAAGGAGAAATAACTAGAGCTGTGAAACTTGGTAAGACTTAGTTAGATTAGACGGTAAAACTTGTAAATCTTAGTTACTGAGAAAACTGTGTAACAAAATATAACTTAGTATAACTTTAGTAGCATAACTGTATAACTAGGTATAACTTCAATGGTATAACTGTATAACTAGGTATAACTTCAATGGTATAATTGTGTAACAAGGTTTAACTTTTACTTTTATTACAAGTTTAACAAAATATAACTTAGTATAACTTTAGTAGCATAACTGTATAACTAGGTATAACTTTAATGGTATAACTGTATAACTAGGTATAACTTCAATGATTTAAATCTTTTTAGTATGGGTAAATATGTGTTAAAAAAAACAATATTTTCATATCCAATCTTGACCCATAGTGAAACCAACGGCCGTATATAATCTGGAATGTATTATGTTCCTCATGTAGTATTCTACCTGAAGTTCTACTAAATGAAATGTTTTCATAAAATTCAGATTTAATGAAAACTTATTAATTAAAAATTGATAAAACTCCAAAAACTCACCATTAACCCGTGAACCGACATCAGTCGACCCAATATAAACTCAAATTTTTTTGATAAATACTTTTTAAAATATTGAGTAAACTTCTCATATACTTTATAATAGTAAAACTTAATAAACTATTTGATTAATCATATAAAGTAAATTATTTTTACTTATGTTATGCATTTTAATTTATAGATTTTGTAATAATCAATATTACTAAAATTTTAATGTAGATAATTTATTTCTTTTGTTAGAAGCATACATTGTGTTTAGGTCTACTAATAAAATTAAATATGATTGATGAAATGTGTCTTTTTAATGGTCATTGATGCAATGAATTAAATTAATGAGTATGTATATTTTTAAACTCAAAAACCAAAAGACTATTTTTCTTTGTAAATTCATGGGCATTTATGAAAATTGACATTTTCATTCATGGAAAATGAATATCTCTGTTTTAATAGTATAGATAGTTACAAAATTTTAAAATTTGTTTTGGTATGTTAAGTATCCTGATTATTGAAATCTTATATCCTACAATATTGTTAAATTGAAATTTCAAAATATATTCAGTTTTAAATATCTCTTTCAAATCTTGATGTGTATATTTCATTACATATATGGAATAATATATTTTGGTTAAGAAGTTATACTTGAGGAATATTTTATTTAAACCATCTATTTCAAGATATGTATTCGACTTAGATATTTGTTGGTCAAGAAGTTATATTTGATATTTTTTATCATGAATATTTTAGTTTATAAATATTGAAGAAAATTTTATGAAATGTAAATTGTTGAACTAAGGTATATATTTGTTAGTTTTTTATTGAATTGATGTAAGAATTGGTAATATGAACTTGATCTATACTTATAAAAATATAAATGATATATTATAGTTTATTAGACTCCATCGTTGTTTAGTAATATGAATTTAGTTTGGAATATAAATTGCTAATATAAAATAGTAGCAAATGAATATTGTAATTCGTTCCTTTTCACACGTTTATATTCCATTTATTTCATAATTGAGTATATATATGGTGGGTGTCATATTTGGGAATGTCAAAATAAATTTACAATTATTATGAGCATATTATATTCTTGGATATAAGCAGTTGATGTGATCCACGATATTACGGGATATATCGGCATAGTTAGAGTAATTAAATCTGTAGTTAGTATAATTAATTGTATAACCAACAAAGTAATAAATAATAATTGATAGGTCCAAAAACCCTTTGTAAGTAGATTTTTTCAGAATGTTTCTCTTTTAATAATATAGATATGCACCTATTTCTGCATTCCTATTTTTATATATATTGGATAAATATACATATATATATAGACATGCATGTACGCATATCAGACCAAATTTTGCAAATTAAGTTCGTCATTTATTTGATTGCATTTTAAGAGAGAGAAAATGGAGGGGACTACAATGTGGTCCTTGTAAGAAAAAGTGAGGCCCAAAATAAATACGATTTAGATGATAAATGGAAAAGCCCATTCTCTATCTATATATGTGCTACTCACGTTTAGTCGCTTTCTCATTTGGATCCATACCACACACTATTTGCCAAACTAAAAAACATTTATATGTTCACTATTCTGTAGTGAAATGTATAGAGATTTTTTCTTAAGATTTTCTTTTCTTTTCCTATAGATAGGATTTTTTCTTCTTTTAAGTTTTAAGAAAGTAGTAACCAAACTAAGATCGATTTTAGTACAATTTTACTTTTGATTCACATAAGGGGGTTTACCTTTTTTTGCCAAATATTCGTTACAATTATTTAAAATTTTAAAGGCCCGGTGTATAAGTAAAAGAACTTCCGAAGCTCATTGTGTACAAAATTTTGATAATACAAAATTTTGTATTAATGAAGATGTGAGTGATCAAAAGGAGCTTAGTCTTCGAAGAAACGGCCATGAGGAGCGAGTTGTTTGATGTCGGTGAAATGTTTGTACTCTCGATCGTCTGCACAAACTGCTATGTAATAACTTTCGGGTATCCGTTGGCGTTCGGATCGTTTTTTCTGGATTTCGGTTCTTTTTTATAACACCTCTTAGGTCTCATCTATCTATCTATACTATTATTTAAGAAGTGAATTTGCTGATTTGTCACGTTCTCCATGATTTTAGGGCTTCGTCAATTTTTTCATAAATATCTTTAAAAATATTTATATATTTTAATAATAATCAGTTTTTGAAACATGATAATTACAATATTTCATGTACATAAATATTTAATATTAACTTATTTATTACTATATAAAAAGGTTTTCCATGATTTTAGGTGATTTAATTATTTTAATGAATAATATTTATATTAGATAATAAAAAGTTTTTTTTTTAAAAAATATGATAATTATCATTTCCAAAAATATTTGATATTATTTTATTAACATTATATAAAAAGTTCTGCTTTTATATGTCATGAAAAAATATATTTATATTTTGGTATTAAAAAGGTTATATATTTATTAATTTTATTAATATAAACTCAACAATAGCATATATAATTTATCATTTTTTAATTTATTAGTGTTTAGAATAAAAGAATTATGTTTTCTGACGATTGTAAATTATGCTAATATGTGTTACCATAAAACCCCATGTTTATTTTCTACCGATACTAAAGAAGTACTTGATTATAGAGTCATTTACACTATAGGGCAGTTTATGACTTTTTATTACACGGTAAGACAGTTCTTGCTCCTAAGGCAGTTTTTTGTAACTACAGCCTAACGAAATTCTTTTTCTAATAAAATGGGTCCCACAACTTTAACTCTTATCTTCCTTCTCTCTTTAATGGCCGAACAAATTTGCAGAAAATATGAAAACAATAACTTTTCTAACTTTAGTGACAAAAGAGGATGAAGAAGTTGATGATGAATAAATTTTCTTATCTTTCTTTTTAATTTAATTCATCTTCTTCTTTAGTAACAATGTAACGACAACAAAATTATCATTATTTCTCCGACCACCGTCTACGTCTTTTTCACTAGACGCCAAATTAGGGTTAGATTTGTACTGCGAACACCAAACGGCCACACCCTCTATCATCGCTAGAGCTCTCATGTACGAAGCTGATGTAAATAAAAAAATCCACGCCCTCTATCATTGCTCGACGAACGGCGAGCTCCTACCGTTGTGACTGTCTGGAATCCTTGTGGGTCGTCTTCTCCGTTACAGAGTGAAAGCTTGAGAAAAACAATGGTTAAGTTTTTATTTTTTGTACTTTGGTTCTTCAAATTTTTTTTTTTTTCATTTTACTTTAAATTTTCAAATTTGCAGAAATGACCTTTGATTATACCCCAAACTTAGTAATGTGATTTTAACTTTTGTTATATGCCAAACTTAGTAATGTGATTTATTTTTGTTGTGAAAATTTTAATTGTGATACATTTGTATATCTAAACGTACATTACGCTATGTACATAAAACTGACCCTATCCACTTATATAATAATTCACATGCACATAATTTAACTTGTACATTTGATATATATATTTGTAAGTTTTAATATTTAAATGGTCAAATATTATTAATGTGTACACATATATTTAACTGTCCACGTGTACAATAAATCATAGAAAGTTATGCGTATACCGATCCATTTGTATACTCTACAAAGTGTGATAACTTGTGCAATACATATGGAAATGATGTTTCGTGTATATTTATATGTACATACATATGTATATGTTTCGTGTATATTTATTGTACATGATCAAGTGTACACATAATATTCATTACCACATGTACAACGATGCAAATGTACACATTTTAACTTGTACACTTGATAAAGTCTATGTTTCTATTATATATACATATCACAAAATTAAAAACACTCGAGCACATATGATTAATAATCTATTAAACACATCTAAAAGTGTTTGATTGACTTACATATATAATTTCAAATGATATATACACATATATATATATATATATATATATATATGTTTTACTAATTACGAGAAGTCAAATTTTTGGCTGGCAACATGTATATCCATAACAAATATTCAGTGATATGTTTCGTTAGAGAAATTGGTGTTTGTGAATAGTTTAGTTGTGTACATCTTGCGACGTGTACATGTGTACATCGATGGTGAATCAAAATAATAGTAATTATCTGTAATAAGTGATGAATTCATCAAAGTTTGTGGTAAAGTTATACACCTATTATAGATAAATTGATGATTGCTTAACAAAAATACTAAAATAGATAACAAAATAGATCATGTTAAACTAAAGATGACATACATAGAATATAATACAAACAAGGTTTTACTAAATTTTTGTCTTCTAAGTCAAACTTTTCAAACCTAGTTTTGAATGTATAAAGCCGTGCAGTTGTAAAATATTTTTCCGTAAACTTTGTCTCATCGATCAGTTTCAATACAAAAGCATACTTCCATGTAGAAAGATACATGTTTTATGTACAATTAAAACATGTTTCCATGTAGAAAGATTATTGTTTTGTATAGAATTATGTTGTGTACAACATGTGTCTTGTCTACGTGTACAACATGTGTCGCGTACAAGTGTACGTCGAAGATGAATCAAAATATTAGTAGTTGTATGTGATAAGTGGAGGTAAATGAATCTGTGAACCGTGGACGATATCAAAGCTTTTGATTTAGATGACAACCCAATCAATTTCTATTTTCAAGTTTCTGATTTACAGTAACTTTATACATGTGTACATCGATATAAATAGTAATTGTATGTAACTTTATATATGTGTACATTGATATAAATAGTAATTGTATGTGATTAGTGACGAACCAATGTTTGTTGTGAAATCGTACATTTATTATATGTAAATATATATATGTGTACATGTGTATAAGTTAACATGAGTACATAAATTATGGGTGTACACGTGTATATTTTCACATGTGTACATCATATATTGTTAAAACAATATACATCTTCACATATTGCAACATAGTTGTGGCATAATTCAAAGTTTGCATTTGACAGAGTTTGAAGTGCATAATTCAACAATTCGTGAACAAGCATGAACATAAAATAAATTGAAGATAAATTGGAAAATAAACAAAAGTTGGAGGATTAAATGTGCAAATAATCTAAAGTTCACCATTTTTGTACCAGTGAAGCTTTTTCTTCACTCTGGGACTAAAACGACTACGATTCTTGCTGCTACAACTCTAGTCCCGAGCATGATGACCACGCCCGACGATGTTTCCGACATTGTTTACGTCTATGATGTCGTTTATGTCAAAGTCATTAACTTCTCTACTGTTTATGCCACTTTACCATTACACCACTAATGAAGATGCACCTTGACATATCTCAAATGATAGATCGAAGAATAGAGATCGTAAATTAATAAAAGTTTTATTGTAAAAAAAAATTGAAAAACATATATTAATTCTAAATGGAAGTAAACGAAAAAGAAAGATAAAGGGGTCCACTTTATTTTTGTAGAGTTTTGACCATTAAATTTATAAATGAAATGAATGGTTGTGGTTAAGTCTCGTCCAAAACAAACTAGATTAGTTAGGAAAAAAGAAGAGTTGTTAGAAAAAAGTGTCCTAGTAGCATAAACTGCCCCATTATGTAATAAATAACTTGAAACTGTCTTAGGGTGTAATTCTTTCTTGATTATATGTCGTATGAGAAACATATAAAAAAACAAACTTACAAAAAAAATGATGAATATTTTAAAACATAAGAGATCTTCTAAATATTTCCAAAACATTGGTGCAATTATTTATTTATTTTTAAATCAGTTTTTTAAAATAAAATAATTCTTATATATATTTGTTGTTATTTGGAAATACTATTTTCTATTATAAAATTCCAATAATATTATACATATATATATAGAATAATAAACAGTTTTAAAAATATGATAATTATCATCTACACAACTATTTGATATTATTTTATTAATATTATATAAAAAGAATCTTCTCTTATATGTCAGGAAAGGATTATATCTATATTTTTGATATTGAAAAGTTATATATTTTTAGATTTTGTTAGTATAAGCTTATCGATAGCATATACAATTTATTATTTTAATTTATTAGTGTGTACTTTAAAAAATATGTTTTCTAACAATTGTATATTTTACTAATATGTGTTACCGTAAAAGTTCATGTATTATGTTTTACTGATACTAAAGCAATACTCAATTACATGTCTATGAGAAACATTCAAAAAACAAATTTACAAAGAAAAATGATGAATATTTTAAAACATAAGAGATCTCCTAAATATTTCCAAAACATTAGTGAAATTATTTATTTGTTTTAAGTTAAAATTTTAATAGATAAGATATTTCTTATATGTCTTTTATAATTGGAAATAATATTGTCTACTATAAAAACTAAAAATTAGGATAAAATCTTTTTAATTAAATATTAGTTAAACAAAAATATTTCTATAAAAATATCTTTAAACCTTTTTAATATGTGAGTATTTTAAAATTTTTGACTATAAAGATATTTTAAGATTTTGACTATAAAGATATTTTTCATATATAAATAATTTGATGTTTGATTTAAACTTTTCAAAAAAATTGAATTAATAAAATATAAACTAATAAATATTCGTAAAATGAATTTGTCCGCATTTGCGGGCACAACACCTAGTTCTAGTAAATTTGTAAGTACGGGTCAGATTCGGATATAACACATCGGGTTCGGGTCGATTTTGTATCACATCCTAGAACCTATAAAGTAACCATATATCATTCAGATTCAGGTTATATCGAATCGGTTCGGATATACCTGAAATAAAATCTAAAATTTAAAAGCAAAACATAAAAAATATATACTTATTTATATATAATTGAGTATTTAAGGTATTTATTTTAATTTTAGATACTTATTGTTAGATACCATATCAAAATAAATATGATATTGAATATTTGAAGTATATATTTATGTTTCATATAATTATATTGTACCGTATTTTGGACATTCGGATCGGTTTCTTCGGATATTTTTTCGTATTTTTTGTTTTTTCGGTTTTTCCGGTTACCCGTTCGGGTTTGGTTAATAACACTTTGGGTTTGGATTTTTTATACCACCTTAGAAGATCCATTCGGATATTTTTACATTTCAGACCGGATACGGATCAGGTTTTTTGGTTCAGGTTCGGTTCGGATTTCGGGTTACGGATTTTATGCCCATTCCTAATATTAATTATTAGGACAATTCTCTGAAATAGCTAGATTTTTTTCACAAAATAACATTCAAGAAAAAAATTTGAGCAAAATAGTTTTTTTTTTTGTTTTCAAAATCTTAGTTTTAATTTTTTATTTTTTGAAATTTGAAACCCTAACCTTCAAACCCAACATTTTAAATCTAAACCATAAATTTAAATTATTTAACCTTATAAGTGTAAGTGTTTATTTACCTCTTTAATAAAATATTTTAGTTATTTTTATAATAAACTTTTTTAGGACTATTCTAGGGTATTGCTCTAATGATTATGTACATTAAATTTACAATTATTTTTAAAACATATCTAATTTATTCAAATCGACCATTTAAAGTTCATCAAATATTTTTAACTAAATTTTTATCTACTTTTGGTATGCTAATATGTTTATGTTGCTATATCAAAAGTTATATACACTTGTACATATATTTTATTTTATGTTTGAAAAGTAAGGGCCCCATAAAATTGGAGGCCCCATTGAAAAAAATTCAAATAAATGTGCACAAACCTGACTCTGATTACAATTGTAACACTCTCAATCTTGTGACACTGAGAAGAAGAACTCATCTCCGTCTCCATCAAGTTTATATCACTTGAGCTAGTACTTACAGTCCAAAAATGCATAAAAACAGTAAAGAGATGAGCTATTGTATTTATTCGTAGTCGTAACTGTAAACCCTCTCCTACATCCGAGTCTTTAGTTCCCAATATTCTTCTTCATTTCCAAGTCTCTTTCTTCAAAACTTTTCTCGCCAATATCTACTAACGGCTCCTTCTCACCCAAGTCCTTCTTCTTCTTATGGATATAAGTCTGATGGACCCTATTACTATGAGATCTTGTCGTCTTTCTCTCCCTGTAATATGTTCGTCCACGGACACCACAAAAAACATTTGAACGAAGAACAAAGTCTCTGAATGACTGGTAAGAAAATGCAGATGAGAACCTGATCAATCATAGGCATCAATCCAATGGCTCTAGCACGGAGAAAATATCCTGGAAGCACTGGTTCCTACTTCCTACACAAGCTTAAACATGTTAAAACTAGTGTATGTGGGAAATGGATGATACATTAATTCTTCTTGGGATGCATCCGCAGTTGTGAGGATAAACAACCAATGAGTACAAGATCCGGTCAACCTGACATGGAATTCATCATGAAACAGTGGAACAGTTGTGAGAAAAGAACATGATACAAGGAAAGAATATATGTGGACTATAAGGGCTATTAAATGAAAGTGAAGTTACCGATCTCAAGGTCGTGCCATGGATGTGCAGCTACAGCCTACAGAGTTGAGAGAATCCTCTTGTTGAATTCTGGAACAGGACAAAGAGACTGACTTGATTCTTGTCTTTCTGTTTCTTCATATATTTCTTCACTTATCACATCAAAATCAATTGTTAAGAAGAAGAAACAGAGCATAACGATAGAATGTTAATACTTCGAACATCACTGATTCAAGAAACAATCAGACATTAAACTATATAACCTTTGGATCTTCGTTCTGACAAAACAAATGTAACTTCTGAGTTAGGTTTATATTTCTATACGAGGAACAAGAGTTCAATCAACTATATTGAAATCAATTATATACTTTCTCAACCTATCGATTATTTATTCCTTTTGCAGAAGATTCAATATTTTAATTTAGAAAAAAAATGCAAAACAAAACATTGTGTACCATCCATGTGTTTCTTCTTTCTCGTTGCATGCATATGCTACTTGTTATAATCGTGACAACCAATCGCAGTCACGATCTCTTAATTAGAAAAACGTTTCTTTACTCTCAAGTAAAGCGTAGCGTGCGTTTTTACGTTACATACATTCAAAACAAAACAAAAAAATAAAAACCCTCTGTTTTCTTTCCTCAAGTCTTAGGAAGATAAATAGAGTCAGGAGACATAGAAATCATCTGAAGCAAACTCGAATTCGAAAACGTTTCCTCAATTCCATCTCCTTTCTTATCACAACCGCCTCCACCGTTATTTTCAGCGATCAGCAACAGCTCTCTAGCCGCATCAACCATCCCAAACTTCCCATCACCACCAAACAAAACGCACCGAGTTGCAATATCAGCAACTAAACCAATCTGCTCTTTATAAGCCACTGGCTGCTCATGAAAATACAAAGAAGGATCCACGACTTCTTCAAGCTTACCGCATCTAACCCTCTGCAACGCTTGAGTCATCGTCTCTTCTCTCTGTTTTGATCCAGTCACAATCTCTAGAAGCAAAACGGCAACATCGTACATACTAGTATCAGTCTTCTGTTTCCTATGTAATCCAAAACCTGTGACCTTAGCTTGGAAGTCTTCGTCTAAGAAGATGTAACCAGAACCAATGTTGTTGTGTAAGATCGGTGGATAGTTCTCGTACTGAAGCAGAGCAAGTAAGCCAGCTACTTCAGCTACAATGTTTACACGTTTGCACCAATCAAGCCCTAGACGCAAACGATCCTCGAGCGACCCGTTAACCGGATACTCGTAAACAACTACTGGACTGTATCCAATATCCATACAGAAACCTATGATTCTCGCGAGGTTTCTATGCAAAACCGCGGATAGATGATCGATCTGAGACGAAATCTCCAAGAACTCAATCTGGTTTTCACAGAGAACCTTGTGGACGATCACACGTGTTCCGTTTTTTAGATTACCTGAGTAGATAGTTCCGGTGTTGCCTTGTGTGAGTTTATGTGAATCTTGAAACCCTTTAGTGGCTTCTTCTAGCTCACGGTATGTGAAGAGACGTGTCTTGTTGTAACCTTTGCGGAAAGAAACACTAGTAGTAGTAGTAGTTGTTGTCGGAGAGTGATCGAAGTGTTGAGCTTCGTGAGTTGTTGTTACCGGACGTTTTAGGAGACAGAAGAGTGCTAAGAGTGAGCCGAGTATGAACAGAGGAGCTAAAACTCCTGCATATGAATAATTTGATTTAAGCAACAAGTTTGGTTCTAAGAAATAATAAAGTTACTCGATAATTACCAGCTAAAACGGTTAGTTTCTTCCCGTTATGTTTCTTGACATCGCATTTGTTTCCATATACTTCATTTCCATCTCTGTAGCAAGCTGTAATAGTATACAAAGTAAGTTGCTTGTTACACAAGAAACACTAAACTTTACTAATTTTTGTAACTTACATCTCAAGCAACCGGTTCCATTGACGAAGCCGTCGCCAACAAACCCATCTCGGCAAACACAACGAACACTTCCTTGAATGGCTGTAGCGTTAACAATTCGAGCCTCAGGATCGCAAACAGCCTCTGAGGAGTTTCTAGGAACCGCCCACTCTAACTTAACTCCTCGTTTGCCTCTGTTCGTGCCTCTCGGAACAACCCACGAAGAGAATCCTCTGCAGCCGTACTTACCAAAAACAGAGAAGTCATCGCCGGGACGCCAGGCGCTGTGATCAGACAAAGGATAGCAACAGCTGATGTCTCCACCGGAGGTTTCGTCTTCTTCTCTGCCGTCGCAACCGAAGAGATCGTTGGTTTCGCAGCCGGCTTTGCAGAGAGAGGAGTCTTCACAGTCGTAAAGACTGACTACGTTTTCGAAGGAGAGGGAGAAGAATTGGTTCGCGGAGAAAGGGAAAGATCGTAAGTCGTTGAATTGGCGACAAGGAGAGGAAGGGAAGTCTACGAGGAGACCGTCTGTGAAGAACTCGATGACTCGGTAGGTTTGGTGGTTAATGTGGAGAAACAGAGTTGATGAGTTTGCGCAAGAGAGTCGAAAAGCAGCGACGGAGGAGGAGAGGTGGAAAGGGAAAGAGATTGAGAAGTTTCCGCACTTTTCTTGTGAAGGGAGAGCTTGGGGCTGAGAGAGAGAGATGGAGGTTAAGGTTTGGAGAGTGAGGAGGAGGAGAAGAAGTAGAAACAGAGCAGAGGAAGAAGAAGAAGAAGGGAGAAACAGAGGATGCATTTTTCAGAGAATAATCGATGAGTAAAGATGTTAAAAGAATATTAAGACTTTGTATTAATGCATCAAAAAAGCTACATTCGTGGGACTTGAAAATATATATATAAAAAAACTTTAGAGAACTGTGAAAATATTGAGAATTGTGACATACGTGTGTGCACAGTTGTTTTTCTTCTTCTTATAAATCAACAAATATGCCAGGTGTCGAAATCGTAAGGGATGAAGGTTGAAAATAGAGGGTGGAGATGCGAAGGAGGGAGATTATAGAAGTTGGGGAATAGGAGACTAATGGTCCGTTGAATAGCTAACACTTCGCACTATTGGACCTCGAGCTCTCCTATTTTTACTCCAAAACGCTAATCTCTTGTTTTAATCCAACGTTTTTATAATATAATGATGTTTCCATCGATATTATGTATACTTAATAATCCGTGTAATAATATAATATACGAAGATTTGTATTTTTTTTACGAAACAAAAGATTAAAAATTACGGAATGTCACACTGTCAGATCTAAAGGTTTCTCGTTCTCTTCGCAACAAAACGACTTGGGAAAGGGACTCACCGGGACTCTGTTACGATACTCGCATTACAGTATGTTTGGTAACAGTGACAACCATATGCATAACTCAGCTGGTAGCAACTGTTAACAGTTGTTTGGTATCATGATTTATGGGCCTTACAATAGTCTTGTTTTATGCTGGCGCGGTAATGGAATCATTGTCACTTTGTGGGGCAAGTTCTAAGCAAAAGTCTCACATTGTGTGTTGCTAGACTATTGTCTGTGATCTGTCCAATTCCTAGACAAAGAGACTAAATGCAAAGAAGGTAAAAAAACGAGTTTTTAAAAGATGCAAATAAACACACATATATACACACCCTTAAGCTAAAAAGAGCATAAACACTTAAAGAAATAAAAGCAATTATTTGGAAGGAGGCTTAAGAAACATAACATGTGATCCAGAATACAACCTCCCATATAGCAGAAATGGAAAATCAAATCATGTGATGCAGAATACAACCTCCCATACAGTAGAAATGGAAAATCAAGTCCCTTATCGAAAAATCGGGAGTTGGTGTTTTACTGATAATTCATGGAAGGATAAAGAGAGATTCTCTAATCAAGGATGACATAGTACATTAGAAGGTTTCAATGGTTTAATGGGGGCGAGGAATACGAGATATGTCTTTTTCCATTTCATACAGAGTTTATATGAGAGATGGAATGTATGAGAAATTTACGAAAAATTCATGTGACTTTTAAAACAAATTGTTCTCAATTGGTAAAGATGGTTTTAGATCCAGAAGAATGGTATGCTTTTGCAACTTACCTAGAAGAAATCCCAGCAGATCTGAGGAAGCTTTGCAACTTTCGAGATCACACACATTTCAAGGACTGAAAACACACGAGCGAATAGTTTTGCACGAGGTGCTCGCCAATAACCATGTCATTTCGTCTTCATGGACTTAGAGTCCCCAGTTTAGTTAACAAAGTCTTAATCTAGTATATTTATGTTGATGTCAAAAAAGCATAGACAATGACATAAATCATTTATATAGAATATAGTTACTTAAAAACCGAAATATCCAAACCTACAAGCCTACATAAATGGATGATATTTTGAGCTACAAAGAGACGCAAAGAGAGGATGAAAAATATTTAGCTACAAGAAGGAAAGATTGAAGGAATGTGGCCTTTGTTAAGTTTTTTTCTTCCCCTGATTCAACTACTCCGTAATATGTCTTTTTATGTGTTCTTGACCTTCTGAAACAGAATATTTCTGAAACATGCAAGATAGAACCCAATCCGAACTAAAATATTTAGAAAATTCAAAAACACTCAGATTCACAATTTTATACTTAAATATATTTATTATTTTTATATCTAATATCTAAAAATATTAAAATATTCGAAATTATCCAATTTTTAAAAATGGTTAAAAGTAAATATTTCAAAATATCAAAAATATTCAAAACACTGGAAATACCTTAAACTCATAATGTTTTATAACCATCTAAATATCTAAACCGAATCAATTTTCATGTTAATTTTAGATATTTAGCATATATTATTCAAATTTATATGTTCATATTACTTTTATTTTTAGAATTTAAGAACTTCAATGTACATTAGAACTTTAGAATTTTCTTACATAATTTAATGGATTTAGGTACACATTACAATTGTAACAAATTCAGTGAGCTTTGTAAGATGTTATGCCTGAAATATACAAAGCCCATTAGTTTGTACACTTATGCTGAGGTCCAAGTGCTAAGTTTCTGTCAAATTATTTAAACAGTAATAATCATGAAAATTATTCATAGGCAAAGACAAAGATCCAATGCTTTTGGTAGTTTTGTCTTCATAAGATCCTGGAATCCAAAGTCAATGATCATTTTACTCAAAGACCTGATAAAATAAATAAGCATGTTAATTTATATTAATAGTTTCGTATTATCAACAAGTTGGCAAGAAAAAAAGAGAAAATTCAAATTGAAAAATATGATTTTAGATTAAAAAAATATTAGCATTCACATACAATATTTATCTGGAAATTTACACCCCCACCTTTAAACCTCTTCTATGTATTTATTTTACTATATTTAGTTTATATTTACTTTAACTTTCTTGGAAAATATTTACCTAAATAACATCAACATACACATTAAATCTCCTCATGTAGTAGGCAATTCTCAAAAAACTTGTTTCAATCATATATATTTTTACTCCGGTGATGCCGAAAATAAATATAAGGAAGAAGTTTACATGCAGGGCCGGGGCCAAATAGAACATGAGGAAGCATGTGCTTCAGGGACTGGGAGGAAAAATATTTTAAAGTACCATTAACTACATATATGTTATGTAATTCTGCTGGTTGCAACATTATCTTTAGACTATGCAAATCTGGATCAACGCCCCCACAACCGTTTTTAATGGATTTTTACGGTTTTTAAAGAGAAATAATCAAAAATAAAATTTCTGTTTCAGGGCCAACATATATCATGCCCAGTTCTAAGCACAATGAGTCAACTTGCAAGCAAAAATGGTCAATCTGACACTGTGGGACTCTTCGGAATTGAGATGCAACGGAGGAGAAGGTGGAGTCGTAGGAGACAAGGTGGTAAACAGACCGGATGTTGATCAAACTCCCCAAAGAGAGGACTGCTAAGACTGCGCTTGGGCGAATTTTGCAATTATTTCTATTTGAATATTTGCTTCGTTTATCGTTTATTTCTCAATCATTCAGGGTTTTTGTAAAGATTATCATGAATTGAAGGGCGAAAATGGAAATTTTGGTTTGAATGGAAAACAAAAATTCTGAGAAGGTGTTGACATATAAATTTGATGGATACAACTTCTTGTTTAGTTTCTATATTCACTTATGATTAACAATTTTGATCTTTTGTTTCTACCTGTATGTGTGGAAGTACGGGAAAGAGTGACGAGGAATATGGAAGTATATAGTAGGAGAAGCTTTAGAAAAAAGAAAAAAGCTTAAAAATAAATATTTTAATTGAGAAGCTTGAAACCATTATTATCGCTTTGATCTGTTATGGTTTGGTATTTTCTCTTCGGTCTAGCAAAAGAAAGCAAGATAAAATATCTATAAAAATAAAACATATCAAATGCAAATAGTAAATATATAAAAGAACAGATCACAAATATAAATTGCAAAGATAAAAATGGAAAATGTGAATGTTGAAGCTTTGTCAATTTTATTGAACACGATAAAAAATCATTTTATTTTTTCTCTAACATAAATTTGTATTTTTATTAATCAAATATATATATATATATATATATATATTATAAAATATATGCTAGATATATATATAGTGATACCCAAAACAATAATGTATTAATATCTATATTTTATAATATATATTATTTTATTGAGATATTCCACATTACTATGTTCTAATTTGTTCAAGTTTTTTAGGATAATCAAATTGCTGAATTCGTGCAATGAGCCATGCACTCTTCTTGCGTAGCATAACATTTTAATATTTATGGTGCGTTGTTACAATAAATACAACGTTTTCCGGTACATATAAGGGGACGGACACAGTTTCTGTTGAATTCTAAACCATTTGTATTTTCCACTATATAAGAAAAAATGGGATTAAAATTGAGAATATAATAGTATATGCATAGTTGCAATGCCTATCTTTATAAAATGATGGAAAATGAAATATGTTTTATTTATGCATCATTGCATTGTACATACATTGATGTAGAGGAACGAGAGAAATCATGATGATGCACATGATAGCAAGATGTGATGCTGACATTATCATAATACTCTTCTAATAAACGATGTGTTTGTTTGCTATTTGATGATTGTATTTCCTAGGGGTGTACAATAGAGATTATACATATAGAAATATATAATGACAAACTTATTACTCTAGTATCTAAAATGGAGTTCTAAATCAAACAAGATTATTATTTTAATAAAATTATTTAATTAGTTTTATTAATATCTTTAAATAGAGTAATTCATCTATACATAAAATGTAATTAAACATCTTAAAGAATATATCATAAAATCTTAAATAGTCTTTTTTTTTTGCCTCTTTTCTCATTTTTGATTTTTTTTAGACATTCATTAAATTTTATGGATGAAATTGATCAATCTGTCATGCATTCATTGTTATCATTAATCTTTTATCATTAATCTTTGATTTTAAACCAATAACTATATTATGCATATGAAAAATCATATTTTAGCAAGTACGTATGTTATTATTAATCTATGGTTTGTGCAGGGAACATCCCCACCCTAGAGCTGGCTTGGCCTCTCTTCTCATATGATAAGATAATTTTTTTAATGTTGAAAGATGTAAAATATTTGAATGAGATCTTTTAATTTTCTATAAACTAACTTTGATTTTAACTCGATTTTTTTTTACATTATGTTGAAAGATGTAAATACAAATAATAATATCAAAACAAATAATCTTTCAAAATACTTCATCCTAATTTTCAAATATTATATCAAAACAAATAAAGGATCTATATATATTAGCAAACCAAAATTTTGTACTTTTGCTGACATCATGTTTTATAGGAAAAAAAAGTTTCAATCCTACGGTTAAGTCTATTTGTCTTTTACGATCTAGCGGGTATAAATTAGGGTTGGGCGCAAGGCGAGTACTCACTATTTTACGTGTACTTGGTACTTGACTTGCCTTATACAAGTATTAAAAATTCCGACTTCTATTTGCCTTGTTAAAAACGAGTACTTGCTATTTCGAGTACTTGATCAAAATTGAGTTACTTGCAAGTTACTTGCCCCGCTCTATTACTTGTTATTTACGAGTACTTGCGAACTATTTACGAGTTTTCTGAGTATTTAAAAACTATTTATTAAATAATATTTTATTAAAAATATACATGAAAGTTGGTTTTGTTTATTTTATTTAAAATAACATATGAATTATTTAAATAAAATATTTTTCATATTATAAAGAAGAAAATAAAAAATAAATAAATATTTTGATAGATAGGCATTGTACAATTTTCACGATGACAAAATGTATTCACTAAACAAGTAACATGTAAACAACAATCTAATAGCTAAACTTTTAATACTTGTTATTATTTAATACTTGACTAGATAACGATGAATATTTAAAAATCAAGACAAATACAAATCAAGTAACAAATATAAGAAGAGTAATAAGTATTTTTGTTCAGTCCTAAATGCATGTAAAAGAAAAGATAAATGTAGTCATAATTCCAGATTCGATTTCAACGTAATCGCTTTTGTAAACCATTTATGTGTCTCGCTCTATCCCCAATTCGAGAAGGTTTGTTGTTCATATCTAGTCACCATATGTCTGATTGATTTTTACCTCTTTTAAGTTTGTTAATCTTCCTTTTTTTCATATACATATTTGTCTCTGCAATTTTCCTTTTCTTCAATTTCACCACTTGCTGGGAAAGAAATCAATTACGTGACTGTTTTTATACTTCAAGAGAATTTGTTCTCTTTTTCAGTTTTTTGGGATTGCTTGGGAGGAGATGGACTGAACTGTGACTTCTTTTTGGGCGACAAATAATCTTTCTGCGCACTTTTTTAGTTTTTACTCTGATGTCTCTTTTCTCTTTTCAAATCATTATGTATACCTAACTAGATCATCTTTTCATCTTTTTTTTTTCTTTTCTGCATATACTTTGTTTGAGATTCCTTTGCTGGATATATTAAACCCGTGAGTTTTCAGTAGTACTTGTGGCTTTTGTCTTTTTAGTAGTTAGATATGCTTGATCTGAATAGGGTCTTGCGATATTGTTCTTGTGGTCTGATTACTTGTTTTCTCTTATTGGAATTTTCAAAATAGCGATGAGAAGTTCGTTAGATAAAGAACAGAGAGTGAAATTTACTGTCCTTAAACGAAGGTTTGGTAATTTTCCTTTGTTACATGGGAAATCCATGCCGTGGATCTGTCACGGAGAAAAGCTACGAGGGCAAAACACTCTAGAACATCTTCCACTTTCCTTCAGATCATTCTAATCCAGACCACTGTCCGAGCAACGCTGCAGATAGCACTATTAAGAATTATCCAAAGAAGCCCACTAGAAGGGACAACAACAGCAAGGATCGAGCTATTGTTATTCCTTTGAGAGAACTAATCATGAGGCGTAACATGAACAATCATGCGTACGATGCTTTTGGTCATAAAACACCGAACATTTGTGATCTCTACACACTGTACTGTAATATATGACAAGGAATTGTTTGATAGGATTATTCAAAGATGGCATTACAGCCAGAGGAAAAGGGCTGAGCCGACTAAGATCTTTGTCGGGGTTGTTGAAGCGTGACATTCACTCGGTGTTACACTTATACTATGTATCTTTTTCAAACCGGTGGTTTATAAGATATATGAATAAGTGGGTTCCGCACCTGCGAAATTAGGGTATTGCTTCGGTTCGAGTATTTCAGATGGTTTTAGTAGGAGATTAGAGTATCCATTTATTACCGGGTAGTTTTGGGTTGAGTTCGCTTCTGATAGTAAAATTAAAAACCGAGATATACTCAAAAATAAATTTTGGTTAACATCCGGTTCCGGTTCAGTTATTTTGGGTAGTTCATGTAATTTTGGTTAAATATGATTTTTTTGGATAAAATATAAAATAATTTAAATAATTTAAATAAAAAAATTAGATATTTTTGGTTACTTTGAATAATTTAAAATTTTGATAGTTTGAATACTTTACAATAATTAAGCTTTTCAAATATTTTAGATAGTTTAATAGATTTTTAAAAAATTATGAATATATATATATATATATATATATATATATATAGTTTTATTATATGTGAATATAATTAATATTTTTATATGTTCAGTTACCCGCTCGGTTCAATTCCAGTTTAGTTCGGTTATTTTGGTTATATAAATTTAGAAACCATTTGGGAATTTAAAAATTTTGGTTAGATTCCAATTTGGGTATTCCGGTTTGGTTCCGGTTCGATTCCTTTTTTTCTGCCCAAGCCTAAATGATATGCTCTTTATTGTAATGAACAATTATTAAAATGTATTTAGAATACCATTTAGAAAATGGAAATGTTCTCCAAATATTTTTTATCCACTACTTTCATATGCAACTATTGGTCAAGGATTTGTATTTCGAATATATTAAAATATCAAAATAATTTAAATATAATAATTTAACTTGCTTAATAATATCACAAAATTATATAAGGATCTAAAAATCAAAAATATTATTTTTTATTTTAAACAATAAAATAAAAATTAGTTAATATATTTTTATTTTTAAGTATAATATTTTATATTTAAAATATACATTATTATTATGTATATAAGTATACAATTAATATATGTATTATAAATATAAATGTATTTCTATTGTTTTGAAATAAATAAATCATACTAATTACTTATTAAATAAATTTAATAATAATTTTTATATAAATCATGTACTGCTTTACCAATTACTTATTAACTAAATTTATGTAAACATACTGTTTTGGCAATATACAACTTCTAATTCATACTGCTAATGATTTGTCATCAGTTGTAGTAATTAAAGCCTAAATAGTGATCCATATGTTGAAATTTTACTGAAATATTCACAACTTAAGTTCATCCTACATTTCTTTGATATTTTGTTCGTCAAATTTTCCATTTTTTTTTTGTTCTTACGATTGACTATATTACTTTCTTTTGTCAAGAAGGAAATAAAACATTAGAAGTTGTTAGATTATAACCGTTTTACATATGTTTATGAATGAAGCAGGACCTTAGACGCACTTTTTCGTTGTTATAATATCTTTGCATCAATATTTTGTTTGTAATCACTTATTTTATTAGGGTAAATCTCAATTCTACTATAAATTTATGCCATTTTTCAAATTTACCACTAATTAATGATTATTTTCATAGATACTATATTTTTGTGATAGAAAGACACTAAGCTAATTTTTCTAAATATCTATAAAACATTTATAAACTTAATCTCACCCTTTAATACTAAAATCTAAACAATAATCACTAAAACTTAAACCCAAATGTAAATAAATTTTTGATTAAGGATATTTTTCAAAATAATACTTAATTTGTGGTATTTTTAACAATTTAAGGTAGCATCTTTTAAAACTTGTGTCTTTGTATATTAATTAATATATTTTTTTTCAAGACAATTTGTGAACAAAATTACTCTACACGTCTATTAATCTTAATTCACAACAAATTTGAAAGCCAGTTTATGGGTTAATACACTTTTACATATGAAATTTTCAAGTTCCCAACTCATATTGGTTACTTTCTGAATTTGACATTTTAATTAAAGACATATTTTAACAATTTAGAAAGTGGAACATTTACTTTATCTTTAACTTCAGATTATAATTGTATAGTTTATATAGATTACATATTTTTTCCTTTTAAAACCTCTTTTTAATAGAAAAGTGGCATGTTAAATTTTTATTGTTTCAATTCCATTTATTTTAGTTCGATTATATTCATTAAAAATCATAATTTTAGAGTATTCTCAAAATTAAAATTTGATCAACAATTTTATTATTTTATGTGTAAATATTTGAAAGTAATGTAGAATTTTTTTAAAAAAAAACTTAGAATTATTAAGAAAACATTTACTTAAGTTATAACTGACTACAACTAATATGGAATTCGAGGAAATCATATTTACTAAATGGTTAGATGGTTAGAGATTATTTTGAAGTAAAAGCTCACTTACATTCATTTCCAACAAATAACTTTTGGAAAAATTCAACAAATTTAGAAAAAATGTAAGAATGATTCCAACAATTTAAATAAACTCTTGTTTATGAACATTAGCGATTGTTGTGTATTAATCTAATTGTTTAAATAAACATTTACAACTGTTTAAATATTCTATTCAGTTTTCAAATGGTTAACCATTACATTATTTCAAAATTGTTGATCTTGGACAACTATAATCGTACCACCACCGGAACTAAATCACGTAACGGATGGCGATGGCGATGGCGACAAAGTTCTGAGGTTTCTCATGGTCGATTTCGAAGGGATTGAAGGCTTAATTAGGGTTTCATGGGTTAGTTTCTTGGAACAGAAGGAGAGTCAGATGGGGGTGAATTGGTGGAACCAAAGATTCCGCGAATCGTTATCGCAGCTGGAGAATCGATGGGCTCGATTTGGAGATTTGCGTCCCGAGAGATTCGGGGATGGGAGATTTGTCCACATTAAGGCGACATCTCTCACCATAAAAGGGAAGGATGTTGATTTCAAGGAGAAATCAAGGATCCTGGATTCTCGATTTTCAGATCAAATCTTCAGATCACGAAGAATCCTTTTAGGGATTTTTAGGGTTCGGAATTACGGGAATGAGGATTTCGGTTCTTTATTCTCTTCGTTTGATTTGATTTTTTTACTGGGGAATATCATTTTCGAAGGATACGGGCTTCAGGAATGAAAAGTATCATTTGGGGTTTTGGGATTATATATATTGACCAGTCTTGGAACTGGTATATTCATCTTGTACGGGGTTTTGCTTTTACTCAAAGTTAACAAAGTATTCTTTTTTTTGTTTCTCCTCATGGCTCAGAGTCAGCTGGTGGCGATGGCGGGCGAGATGAAGAATGGCGAAGGAGCTCGGAAAAGGTTGAAGATCTCTGTTCCTCATTTCGATAACTCTGATTTGATCAAGGGATATTCGAAGACTCTTATTGGGAGATGTATGAATCCGGAGGAACAGGATATCAAGGCCTTAGTTGTAACGCTTCCGAGGATTTGGAAACTGGAGAATCGGGTTGTAGGGGCAGATCTTGGATTGGGTAAATTCCAGTTCGATTTCGAAAAGGAAGAAGACATTGAAGCTGTCATGAAGATGCAACCGTTTCATTTCGATTACTGGATGCTTTCTCTGGTACGTTGGCAACCAAAAAAGATCCATAATTATCCATCGGAGATAACGTTTTGGGTTAGAGTATTAGGAGTTCCATTGGAGTTTTGGGCTGTGCCTACTTTTGAAAGTGTTGGGGATGCTCTGGGGAAAACAGTGGAGGTGGACTTGGATTTTGGTAGAGTCAAGGTTACTGTGGATGGCTTTAAGGAATTGTGTTTTGAAACAACAGTGGTTTTTGCGGGAGGGGAGTTCCATGAAGGGGAGGAAGCTCAGATTTCAGTGCGGTATGAGAAGCTTTTCGGATATTGCTAAAGGTGTTCTAGTCTGTGTCATAACATAGACAAATGCCCATTGTCTACTCAAAATCCGGAGAATCCAAAGGATAATCGAGAGGCGACCTATGTGAGACATGATGATCGTGCAAGAAGTTACAAGGGAGTGGTTATTAAAGGTAACTCGGGTCAACATGAACTAGAAAGAGGTAAACGGGATCACCGTGTCAAAGGCAAAGGTAAGATGGCTGACGATCAAGAGGATGGCTGGGTTAAGGTGTCAGGAAGAGATAACAAAAGATCTCATTTTCCACGAGGATGAGATTACTCGGGTTAGATCTTATCGGGGGGTGCTTTCCAGAGTAAATACTCAAGAGCTTGGTGGAAGAAATGCACGGGAACATAAGAGAGGAGGCGACTTTCGTAGAGGAGTGGGTGAGGTAACAGACACGGAGAACCGCGAGGAGGGCGAGCTTCAGGTAGTAGAATTGGACAAGAGGGATCAATATGTCTCGGATAAGATCCAAGATCAATCGTCTGAAGAATTTCAAGTGGAGTTGTTGAAAACTCAGGGTTCTCCTGCAAAGCCAGATGTGGCTTCTAAGGAACCGGTACCTGTCATGGAGGTAGTGATGAAATCACAGGAGAGTGAGAGTAAGCCTATCGAGAATGAAGTGGAGGAGTTTAAGGGACTTACGGATGAGGAAATGGAGGAAGATGGACCTGGGGAAAGCGGTATAGTAGAGATTCAAGGTGATCATGACGGGGAAGAGGAGGACTTCCCTAGTGAAACAGCATCTCAGTTTCAGGAGGAGGTGATTGAGGAGAAGACTCGGTTGGGTGGGGAGCATGCTCTGAAATAAGGAGCACGGAAAAAACTTTTTAAGCCAATAATAACTGGAGCAGGATCGAACAAATTGCGCTTGGCTCAGGCCCTAGCATCTCCTCGTAAGCGTTCTACGGTAAAGGCGGGTATGCGGCAAGGGGATAGTCACAAGCCACTGGAGAATAGGGACTCTTCAAACCGACCTCCGGAGGTTACCTAAACCTTGATTTATTATGGTTTCTGTGAGTTTTGAAGAAATGGGTCCAATGCAGTGGGAGGGTCTTTTCTTTGGTGCTATGTTTTTATTAAATAAGCTCTACGAGCAGGTTCTGTTTTGCTGTTTTGATTTTGTTGTTTTGTGGTTATTCACAGTTATGTTTGTTCAAAGGGATTTGAGCCCTGAGTTAAACAATGGGAATAATACGAGACTTTTGGTTTATTGGAGTATTTTGTGTTTGATATCGATGTGTAGAGGCATGCATATGTTTATTAACGTTCATCGGCAGGAGATAGGCTCATTATGGCTTCCGGAAAGGGTGTTAGGGTTGGGATTATGGTACATGGGGAGAAGGTTAAATTTTTTCAATAGAACATTGTTGATGTCGTATGAGTATTATAAGGAGGCCAGACTATGGCGTTGTATGAGTCTGTGTAGAAGGATTCAAAAATTATTAAGGTTTTATCATTGTAGCAGGGTTTATGTGTCGGGTCTTGGGGGAGGATATTGCTATTCTCATCTATACCGAATTGTCAGCATCATAATCAATAGACTTGGGAGAAATTCTGTTGAGTTGCCGATTAATCTTAATATTTTTTATGAAGGTACTCAGCTGGAATTGTAGAGGAATGGGAAGTAAGTGGACTATCAGTTATCTTAGGCAATTATGGCATCAATATAAACCAGATTTCTTATTTTTGTCAGAAACGAAACAAGATTTTGAATTTGTTAAAGATTTTCAATATCATTTTGGGTTTGACAATCTGAAAACGGTAGACCCGATAGGATCGAGTGGAGGTTTAGCCCTTTACTTTAATAATGAGTATCAAGTTGATATTTTATACACAAGTAATCAAATGATTGATGTGGAAGCGGTTGTGTTGGGGGAAAAAGTGTTTATGACATTTGTATATGGAGAGCCGGTACATAAGTTAAGAGATTAAGTTTGGGAACGTTTAACTAGATTTGGCCTGGCAAGATCGGATCCGTGGTTTATTATCAGAGACTTGAATGAGATAACTGGGAATCATGAAAAAGAGGGTGGAACATTGCGAAGTGCAGCATCCTTTGTACCTTTTAATAATATGATTAGGAATACTGGACTGCTGGAATTTCCGGCCAGAGGGAACCAGATGTCATGGCAAGGAAGAAGAAATAAAGTTATGGTCCGATGCAGATTGGATCGAGCTTTAGCAAATGAAGACTGGCATAGTTTATTTCCATGTTCTTACACAGAATATTTAGGGATGGAGGGATCGGATCATCGGCCAGTGGTAGCTTTTCTGGATAATAAGGTTTTAAAACGTCGCGGACAATTCTGTTTTGACAAAAGATGGATTGGGAAGGAGGGATTAATGGAGTCAATTGAACGCGGATGGGGTAATGCGATAGGGAGAGCTCTGGACGATTCTGGGAAAGTAGTTTCAAAAATTATTAACTGTCGTCATGAGATAGCAATATGGAGGAAGAACAATCCACCATATGGAAAGGAAAAAAATAGTGAGCTTCAAAAAGCGTCGGAAGAGGTACAAACTGATAATAATAGAACGCAAGAAGATATTTTGGATGTATCTCGGAAGTTACAAGAGGCTTATAAGGATGAAGAATATTTTTGGCAACAAAAAAGTCGGACATTGTGGAATACAGCTGGAGATCTTAATACCAAATTTTATCATGCTTTGACTAAACAAAGACGTGCCCGCAATCGGATTGTGGGACTCTATGATTCTGCTGGAACATGGATAGTTGAGGAACAAGGGGTCGAGAAGGTGGCAGTCAATTATTTCAACGAGTTGTTCCAATCAGTTTCACCTACAGACTTTGAGGATTTTTTAAGTGAAATTTCGCCTACTATCACTACTCAGATGAATCAATGGTTAATCCGGATGGCGACAGAGGAAGAGGTTCGACATGCCCTGTTTATGATGCACCCGGAAAAAGCGCCAGGACCAGATGGAATGACAGTCCTGTTCTTTCAACACTCTTGGCATATTATAAAAAGGGATATAGTGGGTATGGTTAATAATTTTTTGACCTCAGGAAAGCTGGATTCAAGACTAAATGCCAAAATATTTGCTTGATTCCTAAAACTGAGAGGCCTACAAAGATGGCAGAGATGAGGCCTATAAGTTTATGTAATGTAGGATACAAGATAATCTCTAAAGTGCTATGTCAGAGATTAAAGAGTTGTCTACCGTTACTTATTTCGGAAACTCAATCTGCTTTTATCGCTGGAAGATTGATCTCAGATAATATTCTTATAGCGCAAGAGATGTTTCAGGGGTTGAGGACTAATAAATCATGTCAGAAAAAATTCATGGCAATAAAAACTGATATGAGTAAGGCTTATGATAGGGTTGAATGGAATTTCATTCGAGAACTTCTCTCTAGGATGGGTTTTCATCATCACTGGATCCGGTTAATGATGGAGTGTATTTCTTCAGTACAGTACAATGTCTTACTGAACGGGGTACCAAGGGGGCACATCATTCCACAGAGGGGGCTTAGGCAGGGAGATCCTTTATCTCCTTACTTATTTATTCTCTGTACGGAAGCTTTAATAGGAAATATTAAAAAGGCAGAGCGAGATAAACAACTGACGGGCATAAATGTGGCTCGGGCTTGTCCAGCAATTTCCCATTTACTCTTTGCAGACGATAGTCTTTTTTTCTGTAGAGCTTCAAAAGAGGAATGTCAAACTATTCGCAGGATTCTTAAAGAATATGAAGAAGTATCGGGGCAGCAAATAAATTTTGATAAATCCTCCATTCAGTTTGGTCACAAGATTGAGGAATCAACTAGACAGGAGTTGAGGGACAGTCTAGGGATACAAAATATAGGCGGGATGGGATCATATTTAGGAATCCCTGAGAATTTGGGAGGTTCCAAAACTCAGGTTTTTGGCTTTATCCAAGATCGATTAAACAAGAGGGTGAATGGATGGACTTTCAAGTTTTTTTCAAAGGGTGGGAAGGAAGTAATTATCAAATCGGTAGTTACAGCCCTGCCAAATCATGTAATGTCATGTTTTCGGATACCTAAAACAGTTATAAAAAAAGTTGACTAGTGCTGTGGCGCAGTTTTGGTGGAGTTCAGGGGGGAATACTAGAGGTATGCACTGGAAATCATGGGATAAATTATGTATTCCTAAGGATGAAGGAGGATTAGGGTTTAAGGATCTGACTGACTTTAATACTGCTATGCTTGGAAAACAGTTTTGGAGATTGATGGAGAAACCAAACACTTTGTTTGCTCGTGTGTTCAAAGGAAGGTATTTCAGGAATGCATCACCCCTGGAGCCTATTAGATCGTACTCGGCATTCTATGGTTGGCGTAGTATTGTCTCCGCTAGATCTCTGGTTAGCAAAAGACTAATCAAAAGGGTGGGGTCTGGATCATCTATCTCGGTATGGAATGATCCTTGGATACCATCCAATCGCCCGAGACCAGCAAACTCAAATCACAACTATTTTAACCCGGACCTAACAGTAGACTCTCTTATAAATCACACATCGAGAACATGGAATCTACAAGTTCTTCAAAACTTGGTCCACCCTCAAGATGTGAAAATCATTGAAAGTATTCCGCTTAGTCGATTTCCCTTGGCGGACAAGGAAGTTTGGCACTTTACCAGTTCAGGGAGGTACACAGTTAAATCTGGATACCAAGTGGAACGAGTGTATCCGGACAGAGGCAGAATGGTACCTGAGTTTGGGCCTTCGGTAAGGCCACTAAAAGCTTTTTGTTGGAAAATTAGGTGCCCCCCAAAGATGAGACATTTTCTATGGCAACTGGTATCAGGTTGTATAGCAGTTAAGAAAAATTTACGGACACGAGGGTTACAAGGAGAGGTGATATGTGAAAGATGTGGACTGGCTGAAGAATCCATCAATCATGTTTTTTTTCGAATGCCCTCCTGCAATTCAGGTGTGGGCTCTCTCACGGATCCCATCGAATCCTCACATATTTCCCACTGCATCTCTTTTCACAAATCTGGATCATCATTTCTGGAGAGTTACCCCAATTTTGGAGGATCATCATTTTGCATGGATTTTATGGTATATTTGGAAAGGAAGAAATAAAAAAATATTTAGTAACTTGGATATTGACCCTAGAGATACTGTAAAATTGGCAGAGACGGAATCGCGACTTTGGGAGGAGGCACAAAGCTCAATGGCGCAGGAAATAATTTCAGCACCAATCCCACTTACAAGGTTCCCTTCCATCAATACCAGGTAGATGGTGCTTTACGGATGGTTCATGGAAACAAGAGGACAATTTCTCAGGACAAGGGTGGTATAGCACTCTAGAAGGTTTTGACAGTTTAATGGGAGCCAGGAATACAAGGGCGAGCCAATCGCCACTTCATTCGGAGATGGAGGCTTTAATTTGGGCGATGGAATGTATGAAAAATCTAAGATAGTTTCATGTTACTTTTGCAACAGATTGCTCTTAGCTGGTGAAGATGGTGTCGGAACCAGACGATTGGCCAACTTTTGCAGGTTACCTGGAAGACATCCGGATCCTGAAGAATAGTTTCTACAGATTGGAGTTTATTCATATACCACGGACGCTGAACACAAGGGCGGATAATTTCGCATGTAGTGCAAGAAAACAATCGTCTTTCGTTGTCCATATGGATGCAGAGCTACCAATTTGGTTTACAGAGTCTATATGAGTCTGTTTTTGTTGCTGACAAAAAAAAAAAACCATTACATTATTTAGTGATCAACCATTGCAATATTTTGTGATCAAGCATAGTGATTCCATTTACCATTATAACTTTGAACTGAACTATTGTAACCTATAAAATTCATATAAGGAATTGTGGGCATTAGCAAAATATAACATCAAAATATTAAAACATAGAAACATAGGAATTCAATGTATTTGGAAAAATATAAATACTGAGTTTTTATCACATAAATACTGGGTTATAATCTCTTTTATCTTAGCCTTACTTTTAAGAAGAGGTAGCTTTGTTCATTTCTCAAAAAAAAACTGTGCAACCTAAAACTTTAGGGGTCAAAATATTTTTTTAAGAAAAGTGTATTCAGGCATAATTCAGTATGTTTATGTTCGTACTTAATAATGATCTCAACTACTGACTAAATTAACATCTTCACCATATGTTGGCCAATTATATTATGTAAAATAACCTAATTATTATGAGGATATTTTTACGGTTGAATGAAAAAAATCATACTCCTTCTCTCTCTCTATGTTTATTAGAAGTGTCACTTTACCATTTTTTCTTGTTACATAGAAAAAATATTTTAGAATTTTAATACAATTTATACTTATCAGTTTAATATTAATTACAAATACATTGATTTTATAAATAAAATTATTTATCTCAAATATTATTGGTTGAATAGATGAATTAAAAAAATATTTCAATCATTTTTTAATATGTGTGAAAATGTATAAGTGACACTTTTATAAAATAGAGGGAATAGTTCTTTGTAGTTATTGAAGAGAAGATAATAAATGGCAAAAAGCAATGGAAAAAGCATCACTTTCCAATAATACAGTCAGTTAGCTAATTTTTTCTTTATGTTACTTTTTTGTTACAAATCCACTGATATTATGGAGTTCTTATTGAAATACCTTACTAAGCACATAGAATTCCATCAAACAAGTTTTAAATTTCAGTGGCCAAATTTATAATAAACACATGGTTGTTTCTAAACATCAGATTAGAAACAACCTACTTCATCTCACTTACGGTTATGTAACTTTCTATGTTCGAATATTTAACTTTACCTTAAATTTCAGATTTATATATTTAAAATATTCATTTCATATATCATCTTTTTTTGTTTTAAATAATATATAACTACTTTAAAAATAAATAAACCATATATATATATATATATATAATTTAATATAGTAGTATCAAACTTGTGGTAAAATCGAAATTCTTTCTTTGAATTTAAAATTATCAACAATTTAGTTACCTTTATTACTAAAATTCAAATAAATTGGAAATTTTTGAGATTTTGTTTTTAAAGTTTGAAGATTTAAAATTTTGTTTGAAATTTAATATATTATTGATTAAATATATAGTTTGAGTACTGAAATTAGCATAGTTTAATAAGTAAGTGTATTAAAAAGAGCAAAATAATTAGTTTGGATATTAAAATGGGTAACAAAAAAGTTGGGTATTAAAATATTAACGAAATTTGGTTGAAGTATTTTAAGAAATTTTTCCATTTTAAACAATACACCTTTCACATATATTTTAAATTTCTCAGTGACACGCCATTTTTACTTTTTATTTTATTTTTGAAAGATGCACACTTTTAGTTAACACTATGTATCTTAAAACATTTTTACATACTTTATAACATTTTTATCTTAAACCCTTTTTACAATTACATATTTTATAACATTTTTCTCTTGTAAATTTTTAGCCTATTTGAGATTTTATTTTCATCGTATAATATATCTAGGGAGTTTTTATTATGATAAATTTATTAGAAAATGTATGAGATAAATGCAAAAAAGTAAAAAAAAATATTTTTAAAATATTTAGAAATACGCCTCTCAATAAACTTCCTTAATTTTGATGCAAATTAATTCTCACTCGTAACTTTTTCGTAAATTTGATGTAAAACTAACTTATGAATTTGTAGTAATAACATGTGCTTGTAAAATTATTTATGTAATTATTAAATTAACTTCTTTAACACATATTATGTATCTTCCTCAGGTTCTTCTTATCTTTTTCTTTATCATTTCGTTTTTATTTAATTTTTGCTAATGTTTTGCTAATTTTTTACATATTTTTGCCAAATATTTATTTATCTCTAAATAGTAATACAAACCATACAATCAATGAACCAAAAATCAATCTTAGAATTCTTTTCAATCATAACATTACCTTATTCACTATATTATTTAACTCTAATGCAAAACATTTTTAAATCAAAGTTCTTACATGTTCCGTTAAATATATTCCGTCAAATCTTAAAGCCTAATTATTTATAAAGTGTATATGGTCATTATAAGAGATTAATAATTATTGTAGACACAACTATATTTTTATATGAATATGAAATTATTATATTGATTTCTATTTTTTTGTCATCTATCTATTGATTTCTATAAAAATTGTTTTTTATTCATTACTTATGTAGTATATAAATATAAAAAAAAATTAATTAACATTATTACATTTTCTGTAATTTTGACAATTAGTTACCATAAACTATTATTTTTCATATGATTTAGATTATTTAGTAATTGATATTAATTAGTTCTATACTTACCTTGTATTTTAGATCTAATTAAAGTAGTAATTGAACATCATTCACCAAAATAATATTTAAAATAAATAATAGAAGAGAGAAAAAGATATGTTCTGGGATGAAAACATGTTCTAGTAATCCTAGCTATTGCTTCATTTTGGGATGAAATAAAAAAAAGTTCAACACCAAAATGGAATAATATGTAAGATTACTTCATAAATGGAGTAATCCTAGCCATTGCTCCATTTTGGGATTAACAATAGAGTGGAATTGGAGAAGATTTTATTCCAAAATGATGTTTAGAGTAGAAAATGGAATAAGGTTCTAGATGCCCATAGCTCTCCATTTGTAAGCATCTTATGGTCTTCCATGTAATATTGTTGGCTGTTTAACGTAGATAGATAAATCTTGTCTGGTTGCGTGGTGGGGTACCTTTTGTCTGGACTAGGACATAATCTTGAAGTATGGGTTTCACTACTCGTGATTTTATACCTTCACCTTGTTGTCTCATTTTGGTGTCAATTGTGCTAATAAATTGTAATTTTAAAATCTATATGTTTGTGTATAAAGAAGAAAAATCATGGATAATGTAATGGGTTTAGAAAAGCATATAATAAGATTGTTATTTTTTTTCTAATATATTATTTTTGTATAGTTTTTAATATTTTTGAATTTTTTAAAATAATTACACATTTCAATAACTCCATATATGTTATGTAGTTCTACTGGTTGCATCATTATCTTTAGACTATGCTAATCTGGGCTAACGCCCCACAACCGTTTTGAAAGGACTTTACGGTTTTTAAAAGAAAAATGATCAAAACTAAAAACATATATCAGGCCTTGTTCTGAGCATGGTAAGTCAAATTCCAAGAAAAAAAAGTCAGCCTGGCAGTGTGGGGCTCTTTGGAATTGAGATGGGACGGAGGAGAAGGCGGATTCGTAGGAGACAAACTGGTAAACAGACCAGATGTTGATCAAACTCCCCAGCGAGAGGACGTCTAAGACTTCGATTGGACGAATTTTGTAATTATTTCTGATTCAAACATTTGCTTCGTTTATGTTATTTCTCAATCATTTTGGGTTTTTGTGATCATTATCATGAATTGAAGGGTAAAAATGAAATTTTTGTTTGAATGGAAATATAAAAAATTGTAAGAAGGTGTTGGCATATAAATTTGATTGATTAAGATTGTTGTCTAGTTTCTATATTCACTCATGATTTACACTTTTATCTTTGATTCTATGTGTAGTTGTGGAAGTACGAAGAAGTGTGAAAAGGAATATGGAAGTATATAGTAGGAGAAGCTTTAAAAAGAAAGAAAAAAGACTAAAATAATATTTTTAATTGAGAAGCTTTAAACCATTATTATCCCTTTGATCTGTTATGATTTGGTATTTTCTCTTCCTTCTAGCAAAAGAAATCAAGATAAAATATCCATAAAAATAGAACTTATCAAATGAAAACAGCAAATATATAAAAAGAACAGATCACGAATATAAATTGCAAAGATAAAAAGAAAAAAGCGAATGTCGAAGCTTGTCAATAGTATTGAACAAAACGAAAAAATATTTTTCTTTTTTTTTTCTCTTACGTAGATTTGTATTTTTATTAATCATATATATATATATTATAAAGTAGATGCTAGATATATATAGTGATACCCAAAACAATTATTTATTAATATTAATATATATATTATTTTTGTTAAGATATTCCACATCATTATCTTCTAATTTCTTCAAAATGTTTTGGACAATCAAATAGCTGGATTCGTGCAATGAGCCATACACTCTGCTTGCGCAACATAAATTTTTAATATTTCTGGTGCGTTATTACAGCAAATACAATGTCTTCCGGTACATATAAGGGGACGGATACACTTTCTGTTGAATTCTAAACCATCTGCATTTCCCACTATAAAAAAATAGGATTAAAATTGAAAATATAATAGTATATGCATACTTGCAATGTCTATCTTGATAAAATGATGGAAAGTGAAATATGTTTTATTTAGGCATAATTGCATTGTATATACATTTATGTAGAGGAACGAGAGAAATCATAATGATGCACATTATATCAAGATGCGATGATGACATTATCATAATACTCTTCTTATAAAAGATATGTTTGTTTGTTATTTGATACTTTTATTTCCTAGAGAACGTAAAATCAAGACTATAAATATAAAAATATGTAGTGACAAACTTATTACTCTATTATCTAAAATGGGGTTATAAATCAAACAAGATAATTATTTTAATATAATTAATTAATTAATTTTATAAAAATGTTTAAAGTAGAGTAAGTCATCTATACGTTAATGAATAAAATTAAATGTCTTAAAAATATCTCATAAAATCTTAAATAAATTTTTTTTTTGCCTTTTCTTCTCATTTTTTCATTTAATTATTAATTATTCATTGATTTTATGGATGAAATTGATCAATTCATTATGCATTCATTGTATGGTTATTTTAGTTTAATTATTCCTAAGTAGTAATTTAAATAAAATTAATAACTTTTGAAAAACTATTTTAGCAGTTACGTATCTGTTATTACTAATTTATGCTTATAAACCAATAATCTTATTATGCATATGAAAATCATATTTCATTTAATGGAGTATATACTTCCATATACTCTATTCAGCTATCAATAACCAAGATAACACTTAATTAGCTAAAAATATTAACATTGGCATACAATATTCATCTGGACATTTGCACCCCCACATTTAAACTTCTTCTATGTATTTATTTTAGAGAAATTAGCTCACATACCAAAGAACTATACCCTAATTAGCTAAATACCAATTTACACTATTTACAAACTGTACATAAACCTTATTGACTCTGTTACCCCTATAGCTACTAACCATAATTCATCTTTGTTTATAACGCCCATATCTTTTAGACAGATTCACCAAGATATATTCACTGCAAGATCTATTCTTAAATCTTCTTATGTCAGACTAAGCTTTTATGGTGCATAAACCTCTAAAATTCTTGTATCTAAACAATTTCAAAATTTGAAATATTCATTGCTCTCAATATCTGAATTCTTTTTGTATCTCTTTCCCTTCGCTCCATCGAAACACTTTTGAAATTCTAAGCTGGTAATCTTAATAATTTTGCAACTATTAATTGTTTTGTAACTTCAAACTCAAATTTATTGTACCTCCTCATCATTTTCCTTCATTCTCTCGGTAAAACTTTGCCCAAAAAAAAAAGAATTTCTCTTATTTATGTGAAAATCTGCAGAAACAATGATAACTCTTCCATGCTATAAGGTCAGATCTCTTTCAAATCCATCATATATCAATGCTTTTATTGAGTTACATATTTTTGATATGCAAGTTCTATTTCATTCTAATTTCGTTTAATAAGTATTTTGTTATTCGAATATGGAATATCAAGTGGAAGAACATGTTTGCACACAAGACCAGTAATCCATAATTTAGGCGACATAGGGTTGGGTCGAATTCAATCCCCCTCCAATATGTGGTGTAAATGATGAGATGAATAATTTTTGGGATGGATTTATTGCAGAATGAGATATAAAACCAGGCTTTGGACACATGGTCAATGAATTCAAAATAACTTGAGAAGAAACTGCAGTTCAAGGTGTTTTCCCTTCAATATTTATGGTTGAAAATGAGGGAGATGGTGATGGTGTGGCTTGTCGTTTGGTTCATCAGAAGATATGTACTCAATTGTCTGAGTTGAAGTTGATTTACAGTTAATGGGGTTCTTTGTGGATATGCCAAGGCCAGTTGACATAACCAGTATATATACATATATCATTTCTTTTACACAGTTTAATAATAACGAAATTATAATGTAACATGTATTAGACTAGACACCAAAAATAATATATAGTAACATAATTTATTTGATGGGATACTTAATATTGTTAGTCAGCTAACAACATTTTATTATCATATTATGCATAAAAATAGTGGTAAAAGTTTTAAAAGAAAAATCCAATCCATTAGAAATCTCAAATTCGCATTGTGGTTAGAGTGAATTTGATACATTATGTGATAATTTATTTGGATTTGAATCAAGAAAATCTACTAGTCTTACAAAACTAGATGGATAATTAATTAATTTAGTCATATATTTACAGTTCAATTATTAATGTAATTGAATTAATGTTAAATAGCTAGAGAAAATTGTTGGAGCTACTATCAAACATATTAGATGGTTAAGCAATGTATTACATGGAGCTACTATCAAACATAGTAGACAGTTAAGCAATGTAATACACTGAAAACTTATATTTGTCAGGTGGTTAAACTAATTTAATACTATTATTATTTTCCTACATACAAACTAAAATAGTAGACGTTTACGTAATATATTTGACATGTTGGTGCATCGTAATTAACTAAAATAGTAGAAATTTAAAAAATATATTAGACATGATAAATAACATTGTTGGTTGGATAATAAAATTATATAAACGGGTTATGGATAAAATGGTGGTTAATAATTAAAGTATTTCCAATCCATCAGAAGTCTCACTCTCTCAATATGTTTAGGACAAAATGATCCATTACTTGATTATTTCTTTCAATGTGAAATTATAAGTTTATATTAGACGAGAAATTTTATTTGAGTTAGCCAGAAAATATAATGTTGTAATTTATATTTTTATATTGTGTACATCAAGAAAATTTTAATAGCAGGTTAATCAATTTAATAGACGTGCAACATATATTTCTTAGCCGGCTAAACTTATTCAATACTCATATTAAGTCATATTTTATGCTCAGATGTGTTTGAAAACACCAAAATACAACTTTTCACCACTTTTGATTCTTAAACACAGTTATCCCTGCTAAACTAAAAATTGCTTGTATAATTTGTTATTTAACCATTATTAAATTTGTTAGCTGGTTAATTATTGTATTATCTATCTCTTTCTTGAGGATCACAAGACATAATTTCTAACTTTAATTGAAATCCTCGGGTTCTGCAGGTGAGATGAGACGTGTTGTCTAGACGCATAGTCTGTATAGTCCAGTAACCCGATGAATCTCCAAGATCATAACAATCAATAATGAATATTACAAATAAACAAACACTTAACATGCTACCAATATTGTTTTCTGGTTATAACTATAAGTAACATTTGCAATATGCTGTTTAACCGGCTAACAATAATTATATCTAAGTGATACATGTCATCATTGATTTCATTTGACATATGCCAATCATCTTAGCCATTCTTTTCCACCCACCTCGCCAAAAAAGAAAAGAACACAGCGAACCATCTCTGGAATTTTTTTTGTAGATATCAAAGACCAAATAAGAACACACATTTAGTAAACTATCCATGGTAAAATTTTTCCTCACATTACAACACTGAAAAAGCTTGCAGTGACTCTGTTACAAAAATGGCAGTTTGCAAGACGAATACACTTTTATTTGTGATGAACGCAAGCATGGGATCTTTGCTCGGTTTGTATTTAAACTAAATGTCCAGAGCTGACACCATCTTGATTTTCGGGCTGTGACATGACGAATCTTCAAATTATAGGGGATGAAATCCGAGAGCGTGAACTCATAATCTTGTTTGGGAATGTGGTGATGAATGGTTGGATGTGATCAATTGATTATGTAGAAGAAGAAAATGGAGAAAGAAGCAGAGAAACTTATAAACTCATGAATTGTTCAGAACTCATGATTTTTTTATTTTGTTTAGATTAAAAGAGAAAAAAAAAACAGAAGATGAAGGTGGAGAAAGAAGACAACGATAATGAAAGAGAAAAATATAATTTTATGTTAAAGTTTAGAAATTGAATGGCTAAATTTGTTCTGACAAAATCTTTACCAAATCTTCACAAAATCTATAACAAATCTTTATGCTAGCCCAGAATCTACAAAACTAAACCACAACAGATTTTCGCGAAGGACTTAGAGGTAATTTTATATGTTCTGACATTACAATAACATTCAACTTTTCAATGTTTTAGGTATTTCCCTAATTTCATAGTTCTCTATGGTTTTTTACCTAATTCACTCTTTATTTTACTTATTTAGTTTATATTTATTTTAATTTTCTTGGAAAATATTTGACCTAAATAACATCAGCATACACATTAAAATCTCCTCATGTGGTAGGTAATTGTCAAAAAAAAAAACTTGTTTCAATCATATATATATTCTCCGGTGATACAGAAAATAAATACAAGGAAGAAGCCTACATGCAGAGCCGAACCCGAATAGAACATGAAGAAGCATGTGCTTAAGGGATGGGGAGGAAAATATTTTAAAGTACCAACAACAACATATATGTAATTTAGTTCTACTTCTTGCATCATTATATTTAGACTATGATAATCCGGGTCAACGTCTCACAACTATTTAAAAGGATTTTTACGTTTTTTTTAAGAGAAATGATCAAAAATAAAAACATTTATTAGGCCTAGTTCTGAGCATGATGAGTCAATTTCCAAGCAAAAGGGTCAATCTGACACTATGGGGCTTTGCGAAATTGAGATGGGACGGAGGAGAAGGTTTAGTCGTAGGAGACAAACTGGTAAACAGACCATATGTTGATCAAATTCCCAAGCGAGAGGACCGCTAAAACTGCGCTTGGGCGACTTTTGCAATTATTTCTGATTTAAATATTTGTTTCATTTATCGTTTATTTTTCAATCATTCTGAGTTTTCGTAATGATTATTATGAATTGAAGGGTAAAAATGAAAATTTTGGTTTGAATGGAAAAGAAAAAAATTGTAAGAAGGTGTTCGCATATGAATTTGATTGATAAAGGTTCTTGTCTAGTTTCTAAATTCACTCATGATTTATAATTTTTATCTTTTGTTTCTATGTGTATTTGTGGAAGTACGAGGAAGAGTGAAAAGGAGTATGGAGATATATAGTAGGAGAAGTATTAAAAAGAAAGAAAAAAGGTTAAAATAATATTTTTAATTGAGAAACTTGAAACCATTGTTATCCGTTTAATATGTTATGATTTGGTATTTTCTCTTCCATCTATCAAAAGAAATCAAGATAAAATATCCATAAAAATAGAAAATATCTAATGAAAACATCAAATATATAAAAAGAAGAGATCACAAATATAAATTGTAGAGATAAAAAGAGAAAAAGTGAAAGTCGAAGTTTGTCAATGGTATTGAACAAAACGAAAAAATAATTTTATATTTTTCTCTTATGTAGATTTGTATTTTTATTAATCATATATATATATATATATATATATATATATATATATATATTATAAAGTAGATTCTAGATATATATAGTTATACCCAAAACATTTATTTATTAATATTTATATTTATAAATATATATTATTTTTGTTAAGATATTCCACATCATTATGTTCTAATTTCTTCAAATTTTTAAGGACGATCAAATAGTTGGATTCGTGCAATGAGCCATGCACTCAGCTTGCGTAGCATAACATTTTAATATTTCTGGTGCGTTGTTACAACAAATACAACGTTTTCCGGTACATATAAGGGGACGCACACACTTTCTGTTGAATTCTAAACCATCTGCATTTCCCACTGTAAAAAAATAGGATTAAAATTGAAAATGTAATAGTATATACATAGTTGCAATGTCTATTTTGATAAAATGATGGAAAAAGAAATATGTTTTATTTAGGCATAATTGCATTGTACATACATTGATGTAGAGGAACGAGAGAAATCATGATGATGCACATGATAACAAGATGTGATGATGACATTATCGTAATACTCTTTTAATAAACGATGTGTTTGTTTGCTATTTGATAATTTTATTTCCTAGAGACGTAAAATAGAGACTATATATATAAAAATATGTAAAGACAAACTTATTACTCTAGTATCTAAAATGGGATTCTAAATCTAACCAGATTATTATTTTAATATAATTAATTAATTAATTTTATAAAAATCTTTAAAGTAGAGTAAGTCATCTATACATTAACAAATGTAATTAAGTGTCTTAAAAAATATCTCATAAAATCTTAAATAAAGTTTTTTTTGCCTCTCTTCTTATTTTTTCATTTAATTATTAAATATTCCTTGATTTTATTGATGAAATTGATCAATTGATTATGCATTCATTGTATGGTTTACTTATTTTAGTTTTTATTATTCCTAAGTAGTAGTTTAAATAAAATTAATAACTTTTTAAAAATATTTTAGCAAGTACATATCTATTATCATGTATTTGTTATCATTATTCTATGCTTATAAACCAATAATCTTATTATGCATATGAAAATAATATTTCATTTAATGGTGTATATCCTTTCATATACACTATTCAGCTATCAATAACCAAGAGAACACTTAATTAACTAAAAATATTAACATTGGCATACAATATTCATTTGGACATTTACACCCACATTTAAACTTCTTCTATGTATTTATTTTACTTAATTAGTATATATTTATTTTAACTTCTTTGGAAAATATTTGACCTAATTAACATCAGCATACAAATTAAAATCTCCTCATATAGAAGGAAATTCTCAAAAAAAAACTTGTTTCAATCGTATATATTTTCTCCGGTGATACAGAAAATAAAGACAAGGAAGAAGCCTACATGCAGGGCCGAGCCCGAATAGAACATGAAGAAGCATGTGCTTCAGGGACGGGGAGGAAAATATTTTAAAGTACCAACAACAACATATGTGTAATTTAGTTCTACTTCTTGCATCATTATATTTAGACTATGATAATCCGGGTCAACGTCTCACAACTATTTAAAAGGATTTTTACGGTTTTTTAAAAAGAAATGATCAAAAATAAAAACATATATCAGGCATAGTTCTGAGCATGATGAGTTTCCAAGCAAAAAGGGTCAATCTGACACTATGGGGCTTTGCGAAATTGAGATTGGACGGAGGAGAAGGTTGAGTCGTACGAGACAAGTTGGTAAACAGACCATATGTTGATCAAATTCCCCAGCAAGAGGACCGCTAAGTCTGCGCTTGGGCGAGTTTTGCAATTATTTCTGATTCAAATATTTGCTTCGTTTATCGTTTATTTCTCAACCATTCTGGGTTTTTGTAATGATTATCTTGAATTGAAAGGTGAAAATGGAAATTTTGGTTTGAATGGAAAACAAATTGTGAGAAAGTGTTGGCATATAAATTTGATGGATAAAGCTTCTTGTCTAATTTCTATTTTCACTCCTGGTTTATCATTTTTTTTATATGTATGTGTGGAAGTTCTAGGAAGAGTGACGAGGATTATGAAAGTATATAGTTGGAGGAGCTTAACAAAGCAAGAAAAAAAGATTAAAAAAAATATTTTTAAATGAGAAGCTTGAATCCAATGGTTTGGTATTTTCTCTTCGATTCAGCAAAAGAAAGAAAGATAAAATATCCATAAAAGTAGAACATATAAAATGCAAACAACAAATATATAAAAAGATAAGATCACGATTACGAATTACAAAGATAAAAAGGAAAAAATGTGAATGTCGAAGTTTATCAATGGTATTGAACACAACGAAATTGTTATATTATTTTTTTCTCTTACATAGTTTTGTATGTTTATTAATCATATATACATATATATATTATAAAGTAAATGCTAGATATATATAGTTATACCCAAAACAATTATTTATTAATATATATTTTATAATACATATTATTTTTGTTGAGATATTCCACATCATTATGTCCTAATTTCTTCAAACTTTTTAGCACAATCAAATAGCTGGATTTGTGCAATGAGCCATGCACTCTGCTTGCATAGCATAATATTTTAATACTTATGGTGCGTTGTTACAGAAAATACAATGTCTTCCGGTACATATAAGGGGGACGGACACACTTTATGTTGAATTCTAAACCATCTGCATTTCCCACTATAAAAAATAGATTTAAAATTGAGAATATAATAGTATATGCATAATTGCAATGTTTATCTTGATAAAATGATGGAAAATGCAATATTTTTATGCATAATTGCATTGTACATACATTGATGTAGAGGAACGAGAGAAATCATGATGATTAACATGATAGCAAAATGTGATGATGACATTATCGTAACACTCTTCTAATAAATGATGTATTTTTTGTTATTTAATAATTTTATTTCCTAGAGACGTAAAATAGAGACTATATATATAAAAATATCCAATGACAAACTTATTACTTTTGTATCTAAAATGAGGTTCTAAATCAAACAAGATTATTATTTTAATATAATTAATTAATTAATTTTATTTAAAAAAATAAAAAATTGATCAATTTTTTATGCATTCATTGTATGGTTTACTTATTTTAGTTTTTATTATTCTTAAGTAGTAATTTAAATAAAATATTATTTAAAAAAATAATAATTTTTAAAAATAGGTTTTATTATTCACAAGTACGCCCCACGTGTAAACCTCTTCTATGTATTTATTTTACTTATTTAGTTTTCATTTATTCTAACTTCCCTGGAAAATATTTGATCTTACTAACATCAGCATACACATTAAATCTCCTCATGTCATAGACAACTCTCAAAAAAAACTTGTTTCAATTATATATATATTCACTCTCGTGATGCAGAAAATAAAGACAATGACGAAGCGTACATGCAGGACCGGGCCCGAATAGATCATGAAGAAGCATGTGCTTCGCGTACAAGGAGGAAAACTATTTTAAAGTACCAATAACTACATATATGTTAAGTAGTTCTATTGGTTGCATCATTATCTTTAGACTATGCTAATCCGGGTCAACGCTTCACAACTGTTTTTAATGGATTTTTACGGGGTTTTAAAGAGAAATTGTTAAAAATAAAAACATATATGAGGCCCAGTTCTGATCATGATGAGTCAATTTCCAAGAAAAAGGGTCAATCTGACACTGTGGGGCTCTGCATAATTGAGATGGGACGGAGAAGATGGTGGATTCATAGGAGACAAGCTTGTAAATAGACCATATGTTGATCAAATACCCCATCAAGAGGACCATTAAGACTGAGCTTGGATGAATTTTGCAATTATTTCTGACTCAAATACTTTCTTCGTTTATTGTTTATTTCCCAATCATTATGGGTTTCTGTAATTATCGTGAATTGAAATGTGAAAATGGAATTTTTGGTTTGAATGGATAACAAATTGTGAGAAGGTGTCGAAAATTTATAAATTTGATGGATAAAGCTTCTTGTCTTTTATATTCACTCTTGGTTTATCATTTTTATCTTTTGTTGCTATATGTATGTGTGGAAGTACGAGGAAGAGTAACGAGGATAATGGAAGTATATAGTAGGAGAAGCCTTAGAAACAAAGAAAAAGATTAAAATAATATTTTCTAATTGACAAGCTTGAACCATTATTATCCTTTTGATTTGTTATGGTTTGGCATTTTCTCTTCGATTTAGCAAAAGAAAGCAATATAAAACATCCATAAAATAGAACATACAAAATGCAAACAGAAAAAATATATAAAAAAATAGATCACAAATATAAATTGCAAAGATAAAAGGGGAAAAAGGTGAATGTCGAAGCTTATCAATGGTATTGAACACAACGAAAATGTCACATTATTTTTTCTCTTATATAGTTTTGTATTTTTATTAATTATATATATATATATATATATATATATATATTATAAAGTAGATGCTAGATATATATAGTGATACCCAAAACCATTATTTATTAATATATATATTTTATAATATATATTTTTTCGAGATATTCCACATCATTATGTCCTAATTTCTTCAAATTTTGTAGGACTATCAAATAGCTGGATTCGTGCAATGAGCCATGCACTCTGCTTGCGTAGCATAACATTTTAATATTTCTGGTGCGTTGTTACAGCAAATACAACGTCTTCCGGTACATATAAGGGGACGAACACACTTTCTGTTGAATTCTAAACCGTCTGCATTTGCCACTATAAGAAAATAGATTTAAAATTGAGAATATAATAGTATATGCATAATTGCAATGTCTATCTTAATAAAATGATGGAAAATGCAATATGTTTTATTTATGCATGATTGTATTGTACATACATTGATGTAGAGGAACGAGAGAAATCATGATGATGCACATGATAGCAAGATGTGATGATGACATTATCGTAATACTCTTCTAATAAATGATGTGTTTGTTGCTATTTGATGGTTGTATTTCCTAAGGGCGTACAGAAAAAGACTATATATATAAAAATATGTAATGGCAAACTAATTACTCTAGTATCTAAAATTGGGTTTTAAATCAAACAAGATTATTAATTTAATACAATTAATTAATTATTTTTTATTAAATTCTTTAAAGTAGAGTAAGTCATCTATACATTAACAAATATAATTAAATGTCTGAAATTATATCTCATAAAATCTTAAATAAAATAAAATAAAATAAAAATTGCCTCTCTTTTTATTTTTCTTTCATTTAATTATTAGATATTCATTGAATTTTATGTATGAAATTGATCAGTTGGTTATGCATTCATTTTATGGTTTACTTATTTTAGTTTTTCTTAATTCTAAGTAGTAATTTAAATAAAAATAATATTTTTAAAAATATTTTAGCAAGTACGTATTTGTTATCATTAATGTCTGCTTTTAAATAAATAATCTTATTATGCATATGAAGAATCATATTTCATTTACTGGAGTATATCCTTCAATATACTCTATTCACCTATCAATAACCAAAAAAAAACACTTAACTAACTAAAAATATTAACATTCGCATACAATATTCAACTGGACATTTACGCCCCCATGCATCTTCTATGTGTTTATTTTACTTATTTAGTTTATATTTATTTTAACTTTCTTGGAAAATATTTGACCTAAATAACATCAGCATACACATTAAATCTCCTCATGTAGTAGGCAATTCTCAAAAAACTTGTTTAAATCATATATATTTTTACTGCGGTGATGCAGAAAATAAAGACAAAGAAGAAGCCTACATGCAGGGCTTGCCTGAATATAACATGAAGAAGCATGTGCTTCACGGATGGGGAGGAAAAATATTTTAAAGTACCCATAACTACATATATGTTATGTAGTTCTACTAGTTGCATCATTATCTTTAGACTATTCTAATCTGGGTCAACGCCCAACAACCGTTTTGAAAGGATTTTACGGTTTTTAAAAGATAAATGATCAAAAGTAAAAACATATATCATGCCTTGTTCTGAGCGTGATGAGTCAATTTCCAAGAAAAAAAAGAGTCAATCTGACAGTGTGGGGATCTGCGGAATTGGGATGGGACGGAGGAGAAGGCGGAGTCGTAGGAGACAAGCTGGTAAACAGACCAGATGTTGATCAAACTCCCCAGCGAGAGGACTGTTAAGATTGCGCTTGGGCAAATTTGCAATTATTTCTCATGTAAATATTTTCTTTATTCATCGTTTATTTCTCAATCATTCTGGGTTTTTGTAATTATTATCATGAATTAAAGGGTGAAAATGGAAATTCAGGTTTAAATGGAGAAGCAAAAATTGTGAGATGGTGTTGGCATATAAATTTGATGGATATAGTTTCTTGTCTAGTTTCTATATTCACTCCTGATTTACCATTTTTATCTTTTGTTTCTATGTGTATGTGTGGAAGTACTAGAAAGAATGACGAGGAAAATGAAGTATATAGTAAGAGACGCTTTAAAAAGAAAGAAAAAGATTAAAATATTATTTTTAATTGAGAAGCTTGAAACCATTATTATCCCTTTGATCTGTTATGGTTTGGTATTTTTTCTCTTCGATCTAGCAGAAGAAAGCAAGATAATATATCCATAAAATAGAACATATCAAATGCAAACAGAAAATATATATATAAAAAACGGATCACGAATTTAAAATTGCAAAGATAAAAAGAGAAAAAGTGAATGTCAAAGCTTGTCAATGGTATTGAACACAACAAAAAAAATATTTTATTTTTTCTCTTTCATAGATTTGTATTTTTATTAATCATATATATATATATATATATTATAAAATATATGCTAGATATATATATAAGTGATACCCAAAACAATTATTTATTAATTAATAATATATATTATTTATTGAGATATTCCACATCATTAATCATTATGTTTTAATTTCTTCAAATTGTTTAGGACAATCAAATAGCTGGATTCGTGCAATGAGCCATGCACTTTGCTTGCGTAGCATAATATTTTAATATTTCTGGTGCGTCGTTACAGCAAATACAATGTCTTCCGGTACATATAAGGGGACGAACACACTTTCTGTTAAATTATAAACCATCTCCATTTCCCACTATAAAAAATAAGATTAAATTTGAGAATATAATAGTATATGCATAGTTGCAATGTCTATCTTGATAAAATGATGGAAAATGCAATATGTTTTATTTATACATAATTGCATTGTACATACATTGATGTAGAGGAACGTGAGAAATCATGATGATGCACATGATAGCAAAATGTGATGATGACAGTATCGTAATACTCTTCTAATAAACGATGTGTTTGTTTGCTATTTGATGATTGTATTTCATAGGGGTGTAAACTAAAGACTATATATATAAAAATATGTAAAGTAGAGTAGTATCTAAAATGGGATTCTAAATCAAACAAGATTATTATTTTGATATAATTAATTAATTGATTTTATTAAAATCTATAAAGTAGAGTAAGTCATATATTCATTAACAAATGTAATTAAATATCTTAAAGAATATCTCATAAAATCTTAAATAATAATTTTTAAAAAAATTGCCTCTCTTCTCATTTTTTCATTTAATTATTAGATATTGAATTTTATGGATGAAATTGATCAATTTGTTATGCATTCATTGTATGGTTTACTTATTTTAGTTTTTCTTATTCCTAAGTAGTAATTTAAGTAAAAATAATAAATTTTTAAAAATATTTTAGCAAGGTGAAAATTATCGTGATTTGAAAGGTGAAATTAGAAATTTGGTTTGAATCAGACAGGATTTTTGTAGATCCACGGTCAGAGAAACTCTTTCAGGAAGTGGCTGCTCGGGTTGAAGAGCGGAAAACGCAGCTAACCCAGCAGTTTCCCGATGGATTACCCGTCAAATTGACAAGATCTCCGAAGAGTTAAATTTTTAAAATATATTTTAATTTAATTTGACTATTTTTATATAATTAATTATATTAATATATTTTTTAAGGTGGCTCCTAGAAAGAAGGGACAGACGGCGGGAATAGATTCCGTCAACAAAGTCGCAAGGGCGACTTTGTCATACTCATCAAGACGGGAGAAGAAGACATTACGGATGCATGCTCGAATAGATTTCCAGGAGGTTTGTTTGGACTCCCTTGGGGATTGCTGGACGTTATGGCGGTGGGAACCCGCTTATGCAGAGAGCGTTGAACGCTAGAAGAGCAGCTCTCAGGATGCAACAATCTCCTCTTGAACTGGTGCAGCCTGGATATGGCTTTTGTTCCTGGATCACTTGAAGGGGAATGGAATGGGCTTGTACTTGGAGGTTACAAACACTCGGTTGGATTATGAACTCTCCTCTGAAGCTATGGAAGGGCGACATAGTTGATTTGCTACTCAAAGACACATGATTACCATGTATTGTCTAAGATGGATACACTAAGGAATTCCTTCCCTAAGGTGAGATCAATGTTCCTTTAGCTGAACAGAGAAAGCAGAGAACAAGACAAGCAGTTTGCTGTAAATTATTAGATTGATTGATGAAAAAACATGTCCAGCTGCGTGAATGGCTAAACAAGAAACGCCATCTTCCCTAATCCTAAACCAAGATGGTTTAAGTCTATTCTTAATCCTATTCCAATTCGAAATTGGTTTAATTCTACTCCTAACCCATTTCTAATCGAAATTGGTTTACTAATCCTAATTGTCTTTAGTTTGTTTTAAATAAAATCAATTACAAGCAAATAAATTAAACCAACATGCTGGTTTTTCTTGGCTTTCTCCCTCTGATTTGTTTCCCACGATTTTGAACAAGTGTATGAGAGCTTCTCTTTGTGCCTTGGATCTTGATCTAGTAGTTGGTCCAGTCCAACAGCTTGCCAAGTCCTGATTAAGCTTTAGCTCAGCTTGTTCTCCAAGTCCTCCTTTGTTCAGGTTCAATTCAGGATCAACAGCCTCAAGCTTCTCTCCTAAGATGGTCCATTCAACAGCACCTTTATCCCCTTGCTCAGGTTTAATCAGCTCTCCATCATCAGACTCACTCAGCTCTCCAATGTCCTTGCTCATGGCTGCACTATCCCCTCCTCTTTTAAAAGGATTTGACCCCAAATCCAATTCATCTGCAACATAAGGAATCAAGTCAAAAATATTGAAAGTTGAACTTATAGTATACTTACCTTCAAGATCAATTTGGTAAGCATTGTTGTTGATTCTTTTCAGCACTTTGAAAGGACCATATGTCCTTGGCATCAGCTTGGATTTCCTTTCAGTAGGAAACTTGTCCTTCCTATGTGGATCCATACGAGATCCCATGGTTTCAGCACCATCTCTTTCCTACCTTTGTTCTTCTGTCTTGCATACATCTTGGTGCGCTTTTCTATGTTTTTCATGATCTGCTCATGCAAAGATTTAATATCAAGATTAGTTTGTTCTTTTAAAGATAAGGCAAGTAAGTCCAAAGGAGACAAAGGATTGAATCCATAGACAGCCTGAAAAGGAGTAATCTTAGTAGCTAAATGCATTGACCTATTGTATGCAAATTCTACATGTGGTAAACAATCCTCTCAAGTCCTGATGTTCTTCTTAGTGATAGCATGCAGAAGAGTAGACAAAGTCCTATTGACTGTTTCAGTTTGTCCATTAGTTTGGGGGTGACAAGTAGTTGAAAACAACATCCTAGTTCCCAATTTCCCCCACAAAGTTTTCCAGAAATAGCTAAGGAACTTAGTGTCCCTGTCAGAAACTATAGTTCTAGGCATTCCATGCAACCTAACAACCTCTCTAAAGAATAGGTCAGCTATCAACCTCTCTCCATGCATCATCAGCCTTATGGCAAGGTATGAAATGTGCCATCTTAAAAACATGTCAACTACCACAAAGATGTTATCTCTACCCTTTCTAGTTCAAGGCAATCCTAAAACAAAGTCCATAGAGATGTCAACCCATGGCTCAGTAGGGATGGGCAGGGGCGTGTACAAACCTGTTGGTTGAACCTTGGACTTGGCCTGCTTACACACAACACACGTTGAGTACACTTTCTCCACTTCTTTTTTCATGCTCGGCCAATAGAAGTATTCCTGCAAGGTAGACAATGTCTTGGCGATCCCAAAATGGCCCATTAGTCCTCCTCCATGAGCTTCCCTGGCATATAATTCCCTCAAAGAACCACAAGGCACACACAAGCGGTTATCATAGAAAAGAAACCCTTTCACTTGATAAAATTTACCACTAGCATGTTTCTCAGTCTGTTTAAATACTTCATGAAACTCGGGATCATCAGCATAACAAGACTTAAGGTGTTCAAATCGTAAAAGATTTGTTTCCATTGAAGATAAAAGAACTTACCTTCTTGAGAGTGCATCAACCACAACATTCTACTTACCTTGCTTGTAGTGGATGACATAAGGGAATGTCTCAATAAACTCAACCCACCTAGCATGCCTCTTGTTCAGCTTCTATTACCCTTTGAGATGCTTAAGGGACTCATGATATGTATGGATCACAAACTCCTTAGGCCAAAGGTAATGTTGCCACACTTGAAGAGCTCTCACCACGGCATAGAGTTCCTTATCATAGGTTGGGTTGTTCAAGATGGCGCCTCCTAGCTTTTCACTGAAGTAAGCTATAGGGTTCTTCTCATGCATCAGCACAGCTCCAATTCCAACTCCGAAAACATCATATTCTATTTCAAAAGTCTTAAGAAAGTCAGGGAGTACAAGTAAAGGGGCACTGTTAACTTCCCTTTCAGCAGTTGGAATGCTTCTTCTTGAGCTTCTCCCCAAGTCAATCCAACAATCTTTTTAATGATTTCAGTGAGTAGGGCAGCAATGGTACTGAAGTCTCTCACAAACCTCCTATAGAAGCCAGCAAGTCCATGCAAACTCCTGACTTCTCCAATGGTTTTAGGGGTCGGCCATTTCTTTATATCCTTCACCTTCTCTTCATCAACATGTATACCCTGTGATGTAACAACAAAGCCTAAAAAGACAAGGTTATCTGTTCCAAAAGAGCATTTCTTGTAGTTGGCATACAGGTTCTCTCTCCTAAGCACATCTAGAACTTGTCTCAAGTGTCAACATGTTCTCTCATGGTCTTACTGTAAATCAGTATATCATCAAAGTACACAACCACAAATCGACCAATAAGAGCTCTCAAGACATGGTTCATCAGCCTCATGAATGTACTAGGTGCATTAGTGAGACCAAAAGGCATGACAAGCCATTCATACAATCCTAACTTGTTTTAAAAGCAGTTTTCCACTCATCTCCTTCTTTCATTCTGATTTGGTGGTAACCACTCTTTAAATCAATTTTAGAAAAGACACATGAACAATGTAACTCATCTAACATGTCATCTAAGCGAGGGATTGGATGTCTATACTTAACTGTGATGTTGTTGATGGCTATGCAATCCATACACATGCGCCAGCTCCCATCCTTCTTGGGTACCAGTAGGACTGGTACAGCACAAGGACTCATTCTCTCCCTAATATGGCATTTTCCCAAGAGTTCATTGACTTGTTTCTGGAGCTCCTTAGTCTCAACAGGATTGGTCATGTAGGCTGGACGGTTTGGAAGTGATGCTCCTGGTACAAAGTCAATTTGGTGTTCAATTCCTATGATGGGTCGCAAACCAACTGGGTTATCATATGGAAAGACATCTCTGTACTCCTACAAAAGACACTCAGTCTCTTCTGGAATCATAGGATCAATGTTAGTAGAAGTGATCAACAACTCTTTGTAAACTACTAGTATTAGATTTTGTTGTTCAATCATAGCAGTCTTGATGTCTTTACTAGTAGCAAGAAGGTTTAGTTTACTTACCTGGTTGGCCTCATCCAGCAACAAAGCCATTCCTGGTGCTTTAGCTTCTTCCCTTCTCCTTTTGGGATGCAATTGATCCTGGTGCACGTCTTGGGGCGTCAAGGGTACCAGTGTGATCTACTTCTCATTTTGAGCAAAGGTGTGTCTGTTGGTGAAGCCATCATGTACTGCTCTCTTGTCATACTGCCATGGGTGTCCCAGTAGGATGTGGCTAGCTTCAAGTGGCAACACATCACAAGTGATCTCATCTTCATACCTTCCTACTGATAGTGAGACTTTCACTTGCTTGCTGACCTTCAGTCCTCCTTCATCATTGAGCCATTGCAAGTGGTATGGTTTGGGATGCTTATACACCTCAAGGACCAATTTCTCCACCAGTTCCTCACTTGCTACATTTTTACAACTTCCTCCATCTATGATCAAGCTGCAAACTTTGTTTTGGATTAAGCATCTGGTGTGAAACAGGTTCTCTCTTTGATCATCTTCTTTGGCCTTAGGTTGTGCATTGAGGATCCTCCTGGTAACTAGCATCTCCCCTTGGACAGGGTACTCCACGCCTTCATCATCAGACTCCTGGTCGGTTTTCTCATCTTCAAAAACCACATCTTTATTGGCTAGAACTATCATTACCTTCTTGTTGGTACACTCATTAGCATTGTGTCCAAAACCTTGACACCTAAAACACTTGACATTCCTGGACCTGGTGGTTGTTGCTGGTCGTTTACCCTTGTCATCTCGCCTTGTTCCCATTGATGAAGACTCTTCCTTTGGCTTAGTAGATGACTTGTCATCCCTGGAGTAAAGTGACTTTGAGGCAGTGCCATATTGAGTCATAGGAGCACTCTTCCTCTTGTTTTGCTGCTCAATTAGAATTGCTTTGTGTAACAATTCATCCATGTCCTCATACTCTTGCAACTCCAGTTTATCTTGTATGTCTCTGTTTAATCCTCCCTGGAATCGGCCATAGTTGCTTCAGCATCCTCAATCACTCCAGCTTTCATGATTAGAGTCTCCAATTCTTGATGGTAATCCTTCACTCTTTTAGATCCCTGAGAAAGCTTTCTCAATCTTTGGTGTAGGTCTCTTCCATAATGGTTAGAAACAAACCTCTTCTTCATCACAGTCTTCATCTCAAACCAAGGAAGCTATTTGAAGCTCTCCATTGCGCCTCCTTGTGGTTGCAATTTGCTCCCACCAGTTTATGGCATAACCACAGAATTCAGTAGCTGCTATCATGACCTTCTTCTCCTCAATATACTACTGACAACTAAATACCAACTCTATCTTCTTTTCCCACTCTAAATAGGCATCTGGATCATTCTTGCCATGGAAAGGGGATATTCTCATCTTGAGATTCCCTAAATTATCAGCTGATGGTTGCATGCGGTTATGGTGTCTACTATGTTGGCTAGCCTGAGACTCATCATCACTCTCACCAGTTGAATCTCCTTGAACTTGTTCACCATAGATCCTATGACCCCCAACTTCAATTCGTGGTCCTCTCCTAGGCCCATGCGTGCTCTGTCAGCTCCATCAGCAGCTCCTCTCTCTTGTCCTGCATTGACATCAAGTAAATTTTCATTAGTTTGTTGAGCACAGTTATAAGTAGTCTGCATTCTCCAAGTTATCTCAGCCATCATAGCCTCAAATTGAACTTTGTTGGGGTTGATTTGCTGGACAGCAGGTTCATCTACTCCCTCTCCATATAGCCTTTCATTAGCCATTGTAACTTGAAAGACAAGTTAGAAAAAGAAAAAAAACACAAAACAACTCTCTCTCTCTCACTCGATTTAGGATGCCAGGTCTCTGTCTTTCTCACAAGTTCAGTTAAGATTCAAAGCTCTGCACCTAAGATCTAGAACTATAACCCCAATGAATTTAGATAGAAAGATTTAAGAGATTAGGCACCAGCTGACTTTACCACCCTGAGCTGGATTACTCTTCAGCTTGCTGGATTTCTCTTCAGCTTTTTCTATTTATTTATTTTTGGATCAGAGATCTCTTTCTTATTACTTTTTTTTTTTAATTTCCAGGGTTGGCTCAGCTGGCTCAGATAGAAAGATAAGAGAAGGGTTTTGGATGGAGTGACTGATCTGAGTAGACAAATCGCAAACCCTAACCTTCAAGTGGCTCTGATACCACTTGGTGCAGCCTGGATATGGCTTATGTTCCTGGATCACTTGAAGGGGAATGAAATGGGCTTGTCCTTGGAGGTTACAAACACTCGGTTGGACTATGAACTCTCCTCTAAAGCTATGGAAGGGCGACAAAGTTTATTTGCTACTCAAAGACACATGATTACCTTGTATTGTCTAAGATGGATTCACTAAATAATTTCTTCCCTAAGGTGAGATGAATGTTCCTTTAGCTGAACAGAGAAAGCAGAGAACAAGACATGCAGTTTGCTGTAAATTATTAGATTGATTGATGAAAAAACATGTCCAGCTGCGTGAATGGCTAAATAAGAAACACCATATTCTCTAATCCTAAACAAAGATGGTTTAAGTCTATTCCTAATCATATTCCAATTCGAAATTGGTTTAATTATACTCCTAACCCATTCCCAATCAAAATTGGTTTACTAATCCTAATTGTCTTTGGTTTGTTTTAAATGAAATCAATTACAAGCAAATAAATTAAACCAACAGGCTGGTTTGTCTTGACTTTCTCCCTCTGATTTGTTTCCCACGATTTTGAACAAGTGTAGGAGAGCTTCTCTTTGTGCCTTGGATATTGATCTAGTAGTTGGTCCAGTCCAACAGCTTGCCAAGTCCTGATTAAGATCTAGCTCAACTTGTTCTCCAAGTCCTCCTTTGCTCAGGTTCAGTTCAGGATCAACATCCTCAAGATCCTCTCCTAAGCTGGTCCATTCAGCAGCACATTTATCCCCTTGCTCAGGTTTTCAATCAGCTCTCCATCATCAGACTCACACAGCTCTCCAATGTCCTTGTTCATGGCTGCACCAGGAACCAAGCTACCGCACCAACTACTTCGAGAATATGCTCCTATAGTTTTCTTATTTTGTTATGTTTTGTAGTATAAAATAAATATTATGTTATGACATTTATATAGTTTTTTTTAAAAATAAAAAACAAATTTCGTTTCATAATTAAAATATTTTAAATATTATATAATATTATATATAATAATAGTATATATTATATAAAGAACGATGTAAATTCCTCGTAAACATTACAAGGAGTTTACAAGGAATGACTTGTAATCTCTTTATAAGCGGTCTTTACAAAGTAATACTTGTAAAGTCCTCGTATATGTTACAAAGAGGTTACAAGGAACTCTTACGAGGTCTTTACAAAGAAGCTTAACGACGACATTCGACGAAACCTTTCTTGCTTTTTTACGACGAAGAAGTTTCGTCGTAAATTTTACGAAGACGTTACGACGAATCTTCAATTATTATGGGTGTTTTACAATAAAAGGCGTTTTCTTGTTAATTTTTCATAACACTCCTATTACGACAAATTAACAAGCAATATGGGCCTTGTAAAAAATATGTTTACTTGTAGTGTGGCTTTTAACCAGTGAATAAAGCTCAAAATGAAAGGTAATTTGAAAAGAAACCATAACGTACATGAACTTTTGATTAAAACAGGAGAAAAACTGCTGTGTAAAAGGAAGTTGCAAGGTTGGTCAGGGGATTAAGGCTCTTGTGAACATACTAAAATAGAAATGAAAACAGTTCATTTAGATGTAAGAGACATACGACGTTAAAGACCAATGGACTTCAAGACCTGCAAGAGAAGTCACAAATTGGTTTAGAATGTTTGTAAGGGTATTAAAAACAAAAAGGTGAAATTACCAATCTCAAGGTCATGACATGGATGCGCAGCTCTCCTGGACATAGTTGGGAGAATCCTCTCGATGAGTTGTGGACAGGTCGAGGAGATTATCTTGACTCACGGGTTTCTGTTTCTTCATATGTTTCTTCATTCATATGTTTTTTCTTTTTGCCAAAATGTGAACTAAAAAAAACATATAAAGAAGAATTGTTAAGAAGAATTCTTCACACATATGTGATCACATCAAATCACAAGAGCAATTGTTAAGAAGAAGAAACAGAGCATAACGATATGTTACAACGATAATAGTTTGAACATCATTGATTCAAGAAATTGTAATGCCCCGACCGCCAGGGCCGGGTCTGAATGCATGCAGATCAAGCATCTGCTTGCGGGGGCCGATCAGTATATATTTTGTTTTGGGGCATTTTAATTAATTATTAAGTAGCTGAAATTGCTCAAGCAATCGAGTCACCGCCTACCGTCCAGGGTTCGAATGTCGTCTGCTGCTGCTTTTTTAAGCTAATACTATATTATTAAACGAAAAAATATTTAAAAAAAAAAGCTAATACCCTAGAGTGAACCTTTAAATTCACTTCTCTTTTCTATGACCAATCAAAGTGCCATGTAGATAATTAAATAAAAAACATTAAATTTATTTAAAAATAGTTAAAAAAAGAATAAAACTAATTTTAGCAACGCTAACGCCGCCAGTTAAACCTTAAACCTTAAATTTTAAATTCTAAACCCTAAATTTCAAATTTTAAACTCAAACTCTAGATTCTAAAACCCAAAACCAATACCCTAAACCCAAATCTAAACCCTAACTGTATATCCTAAACCAAAAACCTAGACCCTAAACCCAAACTGTAAACCCTAAATCCAAACCATATACCCTAAACCCAAATCCTATACCCTAAACCCAAATCCTATACCCTAAACCCAAATCCTATATCCTAAACCCAAACTCTATAGCACCTAGGTTTAAAAATTGGGTTTAGGGTTTACGGTTTGGGTTTAGGGTGTAGGATTTAGGTTTAGGGTATATTGTTTGGGTTTAGAGTATAATATTTGGGTTTAGGGTATTGAGTTTGGGTTTAAGGTTTGAGTTTAAAGTCTAGGATTTGGATTTAGGGTATACGGTTTGGATTTAAAGTCTCAGATTTGAGTTTATGGTATAGGATTTAGGTTTATGATTTAAAATTTAAGATTTAGGGTTTACGGTTTAACTGACGGCGTTAGCGTCGCTAAAATTAGTGTTATTCTTTTTTTTTAACTATTTTTAAATAAATTTAATGTTTTTATTTAATTATCTACATGACACTTTGATTGGTCATAGAGAGAGGTGAATTTAAAGGTTCAAAATAGAATGACGCAAACTAATTAACATGGGAATAGGATAATGATCAGCATTAACTATACAAATTCCTAAAAGAACAGTTTTTCAACATCCTAGAAAAACAGTTATCAAAACCTAAATGACTGTTTTATAATTATTTTCTTAGCCCTCAATTAACAAAACAATCAAATTATTTTGTTCTCCCACATCATCTAGGACCTGCTATTACATTTTTAATTGTAGTTCAACAAATTATACTGATGATGATTATGTCATAAAAAAATGTTAAATTAAATTATAGAAGTTTTCGATTAAAATTATGCATTAAGATTTTCAATAATATTCAGTACTTATATTTTTTAAAAAAAAAGTTTACTAGAATGACTCAAATTAATTGTGTTATTACTAAAATGACTCTTATTTTTAAAAAATTATTATAATATTTTTCTGGTCGAAATTACCCTTATCCATAGTTATAATAAAAAAAATATTACGAGAGTACCTTTAACATTTAGTCGTTGGCAGGTTTATTTTCAAAAAAATAAATCTATAGACTAATGAATCTGTGTAAAAAATCTGTTTAGAAAAATAAATCTACTGTAAAAGTGGTGTGAGACTTTCTTATAAATATCAGATATGTTGCTACGGCAGATTTAATTGTTCGATTTGAATAGAAAACATATTTTTAGGAATATGTCTAGCGAACGAAGTGGCAGATTTGTCATAAATAATCAATTTTTATGGTCGACTTTATTTTCTTATGGTCGACGTATTTTCTTATGGTAGATTTATATAACTGACTTAAAATGGATAATAGACTTTTTATTTTATGTGGTGACAGACTTTTTAATTTACGTTGTGGTAGATTTATTGACGAAAATCTGGGTTTATGTTAACCAAACCTAATTTAATATTTGATTTTGTCTTGGTTTACACTAATTTCGCATATGATTTATTTTTAGGCTAATTAAAATCAGAATTAGGTAAATTTTTTTGATAACAGTCTCATCATTTTAATTTAATATTCAGTGTCGATCTGTTTACATTAGTTTCGAATCTGGTTTATTTTCGGTTAATTAAGATTATAATTAAGTATTAATTTATAAAGTATCAACAAACTCTAAGTTCTTTCGTTGTTATATTTGACGTCTTTTCAAAATCAGGTATCAATTTATGAAGTTTTTCCGTTGGTATATTTGAGTATTTGACGTCTTTTCCGTGTATATGTATACATATAGAATTGTCTCACGTATCATTTTCCAAGCTTCTTTCAGCACCTGAAGCATAAGGTCTGGATTTAACTTGAGTCCTCAATTATTTTGTCACTACAAATATGCTTCTATAAATAGTGTTACTACGGGAACAGTAAATAAAAATCTGTATGAGATTCTTGATGAAATTATAAAAGCTGGAGTAACAACACTCACGGTTGGCATATACAATAATCCGACTAAAAGAACATCAGCCTGCGTACTGGACTACTTGTACATCCAATACAAAAACACAACAAAAAACTACATAAGCAATTTAAAATTAACATGCATACTACTTAGCAAACTTCAGGAACCTCCTCGTAGATTTCTACAGCCATATTCAGATGTTGAACCGTAATAATATCGTCGTTCAAGCCGTTAAACATGCATCTTATTGGTAAACAGTCAATATACTTCAAAGATGTATAAACCCACAGTCTCCGAGGTTCAGATCTTGCAGTATGTTCTTCTGTCTTTGCACCCTGAACTGCTTCTCACTTTTCTTCCACATTTGAGGAGACAAAATCTAGCTTAGCAATGCCGACAACATTCTTTTTCTAAAAGAAACTAAAAATATGAAAAGCCAGAAGAGAATTGAGAAAGAACAAGATATCAGCACAAGAACAACAATTAGTATACCTTATAAGTCGATTAAGGGAAACTGTTTCTACATATATACTAAAATTGTAGAACACATAATGAATAAGTGAGTTACTATCTTTCTTTTTTTTTGGATCAAAGTGAGTTACTATAATGACTAAATTGATAGTGAGTATCATGACTAAACTAACTCAAACTGTTAATGCAACTATACTAAATTTGCAGAACACATAAAACTAAGTAACGAGCAACAGACTACCATTGTTGCAGTAGTACACATAAAACCCAGTAGAATTGGAACTGCGACAAGCAACTAGTCCTTCCACCCAGATCTTCAACACTGATGCAGGATACGCCAATCAAAGACAAATTCAACTAGAGGCCCCCTCTGGACACGGAACCACCGAGCTGGACTCAAACCCCACCGGACAGTTAGATTCACCATCGCCTACAGGCGGATAGATCACGCCCTGACGACGAACTCGACCTCACTGGTAACAAGGCAGAAATCAACCGTTGTTCAACCACACCATATCACCATTGTTCCATCACCTTCCAGTACAGCCGAAGACCTTAAAACTACAAAAGATCAGTTAAAAGTAAAGAGAACTCATAGAGGCCTTCTCACAGAACAGGTAAGAGAACCGTCGCCAGAAAAAAACATCAGATCTGAGAGACGAAACGGAGAAGCGCGTGTGAGGAAACAATGTTTTTAGTTTTTTTTTTTAGATATAATGCTTTTAATTTTTCGAAAACAATGTAAACAACACCGTAAATAAGATTACAAGAGTATTTGTGTATTTTGACCTTCTATAAAAGTTATTTTAGTAATTATAAAATAATATGCATTAGTTTAGTCATTACAAGTAAAATATGTGTCATTTTTAGGTAATTTCTCTTAAAAAAAAAACTAAAAGTTAGGAGGCCTCAGCTTGAGATGTTGCTCATTGATGAAAAGGTATGTGCCGATGTCTCATCTCTTAAAAGTTTCGCCTCCCTCACTGTTTAGCTCTTAGATTTCAATTAAACCAGTATACATAGTTCAAAAACAGACAGTAATGTATTATTAGTTTGATGTTTACGGTGTAAAGTTTAAATGCTCTAAAGAGATTTCTTCACATAATGGCCAGACTGTTTTATAGAATGCTGCGTCCAGGGCCAGGGGTTTATTGCTTCCATTAAGAAGTTTGATGATGAGCTCTGAAAATATAAAGAATAGATAAAAAAAAAAAACACGACCTGATCTATAACCCTAGAAGCTCTCAAAGTTTAGTGCTTTGAGGGTTCTCAAGCAGAAGAAAATGTAAGCATCAATATGAAGTAACTGATTTGCTATATAAACCACCAGATCATCATTCCATTTACTGCTACTCTCTTCATTAGTTTGGTGTTTGATAACCAACTGAGTTGCATTCTTTTCTTATTATGTATGAAGGACAAGGTGACATGCTCTATAATCAGACACTCAATATCGAATCTAACCAAGTATTAAGAGTGTTCATTAAAATCTGCAGATGACGCTACTGAAAAGGAATGATGCAACTGTAAAAAGAATGAAGATATGGTGTTTGCCTCTTAATTTAAAATTTTCTCACTGCTATATTTTTTTTTTTTTCCTGAATCTAACTCTGACGGTACATAATTTGTAAGGTTAGATGATGGACGTTATGGGCGTGAGTTCTGAAATACAAGAACTGAAATTAATTGTGGTAGGCATAATTTCCTGATTGGATCAAATAACTCTTTTACATGTTGGTTTATTAAAATCTTCAAAGGCGCTTTTGTTGTATTTCAGAGCTGAGGCTCTTCAAGCTGACATGGGAAATGAGACTGAAGCAGATGGAGTGCATTCTTCTCTCCAACCCACCCGATAATCGAACTGATTACAGTGATGACCTTATCTTCCCTTTAGAACAAATAGGACAGATTGGAGCTCTACCTGCTCAAGTTCAGGTTAAGTGTTAAGACCACTTTTTATCTTTAATTTCTCGAACTTTAAATGCTTTCAAAGCATGATTTAGCTCTTTATGGATGCCTAATGGAGTAATGGGAGGTTTAACAGGCTGACTATGAGTGTATATGACCGGCGGTACCACAAGCTACTCATCGCTCTCTTTGTAGGGTGGAGCTACTTATAAGCTTTTAGCCTTAGCATACTAATCATTTTGTGGAAACTACAAAACTGTCTTACACACAAGTGCTGTTTAACGAGTTTGGTTGAAGCTCAATGTTGTATGCCGAAAAATCCCATTGGAAAACTGAGATTATGCTTATGCTTCACGTTAGAATCGATGAATTCAAGTCCATCTTTTTGTCTTAATTCTAGGATATCCCATTTCTTGATATTAAATATATTACATCACTTATTCATGTTTTGTGGAAACTATTTCCAAATGGAATAAGAAAAATGCTTCACTTTGTATAGATCTAAGGTTGATATTGAAGTATATAGCTCATTTATGTATGTAGTTATATTTTGTTTAATAATATTTACTCAGTCTCTGCTCTATTAGAGATTTAGTGCATTTTTCTAATTTTGAAAAAAATCGTCAATGAGAATGTGAATTTTATTCCATAATATAATAAGATAATTGCTTTCAAAGATAACATATAGGAGTATTAATTAAAAGTTACAAAATAATATTATGTAAAAATGGTTAATAAATATGTATGCATTTATTTAAGTTTCACTTTCTTTTATAATTATCTCAAAATCAGTGATGTGGATAATCAAATAAAATAAATTTATCTTCTTATTTGGTAATGATGCAAAACAGATGTCATAGTTGGTTTGTTTCCAAACACGTTCAAACTTCAACTATTATGATATATTAGGAGAAAAGTGTATTTCAATCTGAATTTTATTCTCCGTGCTTATTCCTTCTCGAACTGTGTAATAATGCGTATTCCATTTTGAACTATATAAAAATTCAAAAGTTCTACATGAACTTTAACTGTTGTACATTTTTTCTTTTCGAATTTTATAGTAATGCATATTTTATATTGAATTAAATCAAAACTCAAAAATACTACATAAACTCTCAAAATCTTGCTTATATATTGACCGTTAAAAGTATTATTCAACCATTAGTTTATCAAACGACGTTGTTTTTATAAATTTTGTCAAATTAAAATTTTAAAAAATACTACTTAAACTCTCAAAATCGTGTTTATATATTAGTTTTAAATTTTTATAGAATTTATCCAAAATGATATTATTTTATAAATTAACTGATGACTAATATATTTGACGGTCAATATATAAACACGATTTTGAGAGTTTATGTAGTGTTTTTAAATTTTAAATTTTATAGAATTTATCAAAAACAATATTTTTTGCCTCTGATGACTAATATATTTGATGGTCAATATATAAATACGATTTTGAGAGTTTATGTAGTGTTTTTAAATTTTAAATTTTACAGAATTTATCAAAAACAATATTTTTTGCCTCTGATCTAAAGGCAAAACAACACAAAATTCTATTTTTTACAATATATTTCAATGTTTAGTAATACTATAAATTAAATATTTAAATTAATAATAATTAGTTTAGACTTATAAAATAGTGATTTTAAATTTAATTTAAAAACATAAATAATTATATATTCATGGGTTGGTTTTGTGTTTGACTTTAAGTTTTAGTTATATTTGCAAAACTCATTTTCTTAAAACCCAAACTGAATTATATATCAGGTTAATAGATTTACCGGTTCGACTGAGGGTATGGATCAAATATGGGTTTGGATTGAATTTTAAAAGCGCAGATTTAAATGCAAAAAGAAAAGTTAAATAGAAAAAATATTCAGCACATTGTAATATTGTTAATAGAATTTCGCATCATAAAATATTCTGAGCTTTTAAAGCATGGATCAAAATCTAGTTAGTAATCATTAAGACTTATTCCATATTTTTTGATATTCAATCAACAACATATATTTAAAAAAAATTAATACCACGCACGGACGACAATATTGTATACAGTAGAACCTCTATAAATTAATACTCGATAAATTATAATTTCTATAAACTAATAAATTATACCGGTCCTAACTTGAATCGGTGTAAAATATGACACAAATCGATAAAACAATAAGATAATAATATTTTTAAAACTCTTATATAAATATATAGTCTCATTAAAATCATAAATTAATAATCTATCTATATATATTTTTGTTATAATAGTACAAACTAAATATATATATTGTTGGTTTTATATTCACAATGAAAATACCTGTACTTTATTAACATTTCAATATATTTTGATAATATTTAGTAAAATTATATTGAAAACTACATAACAATTCTATGAAATATAAAAATATACACCAAATAAGATAATAAAACAATAACAAAGTCAAATTTCTAAAATTTAAATAATGTATATACTGTAAAATTAAATATTTTTTATTCTATAAATAAAAAAGAATTTTATAAATTAATATCCTTATAAATTAATAAAATTTTAAAATCTTAACATTATTAATTTATAGAGGTTCTACTGTATATGAAAAGTTAGTATCCTCATTGTTCTCATTTTTGAAATAAATTCTTATTTGGTATATAAAATGTTGTAAATATTTTAAACGAAGTAAATATTAAAGTATTATAAATATATTTTTTGTAAATAAATATATATCTATATATATGTACACTATTATTTGCAAAGTGATTTTTCGTAACGGAGCTCTCACATTAAAAGTTAAGTTAGCTAATATTGATATTACCCTAAGAAAATAATTTGATTTGTTAATATATAATTATATATAGCTATAATAATCAATCAATTAACCCAAAAAAATAAATTAAACCAATGATAAAATTATTCATATTATTATAAATTAATTTAGTTGGTTGGATGCAATACATTCATTTTATCATAAATTAATGATCTTTCTCGCACTAAAATATACTAATAGAAAAGAGATTTTAAAAAGTAGTGAGTACTTTAATATATATTTTTTTCATAATGCATGTATCACTAATTTTTTTTTTTTTAAAAATAGTTATATCATAGAACCTATTTTCTGTTATAAATTTTTTAAAGTATATGGAATAGTAAAATAAGTATGTCACAAAATATCATTATTCCAATTTATTTTTAGCTTTTAATTTTAAATTAATATATTTTTATTTATGTTTTAGTTATTTTACTTTTATTTAAATTTTTTGTTTTTTTGAAATTTTTAAGTAGTGTCATGCATATAATAGGTTTTAAAGAGGTAAAAAATGGTTAAAAGAAGGTTTACCTTTGAATTTTATTTATTTGAATGTAATATTTGACATATGGTTATGTTTTTATAGTTTAAAAAGATTAAGATAAACAAAATCAGATAATAAGAATTGAACAAAATAAGTGACTAAAACATAAAAATCCAGATTTCATTTATTTTTAAAAAAGTAAAAAAATTATAGAAGAAAAAGTGAATAAAAGCAAAAAAAAAAAAAAAAATGCAAGATGTTGAGAGTCACATTAACTTTTGGAGACTGAATAAAACGAACATTCGTTAACGGTATGTAATTAGTTTCAGAAAAGAAAAAAACCTCTTAGAAGGGGAAAATTTTCCAAATCGGCTCTAAGCCATTCAACATGTTTCCGTTATAGATAAGAGAGTAAAGATTTTCTTAGTATCACTCACTAACTCCTAAGTGGTAACGGCAAAACCATATTACTTTCAGTCTTTCGATCAGAATATACTTGGGATATTTAACTTTCAAGTAACAACTAATTAAGTTACCTAGCCTTCATTTATTGGTCTAACACTTGTTACTTACATAGTCAGTGGTACATAAATATATATGTATCGTTTTATATGATGTTGCATATAATTCAAGTGCTGTTTCGGGAAAACATGTAACGATTTGTAAATATCCTTAAGGGAAAGTGACATTATATTTTTCATATATATTAAGAGTTTTCTAGATCATTTGCCAGTACCCTAGATAAAATTTTTAATATTTAGTACATTAATATAAAACTGAAAACATTTTCTGAAGTAATTCTTTGAAAATACAAATCGTTAGATATATATACTAAATCTAAATGTATATATATATATATAATATTTATGCACTGGCGGAGCATATATATCAATCAGATTAAATCTAAAGAGATATAATGGGTTGAAAACTTCAATAGCATAAATTGAATAATATTTCACCACTATTAAATTTTCAAGAAAGCAAAGACAATAGGCGTTTCGAGTAAAATTATTCCAAGAGTATATCTTAAACGGTGGAGAACAATAACAACAAAAATTTCCAGATATAGTTTTTAACGGTAAAATATATTAAAAGGAGTCTCGTTTTCTAATTTTGGATAGAAAAAGAAAAACTTTTACGATATTTAACATGTTCATATACGTACAATACGAGACTATTTACGATACTATCACAAAATAATAGAGTAAATATTCGTGAGGATTTAAAAGAGGTTGGAATCGAGTTTTAGATATTTTGTTTTCATTTCGATGCCATATCAGACGAGAGAGAAAATCTTTCAATTATATTGATCTCTTTGTTAATTTGGTAATAATGGACGTGATTTAGTTTACATAGAAAGAAAAAAAACTGAGAGAAAATATTCTTCTATACCAATTTATATTGTACACAAAGAAAAAAAAAATTTACATCACAGCAAATGATAAACCAAATGACTACACAAATTTTTGATCCACCTATTAGATAATTAATGGGTAGAAAACTATTGTTTATTATTCTTTTTCTTTTAATAGATAAAAGGTATTGGGCTCTGTTCGTGTTGCGTTTCAATAGTTTAAGGAAGAAAAAAGACGCTGAAAAATAGAGAAAAAAAATCACTGCATTGTCATCTGAGCGATCATTGGTGAAGAAAATAACAAAGAAATTTTAGTCGCAGATTTCGATCGCTCGATTCCGAAAGGAACATGGCCATTATAGATTGCATCACTTGGATCCACATATTTGTTTCAGCGAATATACTATAGTTTAAAAGAAGTTTTTAATACTACGGGGCATGAAGTAGATGAATCATAAAAATCAATAGACGACGAGTAAGATTAAGCTTAGATTGAAAAAACGAGGGAACTTCCGGGCATGAAGTAGACACCTGTAAAGCAGCTAGAGATAATGCTCTCTGATTCTTTTTGCGCACTATCTACAACCCTTTGAGTTCAAACTCTTTCGTTCTCCTCTCACTACTCAATCACGCACTTCGCCAGTTGATACACTTTTCTTCTCCCTATATAAATCACTACACTTCTCAATTATTAAATCACGAAACCATTTCATTACTTTGAGAAAGATAAGAGAAAAAAAAAAAAACTATATATATAATGGGAATTAGTTCACTAGACTTGAGCTCCGTCTTCGGGATATTAGGTGCATTTTATCATGTTTACGAACGGACAAAATGCATGCATTTACCGATTTACGTGAGCTATCGTGAAAATTCTAACATAAGGATAAATTATTTTGCAGGGAATATAATCTCCTTTTTCGTCTGTCTCGCCCCAGTGTAAATGCTTTATTAACTCTCTTTTTACTTTCCTCTTATATAGTAACGTTTTGAATCAGAGTTTTAAACATACTTAATTGCTGTTAATATATTAGACCGACGTTCGTTCGTATTTACAAGAGGAAATCTTCAGAAGGGTATCAGTCTATCCCATACGTGATTGCGCTGTTCAGTGCGATGCTATGGATATACTATGCAATGATCAAGAAGAATGTAATGATTATGATCACTATCAACACCTTTTCCTTCGTCATTCAAATCTTCTACATCTCCTTCTACCTGTTCTACGCTCCTAAGAAAGAAAAGGTCCTTATTCAATATTTATATATAATTTCTAATCTTGGATTTTTACAAACAAGAATGACTACATCTTTACCGGTGCGTTTCGATATGGCAGACTCTAACGGTGAAATTCGTCCTATTTGTGGATGTTCTTGCATTCGGCCTTATTTTCTTCCTCACATACTTTCTGCTTCAAGGAAAGAAACGTGTTCAAGTCCTTGGATACATTTGTATGGTCTTCTCTCTATGTGTTTTTGTCGCACCCCTTGGCATCATTGTAAGTGATCTCTTTCATATTAACTCATTCATTCATTTAAACTTCTTCTAATCGGTCAACTTAATCTTGAAACACAGAGGAAAGTGATTAAAACGAGAAGTGCAGAGTTCATGCCGTTCGGTCTCTCCTTCTTCCTCACCTTGTCGGCTGTCATGTGGTTCGTCTACGGTCTTCTCCTTAACGACATGAACATAGCCGTAAGTCTAATAGTATTCATATTTTCTTTTTGTTATGTTCGAGCTCTGAAAGCTAATGCTTTTTATCTATTTTTTTCAGCTTCCAAATGTTTTGGGTTTCATCTTTGGAGTTCTTCAGATGATAATTTACTTGATATACAAGAAACCTGGGACGGAGGTTTTGGAGCCACCAGGGATTAACCTCCAGGAAATATCTGAGATTGTTGTCGACGTCGATGTCGGAATAGACACCTGTAAAGTAGAGAATCATGGCCTTATGTAAGAGCACGCGCATTGGGTCCAAAAAAATGGGTCTCTCAAATTAATGTTTGTTAAATATAATGAGATAAAATGAAAAGAGATGAGAGAGAGAGTAAAAGGAGGAGAGACGTCATTAGTTAAATATTAATTAAGAGACTTTGTATCGTTTCTCATTACTAATGATGCTCTAATATAAGTTTAAAAAAGTTTTAAGTAAATGAGACTGGGATGACACGTGTATTTAATTGCTAGACCACTGGAGACTAACAGAGGATACCATTAAGTTGTTGTAAAACTACTACACTAATCAAGCTGATAAATCACAATCTGACAACCTTAAAACCAAAACCCAAGCAACTAGTACCATCAACGTCTTACTATTAGATTGCTTTCTTCACCAAAGCTTAAGGGATCGTTAAAAAAATGGGTTATTAGTAAACCAAATAAAGACTAAAACACACAAAAAAAACTGAAGGCTTTGGTGTTGTGTAATGATGATGTATCTCAAGCAAACACGAGTAAAAACTATCATCATCATCGTCTTAGAGTTAGATTGCTTTCTTCCAAAAAGCTCAAGGAATCTTAACTAGACATAAAATGGGTTATTCGTGAAGATGCAATCGAGTTTACCTTAGTGTTTCTCGCAGATGAAAGCTGGCGTTCAACATCCAAGGTGACTAAGTTTCAGCTCAGTGATTCTATCGTGATGGCTCCATTGAGGCATTCAAGGTTTGGCTCGAATTCATTATCATTTTTTTTAAAAAAAAATCTATCTCTATCTTTATTTACTGTTATAATTTATAATTTATATAGAAGAGGATGGTTAATTCCCTCTTGTTGTACTAGTCACAAAGTTTAATTTTCCTAATGAATTAAAGTTGTGTTAAAAAGGAAAGTTAATCAAAATCTATATAAAGCGTAGTACTAAACCTTCACTCAGATTCTCTACTACTATTTCATTATATAATTATTTTATATTTTAAACTTTATTTATTTTAATTTTTATAACATATTCTAATTTATAAATTATGACTTCCAGTTATTTGAAAATACTATAGAATTTCCAAAGTATAATTCATAGTTCATTTATAAATGTATATATACATTTATCAGAAATGGATAAAAACTGGTAGTAGGAGTCAATATTCGTTTATATATTCTATAATACATTAATTTTAGCCTAAAATTAATGAGATGAATTCTGAAGTGAAATTGTTCATTTTTGTGTTTCATCATTTTTCATTATATATAATCATTATTTTAAACTATATTTAAGATTTAAAAAATTTCCCCCGCGGTTCGCGGGGTCTGAATCCTAGTGGTTTGTAATAAGAAAGGAATACATCATAACAATCTTAACGATACTAACACATTCCCAAGCAACAAAAAACACACACATATAATATGAAAAAGCATACATTCATAATTGCTCTTGTAGATGTCGTCTAGAAGACGTCTAGGCCACGCAATCTGTTCAAAAAAGCAGATGTTGAAAAATATAATTCAATGGAGCACACACACACATATATATATATATATGTAAATAATTAAAAAGGACGAACCTTGAACGTTAAGAAGATAAAGTGTCTCGTGAGCTTCACATTTGCGGGTTGGCTTGTACTGAACGTCCTTTTTAAAAGCGCTATCTGGATGAATCTTCTTCTTTAACATTCTCTTTATCATCTACAATAATATAAAATAAATGATCTTGTAGTACTTGTACACATCGAATGGATATTTACTTACATAACATTACACTTATTAAGCAACAATGTTGCTGATTAACAGTCAAATGCAACATTATCTAGAGCTTTAATTCATGTAACGTCGTTTTGGTTGAACAATAGAGGCACTCAGGAACATGTAACATTTTAATGTTTCATCATCATCAGTGTTATGGAATCAAAATAAAATTAACTACCTGATGCATTTTCTTGATTGGACGAGAGTCTTCTTCTTTGTCTTTGGACTTTGGGATGATCATCTTCTTATTAGCAAATGAGAACTTACTAGTTAGCTTTGACACGTTTTGTTTATATCTATTCTCCTGACCATCAACATCAAGATTACGGTTCTTTGGTTTCTTCTTGCCATGCCACTTATCTTCGTCTTCCATGAAAAGCTCGGCTAGTGTTGTCCTCTTCGTCGCCACGACCACTGGTCTTTCAAAGGTTTTGACCGAATCAAAGTAATCAATGTCCAATACCTATAATAAATAATTATAATATGGTTTTCATGAATAGAAAGTATATCGACTAAATTTTTTGCACTTGAGTTAGTATCCAGAAAATATCTATAAGACATTTAGATTTTAATTTTTAACGTTTTTCTTTTGTAAAAATGCATACTTTACCAAAGATTAAGCAGAAAAAAATGCATACTCAAACGCGAAAACAAAACGGGTATTTTAACATCTGCGAGTTACATTAAACACATAATTTTTGCTTGTAAAAAGTGATTGAAGTTGTGATTTATTTGAAAAGAAAGATGTTTATCATTTTCGTACGTACCTCTAAATCTTCATGATGATCATAAAACTTATTTGCGTTGGAGATAAGAGGATCCACCTCTTCCTCTTGGTTGATGACGTTCTTGATGATGCTGCCATCGATTACGACATAGTCGAGATCCACACCTTCACATTCATAATCATGCATTTCGTTTTCTTCTTCTTCTTGAAATTTCAAAGTGTCGAAACCGAATGTGCCGATGGTGAGAACTCCGTTGAACCAGTAATCAAATGCATCCACTAACCCAACCTGATCAAATATAGCGATCGTGTTCTTCTCTATCTCACTTGTTCCTTCACTTCTCTTGTCCTTGTCGCTTTCCGCCACACTATCTATTTCTTTCACCATATGAAAATATAATTATATCTTAATATAGTTTGGACTAATAATTATGCTTTGTGTAACACGCGGGTATATGTTTCACATATATAAAACTAAATAATAAAAAGGGAACCCACATGATCGTATATGATACTCTACAAAAAGGTATACTAATATTTAATTAAGCCCGCAATATATTAATAAACAAAATACTGATTTAGTAAAAAACAAAACAAAAAGCTAACCTTTGATGACATTGTGGTGCAGCTTTCTCTGCACCCAGTTAAAGATCTTGGAAAAAAAACAGGAAACAAGAAGACTTTATTTAACTCCGAGCTATAATAAAATATAGAGCAAGTAAAAGGAATAAGTAAAATCTTACGTACCGTCATAATTTTATATTTCTTGTTGAAAGAGTGAAGAGTCTGAAGCAAAAGAATAGTGTGGAATGAGAAGTTTATTGGATACTATAAATCAGAATGTGGGAGTGTTTATATGTCTGGTTTCTGAGAGACAATGCCAATCAGTAGGCGCCAGTGATGATGCTTTAATCTCTATTATTAAAAAATTACTTTTGACCCGATTTTCTTATATAATATCAAACCTTGACCCAATAATATAATATAATCATTCATTTTCTTGTAATCTTGTTTGTACACTTCTGTTGCTTTCAATACTTTATAGTTTTGATTTGACACTGAAGGAACCATTCGTTGCACAAAACCGTAGTTTTGGTTTCAGTCAATTTTAAATTCGACACAAGTTAGATATATCCTATTTGAATAATTCTTATTTCAGCAACTTTGGGTTCCCTTAAGAAGGTCCGAATCTAGTCCAAGCAATGGAGTTACTGGTGATCACTATACACATAAGTATCGCGGATCGTTCCTTCACGATCAACAATAATATGTTCAAACACTAGAGATCAAATGTTTGATAATGAAACTAAGGTCGTTGGATACCTGTTAAGTCATCAAAACATAATAGAATAGGAAGGCCATGTATGCACATGCAAAGTACCCCAAAGGTTATAAAGATAATACAATACCCCACATACACTTCTCACTCTCCTTTCTCTTTGTCACTTGCTTCTTGTTTCTAAACATTTGTTATCTTTTGCCTAATAATATGACCACTATTCTATTACATAAATTTCTAGATATAACCTATAGTTTATCTAGTCAATACTATCTATTTGATTTAAGCATTTACTGGGTAACTAGGAAAAAATATGCATTCATACCAAGTCTCATCTAATTGTCCTATCATATTCTTCTACATTTCAAAGTTTTTGAGTTGTTTCTAGAGATAATTAAGAAGTCTAACAGGTTGATCTAGAATTGAAACTAATCAAATCTCTCCTAAGTTTTTTGAAAATTATATATTAGTAGAAATATATGCTATAGTTTTTGAAATCAAGTAGCATATGATAGGACATTGAGATGTGACATTAGTTATATCAATGTAGATTTTTTTCGTTGTTATCCAACAATATTTGGTAAATTTAAGATAGAGAATATTGAGTAGATATATAAGTAAATAAAAAGGGCCTTGTGGATTTATTGAAGCATGAGCTTCCTACGGTAATGTCCCCTCACGGATACATGAAACTAGTTCTCTTTTTCTTTACTTATTGCACCAATTTTTTTTCAAAAAAATGAATAAATAAAATAAATATATATATTACACCAAAATGTATAAAAATGTATGTGTAACGACTAAAAGACAATACCGCAAAAATTTACAATAGGCTTATCCAGTAAATATCGGGTTTCATAATAAAATGGACCTAAAAATATAGTAAATATTGGGTTTCATAATAAGTTTTTTTGAAATTTATTATTTATTTATTTATTTATACTATTATTTGTGAAGTGATTTTTCGTATTCGAGCTCTCACGTTAAAAGTTAGACTGGTTAATATCGTTGATACCCTTAATGAATAAATAAATTAATTATTAGTTAATACAAATAATAAAAGTAAAATTAGCAAAAAAATAAAATAAAAACGTGTTTTAACAAAAAAGATGACATAATTAGTCTATATCCCCAATGCTCCCGTTGATGTGATGATCTCTTTACATATTCTAATAGTTTATTATACAAACTTATATCTTTAATTTATAAAAATCAGAATAAACATGTTCTTATCTTTCGTATTTTCTCACAAGCCTCCTTTATAATTCCTTGTATGTAAACTGATAGAGTTTCACAAATGATCTATAAACATTAAAGATCAGTGTACCCAAAATCATTCAATACGTACACAGTAGAATAATTTGCACAAACATGTCCATTTTATTCTTGATATTCAGTAGAATATAATCTTCCACAACTTAAAATACCTAATTGGGTAATCAGATCAGATTACACTAAAATTATATTGCCTGAACTTATGTTGAAGGTACATGGTTGGTTTGAATAAAAATGTATTTTAAAAAGAAAAATATGAAATTCATATATTGTGTCATTATCCAAATATATCTTTTAATTAATTTTAAAATAAAAAGATAATATATATATATATATATATATATATATTACTAGAGTTACCCCGCCCTACGGGCGGAATAGGAAATTAAAAATAATATAAAATATTTATTATTTGACTGAGCATTTGAAATTACAAATATATTTTAAGTTACAATATAACTTTGATAAAAAAATTTGTTATTTTTGTTAGAAGTCAAAATTTGTCTTACTTATGATTGTATCTAGAATAAAAATCTTTAGAACGGTAGTTGATTAGAGTGCATATGAATTATTATTATTTTATGTGTTTATTTATTGAATTCATTAGTATTTAGGAAAGAAAACACCTCTAAAACTTAATGATTCAAATGATGCTGAAACTACTGACAAATCAGTAGATCCAATGGACAAAGAAACTAACGCATTAGACCAACATTAACGGGGTCTCTTAGCATGGGTTATTAAGATAATTATGATTTAAACAAAAAGAAAAAAGGCAATAACTACAAGCGACGTTTCTTAATTAAGTACGTTTAGAAACGTCTCTTGTGACACGCATCGGTGTGAGATGCAATGTGGGAGGAGAAAACGAGGGGACCCCATTTTGTTTCGAAGAGAGAAAGGAGATGGCTTTGCTCTCGACGACGAAGGCTCTGGAATCATCTGGTCCTCTCCTCCTCGATGTTGAATCAAACCGACGGTTGCTCTCTTCGCCGAGTAGAGAACAAATCGGCGGTGGTTATCCTCCTCGAAGACGAATCAAAGCGGCGGTTGCTCTCCTCCTCCGCGACGAATCAAATCCGCGCTAGCTCTCTCCGGCGACGAAGAATCAAAGCATCGGTGGGTCTCCTCTGTGATGAGTAATCAAAACGACGGGTGCTTTCATCGACGACGAAGCCATCAGTGGATGTTGATCCTGGAATCGAGAGGTTAAGATTTTTTTTTTTAATGTTTGAATCCTTCAATTACCTTAGTCGATTGGAAAGGATTATGCATGTGCTCTTCTTGCTCATTGGCATGTATTGTCAGTTAATTATGAGTTCTTCATTTGCATAGAAACAATCATAACAAGTCCATTGAAGAGATAAGCACAAAAGTCCGCAGAGAGAAGGCGATCAATGTTCTTGATCGCTCACCTGTTTTTGATGACATAATAAAGGGTCAAGCTCCGCAAGTCACTTACTATGTCAACGGAAGAGAGTATCATTTGACTTACTATCTGACAGATGGTATTTATCCTAAATGGGCAACTTTTATCCAATCTATTCCAATACCACAAGGGCCGAAAGCTGTTTTATTTGCTCAACGTCAAGAATCTTTCCGAAAAGATGTCGAGCGTGCTTTTGGAGTCTTGCAAGCTCGCTTTGCCATTGTTAAAAATCCAGCTCTTTTTGGGGATAAAATCAAAATTGAGAAAATTATGAGAGCATGTATCATACTCCATAATATGATAGTAGAAGACGAACGAGACGGATATACTCAATTTGATGTCTCGGAGTTCCAACACGGAGAAGACAACGGAAGTTCACATGTCGATCTCTCGTATTCTACAGATATCCCGACCAATATCGCCAATATGATGGGTGTTCGAACTAGAATTCATGATAGACATATGCATCAACAACTGAAAGATGATTTGGCTGAACATGTATGGCTTCAATTTGGACGTGATGAAGCAAACAACTAAGGTCGGATTCTTATTTCAAATTATTCTCGTTTATTTCACAAATCTTTGTTTTCATGTCTTTATGTTAAAGTTTATGTTTAAAATGTTATATTTTCATATGTTTTATTTAATAAAAAAGTTTTTTTTAAAAATAATAATTTAAGAACCCTAAAACAAGAGACCTGCAATGGAGGCATACAAATCAAAAGGTTCTTAAACGGGTTTCTTATTTTACTTTATGCTTTAATTACAATTAAAAAATAAATAAGAGACCCATAACGGATCTCTAGGATAATCATTCTCTTAGGAGTAAGCACATCTGCCATCTTTTTTTCACATAAGTCTATTTTGACTTATGAGCCTTACATAACATTGTTATTTTTAGTAAGCTAACGTACCGATAATAACAGTAACCAAATCAACAGCGTGTATACCTATTCTTTAGAAAATCTGTTCCTAACATAAATTAATGTTTACCTTAATAAGCTTCTCCAGAAATTATCATACATGCTCCAACATCAACGGGTTTGAATCGTCAGCCCTGCGCAAGCAGAAAATAATAAGAATATCGACATGATGATGTTTGGGAACATTATCACACCAATCCTAAATATGGTCACTTAGCAAGATGGTATCAGAGTATCTGACGAAGTTGCTCTCTAAGGTGTTCAACCAAAGCCTGAAACGCTTAATATTTTATTTATATGTTTTTAATTTGATTGATTCTGAGTTTCCATATGGTAGGTTTTTATTCTTTCACTTAAACCAGTTTCTAGTGAATTGGGTATGAACTTTCATTTTTACTAATAAACTCACTATTTACAACGCTTTTCTGTAGTGTCCATGCACTTTCCCACCCCCATACTAACAAACGTAGTTATACATAGTGACATACAATATGCTAGTCCAGACAGTTTTAAATCATTAAAGTACCTGCCTCGTGGTAACAGTGTAAAGCTTTGAGCTAGCAAATTTTAGTTCATCTGAAACTCCTTGAAGAATCTGCAAAATTGTAGAATTTATATCAAATCTATGAAGATAAAATGCAAGAAAGATGAAATGTTAGCTATATGAACATGTTTTTCGAAGACCGTCCCTCAAAACATTTCTTTCCTGCTTTCTCTAAACAATAACTTGATTTTCACTTATCTCCAAAGTTATCAATCAGGTTCAAATAGGTAATTGCAAAATCGATCATCACTACCTCATACATCGTTGATAGATCCTGGGATGCAGTTCATCATCTTAGGACTCTTTGTCTTCTTAAACTTGCTTCTCTCTGCAGAAAACTGTAGAGAACCGCTACTACATTGCTTCAACAACTTGCGGTTCTCTTCATCGAGCTCTCTGTTTTGCTCATACATAAGTTATACTTCTTGTTCTGCTTTAGTATTTGGAAGTATTGATATAGAACACATATTTGATGTTACCATTCCCCGCAAGGTTCACAACAAATAAACTAACAAATAAGCTTATTTGTAAGACAGTGTACTGAGAAATATACACATACATATTGAGAGAGAGAGAGAGAGAGAGAGAGAGAGAGAGAGAGAGAGAGAGAGAGAGATGAAGGTTACCTATTATGTGTTTTGATTGTCAGTGTTATTTGTTTTACGCATATTGGCTTCTGATAACGTCAAATTGCTTCTACATAGATTGCAAATTTGATGTTATGTATCACTTAATTTCTACTCGGGATGTATTATGAAAGTTTGTCTTTGATTCGTGCGAGCAAAGAGCATCAGTTTGGTTATGGTGGAAACACGAATGGGCAAAAAAATAATAACCAAACAAACCAAAAGTGAAAGCAATGATCAACATCAATTAAAGAACTTCAAGCTAAAATCATAACACTTTAAAGAGACAGATTGTTTTTTGTTCATCGCAGTTACCTTAGCTTCTAAGAGGAGCATGTCGACGTCCATAACCTAGCCGCCTCTTTTTACATTCCTGGCCTCCAGAAATCTGAGCAGTCACGACCGGCTTTCAATTAAGCAAGGCGGACAGATGAGTTTGCTATTCCACTGAAAGAAAGTTTTTTGGGTTGTAAGGAATGAAAAGATGATGTTCAAGGGATGAAGGCTCACCTTTATATATATGCAGATTCACCGACTGGAAGTGAAGGGAGATGCACTGAATGAGGAATCATGAGTGGAATAAAGGACTTAAGATGGTCACTAATGACAACGATTGAATGCATCCTGCGACTGTTCCAATTTCCCTTACCCGAGACGTTAAGAAATCCAGTCCAAACAGTACGAACAACAATTCCTTCCAGAGATTCGCCGTTAAATGTCGTCTCCTATCACCTTTCAGAAACCACATGGCTGGATTATAAAAGAAGAAGCTGAAGAACACCATAAACTCTAGAAAGCGAAGATATTTGTTGAAGGCGAAGAGGGTGGTTCTTGGGTTCAGATAATGGGTTTGTTCAATGACGTAACACTCTCTAAAGCCCATTTAATTTAATTTGTCTAACCCACAAATAAGAGAGAGAAATAAAAGGATGTTTTATATTTATAGTAATAGATATAAAAAAATTGGACACATGTCAAGCTGAGGGAAGAGTAATTGATGACGTGGCGTCTTAAGAAGAGAGTGAAACTCTTCTTTATAGTAATAGATATGTTGTTATCATGACAATATATTTTATTCATAAAAAATAAAAAATGCATAATTAAATGTATATTAATCAAATTAAAATTAAAATTTCACATAGATGAAAATAGAGTATTGTGTGATTTCAAAGATTTATTTATTAATAATGAATGTAGTGTATACAAAGTTTTTTAAAAAATTATAATATGTGAGTGTTTTCTAAATTTTTTACAAAATAACGAGTATATATATTTTTGATGAATAATTTTATCATATATAAATAATTTAATATTTGGTTTAAAATTTTGAAAAAATAAACAATAATCTGTCATTATATTATCTTGAATATTTGAATTAATAATTTATGTATTGAAGTAATTGAAAAATGATTGTGCCCGCATGTGCGGGAAGAACACCTAGTTGTCATTTAAACAGAAAAATATATTTGAAGTGATTGGTTAGAGTAATAAGTGTTTTTAACTTTAATTTTTAGATACAACTATAAAAATTACTAATGATGTTTTATTTAATATTTTAAGTTACATCAAAAAATAAAACTTCAGTTGTATGAGCCTCATTTTCTAAATTATTATTTAGTAAATGGTAGAAAAATTATGTTGGAAGTCAGTCTTTCCTTTTATTTTCTTTTTCACATTTAGTTTTTACATCTATAACAAGTATACAATTATATCAAAAAATCATATAGACAATTTTAGAGCACAATTTTCTGTTGTTAGAGTCTAACCAATCACATATATTGTCTTTTTATTGGCCAAATAAAGTCTTTTGATTTCTTCTTTAATTTACTAAGCCACTAATTTTAGTTAACTGTCTCTTTTTAACTTATCTAATATAAATGTTTTATATTTTTGATGCATATTTAAATATAGTTTAACAAAATAATATTATAAACTTTTGAAACAAAGAAAAAGAATGGCTTTATTTTTGTAAAAAAACAGCAACACTAGATCATATTTAAGTTAAAATATCATTGATGTACATAAAATCATATTCCACCAGCTTAGAAAATAATCAAAAACCACTAACACCAGTAAATTAGTGTGCTTTGACCCGTTTTAATTATAATATTTAATTTCCTAACCACCAACATCAAGATTAGGGTTCTTTGGTTTCTTCTTGCCAATAAGAAGTTTCGTGCCATCCAATTTAAAAACGAAATTCATATTCTTCAGATCAACAATCTTTCTAAACGTCAACCAAGTCTCCCTATCCAATGCAGAAGTAGAATATTTTGGTGTTGCCAATGCAGTAGCAGAGACAATATGGATACGTCAACCTTGACTGAACTTCCCTGCCCTCTTTCAACAGAAATAATTGTTTATTGTGACAATGTTAGCACTCTACCTCTCCATAAATCCCATACAGCACCAACGTACAAAACATGTTGAACTAAACATTTGTTTGTACGCGAAAGAGCGAAACTCGGCCAAGTGTGTGTTGTCCATGTCCCCTCTTCCCATCAATATGCTGATATTTTCACCAAAGGCTTTCATGCATCTCTATTCAATTCAATCAAAGCCAGTATTCACGTTCATGATCGTCCATTTCGACTGCGGGAAGATATTAGAATAGAAAACAATATATTCTTCTGCATATATTTAGCAGTATAGTAATATGCTTCTAACAGCTCCTTTGTACATAATATCATATATATTTGATATCAATATAATGTATCCAGTCATCGATTTGACTATACCTAATCAAACAAAGAAAACCAGTCTATAAAAGATATAGTTGTATGTATCATGAGGGTATGATAATCATGAACATATAAAAATATTTAAGTTTTACCCCAACTGATTTTCAGTCTCAAAGATGATGTTAAGCTATTTAGAGAAAACAGAAAAAAATAGAAAATACTCCTAAATAGCTTTCATAATCACAATTATATCAGACCTCCAAAAGCCATTTTAATAGAATTATGTTTAGAAAAGAGTTTAAGTAATCTTACAAATACCTGGAGGGAATGATAAATAATTAAGCTTGGTATACGATTAGGATAAAGAGGTAGTAAGTAAAGAAATGATGGTTGTTTAACTACAAGGTGATGGCTTAATGTTAGGTAGATTCTAGAATGCTAAACAAATCGGATTCGAAGACATTGCATTATACTTTATTTTGTGGCCATACGGAGAATAGAGTCTCGTTCCCATTTGAAAACTTGGAGAGAAAATATATATCTCTAAATTGTCTCTCTTTTGTGGATTAATTTGGACCTAAAGCTTAGAATGCCTTAATTTAATAATAATAATTATTATCATTATTATAATAAAACTATGCAAAAGACTCTTTAGTTAGCATTTTGCTATCATCAGAAAAAGAGAGTTTAAGTAATACTTTCAAAACTGATAAATAGTTAAGCTTTGTAAATTAAGCTTTGTAAAGAGATGGTAAGTAATGAAATGATGGTTGTTTTCGAGAAAAAATGATTAAAAAGTAAAAAATATTGAGAATGATAAATAGATTTATACTAGAACAAATTTAAGTAAGAAAGATTTTCGAGCTAATGGAGATTTGTAATATATGTTCTCAAGATTAAAAATAATTAAAAATAAAAAAAATAAAGTAGAAAAAGTGAGATACACTTCTCAAATCAGATGTCTCGAACCCTAGTAGAAACTCACAAAACAAAAGTCACTTTTATATTAGTTTAAATTTTAAGAAGTAAATAAAATAAATTACCTAACTCAATTGCATTATAATATTAATATAATTTGCTTTATTAGATATTCAGTGGAAGTTCCAACTACGTGGCTGCTCTTATGATTTAAAAAAAAACTCATAAAAAGTAAGAAAATTCTTGTTTTTTGAGCTGAAGAAAACCCTTTTAACCCTTGTTAAAAGTATATAAAGAAGTAAAAATTGGTGTATCCCTCTTTGAAATAAGAAACCACCAAGTAGCTAGTTTCATTAAAACTGAAAGAGTATACATGGAATAAAGATAGTCAAAGATACTACTTAATTTGCCCTCGTGCGTTGATGTCAATGATGATAGACTATTCAAGAAAATAAAAAGAAAAAAACATCAGTTTTAGAATAAATATCTTATGTGAGGGCGGTGGCATTACCCTGACGAGGAAAAGAAGACTAAGGGAATCGTTGTGTAGAAAAAACAGAACATTCTCTTACAATGGGAAAATATTCCAAATCGGCTCAAAGCCACTGGATCTGTTCCCGATAGGGCTTAGAGAGTAAAGATCCTCAGTATCTCTCACTAACTCTAAGTGGCAATCGCCAAAACCATATTATTTTCGGAGTATAGATTATGGGTTCATTGTATTAGTGGTTAACAGTTTGATTCCTTTTGTCTACTTGCGCTAATTAACTTTTACGTGAGCCAGTTGGCATTAATAAAAGTAAAAATTAATTAAGTTACCTAGCCTTCATTTATTTGTCTAATACTTGTTACTTAAATAGTCAGTCGTACATATATATATATATATATATATATATATATATAATATGTATCGTTGTATATGATGTTGCATATTTCTTTCATTTTAATTGTCATTCTGGATTTATTCACACATATTAATAAAATATATAATTTTTTATATTTTTAAAATAAAAACACAATTACCTATACACATAAACCATATTTCGACCAATAAAAAATAAACTAGATAATCTTCTTAATAAATTATATTGAAACTATAAAATAATACTTATTTTGAAACAAAAAAAAATCTACAATAACAATTAAATCGAAATAAAGGGAGTATAAGTCAAGTGATGTTTCGAGAAAACATGTAAGATTGGATACCTCAAAGGGAAAATTAACATTATATTTTTCATACATATAAGAGTTTTATAGATAATTTTCTAGTATCCTAGATAAGTTTTCTCATATTTAGTACAGATAAAACTGAAAATATTTTCTGAAGTAATACTTTGAAAATACAAATCCTTAGATATTTCCTTCGTTTCAAAATAATTTTATTCTAGAGTTTTCATACTTATTAAGAAAACATGTAAAATTTTGATAATAAAATTATTATTTTCTATGTTTAGCTATTTTTATGATTTTTAACTAATTAAAATTCAGTAAACATAATTAATGTTTTTGAAATTTATAATTTACCATTATTTTATATATTGAAAATTTAAAATTTTAATTTTTTTGAAATAATTTTTTTAAAAAATATGAATCATTCTGAAATGGAAAGAGTATATCCTAACGAATCTTACTACAAAATAACATTAAAAAAAAAAGCTATCATAAATTTTAAGATCAAAAGGTATGTAACTTTTTTTTTTTGGAGAGCGGGCTTTATATATGAATATTTTAACCCAAAGGGATATGGCTATTACGCTAAGATGTTAGAGCATGTTTAATGGGGGTTTCCTAGGGAGAGTCTCTTAGCGGGATTTAAGAGACGGTCTTTTAGCTTTTAACTAAAAAGTTAAGAGACGTCTCTTAAGTCTCTTATTTAAGAGATGTCTCTTAACTTTTTTAGTTAAAAGCTAAAAGATCATCTCTTAAATCCCGTTAAGAGATTCTCTTTAAGAGATTCTATTAAACATGCTCTTAGTACCTTTATTGATAATGACGGTCGTCACGGTCCAACGGAACTCGGTATTGCTCATGCACTGGCTGGGCATATTATCAAGCAAATCAAATCTAAAGAGATATAATGGGTCGAAAAACTTCAATAGCATAAATGGAATAATATTTCACAACTATTAAATTTTCAATAAAACAAAGACAATAGGCGTTTCGAGTAAAATTGTTCAAGAGTATCTTAAACCGTCGAGAACAAGAACAACAAAAATTTCCATTACAAATCACATATTAAAAGGAGTGTCGTTTTCAAAGTTTGATAAAAAAAAACTTCTATGATATTTAACATGTTCATGTACAATATATATACGTGATTATTTACAAAAATCTTTCAATAGTGGACGTGATTTAGTGTACATAGGAAAAAAACTGAGAGAAAATATATTTTTTTCTTTAACAAAAAAGATATTCCTCTATACCAATTTATATTGTACACAAAGAAAAACAAATGATAAACCAAATGACTACAATTTTGTTTTCTTTAACAAAAAAAAAGATATTCCTCTATACCAATTATTTAATCAATGCATTTTCATCTGAGCGATCACTAGGGAAGAAAATAACAAAGACAATTTAGTCGCAGATTTCAATAGCTCGATTCCGAAAAGAACTTTCCCATTATAGCTTGCATCATTTGGATCTACATATTTGTTTCAGCGAATATACTATAGTTAAAAAAGTTAGTTGATACTATAGTTAAAATGTTGGGGGAAATTTCCTTATTTTTTCTTTTTGTTAATATGTTGGGGTTAAGATTTCAAAAGGGTTTGTCCTGTTTCCCTAAATGAGCCACTGTAAAATGGAAAATGAACTATGTGCATGACAATTGGTTTAGGTAAACGACCAACTTATTGTCATTGCGGCTTTAAAAAAAAAAAAAACTTCTTGTCATTGCACTTGTAAACCCCTAAACTAGAGAGTTGAAAACAGTAGTAATCCTCCACACCTACTTGGTTGGTAACACGTCAGAAAGGCTGAAAATTGGGTCCAATAGAATGTACCAAAATGGTACTCGCAAGAGTTAAGGTTTGAGTGCTCATAACTTGCTGAGCTGGATAGATTCCAACCATTTTAGGTTTTAGGGTTTTAATTATATTCCCCACAAGATTTATGAGATAAGACTAGGTTTATTTCGCATGCCGACATCGATGTGCGCACAACATCATTCGTTAGATTTTTTTCCAATAGATGAATAAACGGGAACAAATATGATTTTTAAAACTTGACAAGTACAACACTTTTCTTAATAATATTTTTATTAGAAATCGTTCAAACAAATTTAATAGTTTTGTTTAATTAGATTTTTATGATTATACACCCATATATTATGATAGATCAATTCTTAACTACCTAAAACGTGAAAACAATAATCCTAATTGCTAGTTTTACAGTTCTTCCGATTCTAATCTCAAACAAAATTTTACTTTGATATTTTTGTTCCCAAAAAGCGGTTCTCTCATTTTAGATCGACACCTCCTTTTATATTATCACTTGTAAAATTTCTTTAAATCTTCTTTCCATATCTTTTCCAAACCGTTATAACTGCTTTGATTATGATCTTGGATCCTTCAAAACATTAAACCGGGACAATCTTGTTTCTCTATATATCAACCGGACTAACTTAATTTAATTATCTTACCGGTTCTAACCAAACTCAAAATTTTGAGGATATAATTTCCCCTTTTTATATATACCAGTCACCTCATTCTTGAACCAACATATATAAAGCAAACAAAGATCACATTAGACTGCAAGCTTTAATGTTAACTCAACCAAATGTCTGCAAATACTCAAACAACACTAGTTCCAAATTTAATTTCATACTTCTCTTCAAACATAACTGGTTCATGACACAATACAACTTAAATACATGAAACATATAGAAGAAAACCAAACCACACAAAAATCATTGAACTCAAAAGAACACAAGAAATACTGCTTTTCTTCTTGAATGTGTGACTTGTCAGAGAAAACATTCATTGTCTTGTCATATAGATTTTAAACTCCAAACATACTGATAATCATCAATCTTTGGACGAATATTTGTCTGATACGCCAAGACCTGGTGAATGAGATTTTGAAAGACAATGTATGAGATGTCATCTGACTTATTATTGTATTCCTGGATCAGTGACATCACCAATTCACTAAAATCAATATGTTTCCTCATCACCAGAGAGTTAAGTAGTTGGAAATATTGCTGGATGATTATTTCCACTTCCTCCCCTGAATCAAGTTCGTCATGCATATCTCATACATTTATCTGTAAATAGGACACATATACTGCAAAAGATTATGCATAGAAAGATCGTTTCATCTGCTATGCTATCCCCTGGTGAGAATCGACACAGAATGATCCAAATCAATGCGCCACCAGTTCTCAAAATCTCCATCAGCCGGTGTGTTGAACATTTCAGTATTGACTAGCACGTAGAACTCAAAGTACTCACCTCTAATTTGAACTTTCGAACTCAGTTCACCAAGATTTGCGAGACACTCTCTAACCAGAATGGGTGAAAAGTCATGGACATTTGCTACATTATATCTCCACCCCACGCTATCGATGAGGTCCATGACTGGTTGAAGAGCTGTAGTTTGCACATAGATAATTCCTTGCAAGATGTTCATGAAAACACTTATCTTAAGACACAATTAGTAGATAAAGAATGTAGCCTACAAGTTTCACCCCTTTGTGCACAAACTTATAGAGAACAGTTTTATTATTTTCGGATCCAATGTTCCAAAGTTCTCACTATGAATTTTTTTTTCAACTAACTTCATGAAATCTATAGCTACTTTTTTACACACGAAACACAAGATGCTTTTTAGTTTCTGATAACCCATTTACTAGATATAATAAACCAAATTAATAAATCATTTTTCCGAATTTAGTTAAATTTTCACCACCACATAATCAATTAAGTACACTTGAGACAAAGAGATTATTGCCTTTCGCAGCTGAGATGCATTCTTATCAAACTAATGCGGTACCTCTTTGCCTTGAGATTCAGTTTGATTTTCTTTCAATACCGTACTTAGTGAGAGATTCTTGTTATCTACAGAGTTATCATGTTGTCCTAAAGATTATTGAAACTTTTGATGATACTATTTTTCTCAGCTGAGATGTATACATATCTTCTTTTTTTGTTATGCTCTAAGATTTCAACAATCCTCTTCATAACAATCTAGAACTTTGCCCATTTTTGACAATAAGTTTGTTCTAGCATGTGTTAGAAGGTATATTGAACCTTTCTTAAGTTATGGCTTAAACTCAGTCTAAATAGTGACCAAACAGAGATGCAGGTCGCGGTATCAGCCTAATCTGACATTAGTGTTTATCTTTTTGAAATTGGTTTTTGCAATTTATAATGAGTTTTTTAAGGTAGGTTGATACTCTTCACTAGTGTCTCAATCGCGTATTAAAATAATGGGATTATTATTTTCACTATAGGAAATCATATGGGTTATGATCTATTTCTCTAGAGATCATGAACTCCAAGAGCCTCTCATATATATAAGAGACTGTTGAGATCCACATGTTTTCTAAAGAGATCATTTAGTTGGTGTACTGAGGTCTTATGTATAAAGATAGCTATTTTTTCTTACAACATGGTGAACACAAAATGCTGTCGGACATCAATATGTCTACACCTAACATAAGCTTTTCTTTAAGGCATAAAGCGAACATGATTCAAATTATTCAAGCAAATTTCCTAAAGTTAGTAATATTACCGTAACAGTTGATCATGTGTCTTATTCATAGAATCTGAACACACCGCTTATCCAGACGGAAGTACTCTCTCAGTGTGGTCAAGGAAGTATCCTGGTGATCACCATCATACAACTTTTTTAATTCAGACCATCATCTGTTGCGTAATCTTGCAAGACATAAATTCTTATCAGTAAGTTCCTTAAAAGTGCAAACAATTTATCCACGAATGAACTCAATCATTCATTTCACCCTTTGGAATTGGTAATGATCTGAAATCATCTAAGTTTATTCATAGAGACTCAAATCAATGCAAAGATCTGGTTGGATGCATGTGATGTACACAAGACTCGTCACCAATGCTTTGTTGCACTGAACCACTCCATTGACATTGTTCTTTAGACTGACCAGCTTGCATAATTCTAGGCTAAATCGCCAAGTAAGACTTTGAGCATGAAACACATGCTCCAAACATTTCTCTTGTGATCCAAGGAAATACATTAATTATCCTGTGATACTCAACTTGTACTCTTCTTTCCATTGATGCAAATGAACTTCTTGGCGCATACTGTCAGCGCTATCAGATCTCATACTCTTGCCTTGGACATTTTCCTGAGTTAAGATGTTTTAACAATGTAAACATTTCAGATATTGACGAGGTTTCCAGGTTCATGACTCTATCAATTTCTTTAGTTCAACATATATCGAGTCTCGCCACTGGATTATGTTCTGAATAGGTGAGCGTTGCACCATTTGTTCAATATTCTCAAAAGCTCTCCATATGTAGCAATTGTTTCTGGTTTGAACTACATAAAGCACCATTCTTCCTTCTTCATCTAATGCTTTGCACTCGGTTTTGGTGAACATGACTGTCAATCCCTCATCACACAACTAACTTATGATGATAAGATTTGACTTTAATTTTTCCACTAGATAAACATTAACGAGGAATGGTTGTTCTGATTTTCTAATTGACCCAATTCCTTGAATTTTCTTTTTTTGCCATCACCAAAAAATGACGTTTTTTCCCGGTCGTTTGAATAATATTTGTTAACATTCTGTCATCTCTAGTCATGTGTCGTGAGCATTCACTATCAAAATACCATGTTCCTTTCATTCTCTGTTCGTTTGCAGCAAATGCAGTTTTAATATTTTCTTATGTCTCATCTTCGTTATAGTCAACCATGACGTGATTACAAAATATATCTTCTATTTCAGGTACTTGATCTTGACTGGTGTACAGGTCGGTCTTGGTAATCCACATCTTCCAAATCGTTTCCAATCTAGAAAGCACTTACCTGCTTTCCAAGCTTGACGAATCTTCCTGAGAAATTGATAGCAGAAGGCCTTCATGTGTCCTAGTCTCCCATAGTAAAAGCAGCCTTTGTGTTTGACAGTCTGACGTGACTGAAACTTTTCTTAACTTTCTTCTTTGGCACTGGAAACTTGCTTTCCTTTTGATACTTCAATGGAAGGCAAATGTTCTTCAGTAACCTGCTTCTCTTTTGTGGTTGTGACTCTAGAGCATTCACCGTTCTCAATCGCGGTTACACACTCTTGCAGTGGTTCTTTGCCATGCACAAACACTTTAGTTGATGACTCCTTTCCATTGTAGCCCAATCCCCAATTGACTTTAGGTGGTTGTCTCATAGACATAAATTTATCAACATCCTCTTTTCCTCTTTCTCAGCATACTAATCTTTTGTGATTTTTGGTCAAATCATGTTCCAGACCTCGAGCCTTTGCTTGTTCTTCTGTAAATGCTTGCCACATCTTAGCCACTCGATCTTTCAAGATAAGATTTTTGTATTTTTCTTCGATAAAATCTCGTTAAGTATCATCCTTCACATTTCTTAGCACGTTTGCAGATTCATGAGTCTTGTTCTCTTTGTCCTCTGAGTTGCTTGAATCAATAGTCAGAATGTTGACTTGAGCCTTGAGCATAGCAGTGTCCTTTAAAGATGAATGTTCTTGTGACTCAGCTTGACCCATTAATCATACAGTTCATGATACTCCTTTTGACATCAATTTCTCCTCCATCATCATCATCATCCGATGAATCTTCATATGACAGAGATTTCTCTGTTCCCACCAGAGCCAAAAAGTTTAGCATGATATCTTGATTGCCTTAATCATCCCCTGTCTCGGTGTCACTGAAACACATGAGTGATTTGTCCCCTTTCTTAACAGGTTTAGACATTCAGACTTGAGATGTCATATGCCTTTTCACTCAGAACACTTTATTCTTTTCTCTTGTACAGAGGACATTCCATTTTGAAATGTTTATAGCCTTCACACTCGTGACATTATTGATCTTTCTTCCAATCTTGTCGATTCTCACTAGTTCTTAAGTGTTTTCTACTTCTGTTGAACCGTTCAAGATTCCTTGACATCTCTTTGTCAAATCGTTTCACCATGTTGTTAAAACTTTTGGCCATCAAGCTTACATCAACCTTTAATTTTTTCACTCTTTCATCCTCATGATTAGCCGCAAAGGCAATTCTTTTTACTAGAGGAGGTTGATCTTCAGCTCTCTCTCCAGTTTGAATGACATTAATAATCCAACTAGCTTGTCAAACTTAAAATCATCAGAATTCATAGGGGCCATTATAACAGTTTGTATGATTCAAACCGCTTGGGGAGACATTTGATAAGCTTCTTGACTAGCTTCTTCTCATAGTACTTTTCGCCTAGTACAGCCGCTTCATTCGCTATTGTATTCAACTTGGCAGTGAAACTTCCCAATGTTTCATCTTACACCATCCTCAGATTCTCCCACTTGGTCTCAAGATGATAAAGACGAGTTCTCTTAACACTTGTGTCCCATTCAAAATAGTTAACCAGTGTATCCCAAGCAGCTTTGGCATATTCACACCCTTGAATGATTCTGAACTGATCAATATCAACAGCCAAAAAGCTAGTGGAGATTGACCTTTGAGTTGCATTTAGATACATTCTTTTATTCAGTCATCCATTGTTCTAATGGTTTAACCACTTCCTTTTTTTTCTCGTCAACCATGGTTAGTTCTGACCAACCATTCACAACAGCAGCCCATGCTTTTTCATCAATAGCTCGAATAACAAGCCTTGTCTAGACTTTCCAATGTCCAAAGTTACCACCATCCAACATGATTGATTTTTGCACTACGATCAGCTTCTTCATATGTTCTAGTTTTTTCTTAAGATCTCAACTTGTAGATGATACTGGATATCAAAGACGTTGACCGCTCTGATACCAAATAAAATACCTAAAACAAAGACAATATGGGAAACTTGACAAACACAACACTTTCCTCAACAATATTTTTATTAGGAATCATTCAAACAAACGCAATAGTCTTTGTTTTATCAGGTTTATTGACTACACATACCCATATATCACGACTGATCAATTTCTAACTACACAAAACGTGAGAACAACAACCTAATTGTTACCCTTATAGTTCTCTTGATGCTAATCTCAAGATGCAACATTTTGTCTTAGTATCTTTTCTCCCGAAAAGCACCACTTCTTTTTTAGATCGACACCTCCTTTTATATCATAACTTGTAAAAATTCTTCAGAATCTTCTTTCCATATCTTTTCCAAACCATCATAACTGCTTTGATTACAATCTTGGATCCTTCAAGTCAAATCTTGGATCCTTCAAGTTATTAAATCCTTCTCTATATCTCAACTGGACCAATTTAATTAGTCACCCTCCAACTGAACTCAAAACCTTGAGTCCACATAAACTTATGTTGACAGTTTCGTAAAGCGAGAGAGATTCTGTTACTCGCGTCATTATATATTCATAGTGAATTTACGAGCAACTTACTGCTCTATATTGGTTTACCCTAGAAAACTGATCAGACCCAATTCATACACAATTATTTTATTCGTTTTCAAACTTTTTAACACAACTACTGTTAACAGAAAATTAGTATATGAATGATAATATGCTATATATAATGGCCAATATATTCTTTTGAGAAACTATTCTATTAAACTAAGTCATGTTCACATCTGCAAAACTAAAAGGTCATAGAGACGATTTAACCGTCCACATAAAACGCAGAAACTACGTAGGTATATTTATAAGTAGATGAATCATAAAAATCAATAGACGACGGGTAAGATTAAGCTTAGATTGAAAAAAGGAACCTTCGGAGCATGAGGTAAACAACTGTAAAGTAGAGATAATGCTCTCTGATTCTTTTTGCCCACTATCTACATCCCATTGAGTTCAAACTCTTTCGTTCTCCTCTCACTCACAGACGCATTTTGCAAGTTGATACACTTTTCCTCTCCCTATATAAATCACTACACTTCTCAATCAACAATTACATCATACATTTAACAGATTCTCATTATGATCCTATAGTGTTTACCCGCTCGTTCACTTGCATTCGGTTTCATAGAGAAAGAGAGAGGGCGAGTTTATAATAGATTATTATTAATATTTTGTTTACAAAAGCATTTCACTACTTTGAGAGAGATTTAAAATAAAAATAAAAAAATGGCAGTTTCAGTAGCCGTCTTGCGTACGGTCTTTGGCATTCTAGGTATATCTTTTCACGTTTACGTAGACGTTCATGATGCATGCATTTACGTGAGCTATCGTGAATTCTAACATAAGGATAATTATTTTGTAGGGAATATAATCTCCTTTTTCGTCTGCCTCGCCCCAGTGTAAATGCTTTATAACTCTTTGTACTTTCGTCTTATATAAATAACGTTTTGAATCAGAGTTTTAAACATACTTGCTGTTAATATATTAGACCGACGTTCATTCGTATTTACAAGAGGAAATCTTCTGAAGGGTATCAGTCTATCCCATACGTGATTGCGCTGTTCAGTGCGATGCTATGGATATACTATGCAATGATCAAGAAGAATGTAATGATTATGATCACTATCAACACCTTTTCCTTCATCATACAAATCTTCTACATCTCCTTCTACCTGTTCTACGCTCCTAAGAAAGAAAAGGTCTTTATTCAATATTATATATAAATTCTTATCTTGAATTTTTACAAACAAGAATGACTACATCTTTACTGGTGCGTTTCGATATATATGGCAGACTCTAACGGTGAAATTCGTCCTATTTGTGGATGTTCTTGCATTCGGCCTTATTTTCTTCCTCACATACTTTCTGCTTCATGGCAAGAAACGTGTTCAAGTCCTTGGATACATTTGTATGGTCTTCTCACTATGTGTTTTTGTCGCACCCCTTGGCATCATTGTAAGTCTCTCTCCTTCATATTAACTCATTCATTCATTTAAACTTCTTCTAATCGGTCAAGTTAATCGTGAAACAGAGGAAAGTGGTTAAAACGAGAAGTGCAGAGTTCATGCCGTTCGGTCTCTCCTTCTTCCTCACCTTGTCGGCTGTCATGTGGTTCGTCTACGGTCTTCTCCTTAACGACATGAACATAGCCGTAAGTCTAACAGTATTCATATTTTCTTTTTATTATGTTCGAGCTCTGAAAGCTAATGTTTTTATCTACTTTTTTCAGCTTCCAAATGTTTTGGGTTTCATCTTTGGAGTTCTTCAGATGATACTTTACTTGATATACAAGAAACCTGGGCCGAAGGTTTTGGAGCCACCAGGGATTAACCTCCAGGAAATATCTGACCATGTTGTCGATGTCGTGAGGCTTAGTTCGATGGTTTGTTCCTCACAGATGAGAACTTTGGTGCCACAGGACAGTGCCGACATGGAAGACACCATAACCATTGATGAGAAGATCCAAGGAGACAGTGAGAAAATGAAGGACAGCAAAGAAATGTTTCTTATATCCAAGAATTGATCAGCTCTTAACTATCAAGTGTCGAGTTGTGTATTTTAGTTGCTTGCGTGTTAAGTTAAAGTGTATTGTTAAATCTGCATCTCTCGCTCCTGCGTGACCTTTCTCTCTCTCTCTCCTCTGGAATGTTAAATAAGTCTCTATTAAATTAAATTAAATAAATGAATATGTTTTGTGTATTATCTTTCTTTTACTTGTAAATCCAAAACCAAACTATATAAATTTTGTTCTTCTTGTCATTTTATACTAAAAAGTTTCCACATTAGGAACAATTTATAAATAATATCATATTTAGTATATATATATAGTATTTCTGTTGTCAAAAATATATATACATATATATAATATTTATATATATTTACGCTAAATGAATGAAATTTATCATAATTTTCATTAATGTATTTGATATCTTATAATTTTTATAATTGCATATTTCAAAACTATAATTGGATCACAAAACCATGAAACTTATCAAAGATAAGGTTAGTACTTTTATTTAGTTATGAACAGGGATGAAAACAAATAAGGGAAAAAGGGAATATAAACGATAAAAGAAGTGTGGGTGCCAAGGAATATTCGGACAGTGGGTTACTAAGTGCAGTTACCCAATATTAGACTCTTTCAACCAAATGAATTTACATAAATCTAACAATTTGTAGAAATAATACATTTTTATAAAGCTGAACGTGCTTGTCGAAAATAGCTTAAATCAATTTATTCATACAGTTCAAAAAACTCTTCTTCACACCAGCCTGTTAATGTAATATCAAGACCAACAAACCATCTGTCTTTTTCAGGGGATTCCCCTCACCGTCTCTCCTCCCTTTACTTCCACCCACAAGTCATATTGTCTACCATCTCCATCGCCTTCACTATCCGGTCTCTTTCTGAAGCATTTCGTACCCATTCGGGAAAGTAAAAGCTTTTGCCCAACAGTTTCACAGCCCATGTATTTGTGGGGAGTATTGATCTCTTTGATCAATTTTCTAAAGATTTCCGTTGGATTCAGCAGGATCTTTACCGAAACATATTTTCTTACAATGTCTCATCTCTCTTGTGCGAAGAAGTTACAAATGTTTTATTTACCGGTGGACTCATCGGGACCTTCATCTTTATCATCTTCAACATCCTTTTCTCTGGAGAAGCGATCCGCCTTATCCTATGTCTCCTTTTTAAAGAGTGTTTCCTCTCCAAACGTTAAATGGAGGTGCATACCCATATCTATAATCGTTTGTCTATCTTATGTAACGGTCTGTTCGGGGCCTGAAGATACAACGGATTTCGTTTCGACGTTAGTCCGAGGTGCGGATTGGGTATCAACGTCATACTTCAAAATGACTATCTCTCAAGTTTTTAGCATTGCTGTGAAGCTTATTTCGACGCATTCAAGTTGTTCTTTGAATTCGCTGTCACCTTATCTTAGAGGTTTCTCTACATCTATCACTTATGTTGCTTTATCTTTTGCTGTTAGAGCTTATTTGAACTTTATTCCTAATTGTAATCCGAGTGTTTGAGAATCAATGAAAGTTGTGTTACAAAAAAAAAAGACCAACAAACCAATACTTTCTACCATCATGTTTTTGAGTAACATCAATATCATAGCTTTTGTAGCGAACACATACACGCAACAAAAAAGATGATGATTATGTTTCTTGTTGTCACAGGCTTGAAACTCAATTCGTTAGATACTTACGATGTAATCTTGATGATCGATCATTCATATCACCTACAGCAAAGCAGTGGCTTTAATTAGAAGAGTCATTCAAATGAGCGAACCATTATTTACTTGTCAGACGTAAGCAGCATATGGATCATCGCCAACATATGGAGTGATCTACTCAAGCAGAAATACAGAGAATGAAGATTCTATCATGTTTTTGTTTTTGATTCTATCATGGTTCATAGCAATAAGAAAAAAAAAGTTTTATCTAGCTCGCCTCATCAAATAATGGTAAAGGATGCATGATGACATATTTTTCTGCATCACTCCTAACAGTACCTTATACGATATATTTCCCACAAGCTGCTTTGTAAAGGCGAAGCCTTTCTCCAAACAATTTTCTTTAGATTCGAGTTTGCTAAACTACATCACACCTAGATGCTACATTTATTAAATCTAAACTTTCGTCCCAGTCCACGCCATTTGATGTTAAATAGTCTTGTATATCATCCTACCATTAAAAAACTTAACTTACAGATGACAAGGAACAAAAGCAAATGAGGTTTAGTAATAATAACGTTCATCTTAACAACTTAAGGGGAAATGAAATAGATCTTCATGTTTTAAAATTTGGCAAACAAGTATTTAAGAGACCTGACAGTCCTTCCATTGGTAATATCTCACAATAAAGCTACACGTATTCCATGTAGTTTTCAGATTTTACTTTAGATTGTATACAAATTCAAGAAACATTCATAATAATATATAAGGATGTAAATCAAAAAAGCAAAAAAAGAAAATGGTATGTTTGTTTCACAAAAATAAAAAACACAACACACCTGAGTGGGATGCTCTTCATGCCCATCAATGAGTTAATAACATGTATATTGACAGTAATTGTGGTATAGGAATATTCTCAAATTAACTTTCAAACACCTCTCTCAAATAAGAGGATTGGTGTAGTATTTAAAGATTGTATTTATAGAAAATCAATATTTCGTTCAGTAGACTTATGGATATCAGATTAAGCTAGTTAGTAAATAATATAACACAGTAAACAACATAAAGTAAATTGGTTTGTAAGGTATCAGGATAAAGCGCTAGATTCAGAGATTTATTAGACAAAGAATTCAAAACTACAATCACTGGTGGCAAAGGGTTTATAAGGTTCAATTCCAAAACTCGAATGCAAACAGTAAGTTATCCAATTCTCGCTGCCATAAACTATCATATGCCTAACTCTAATCAAATACCAACTCTCGATGCGTATTTGATGAATCAAACAAGCAATAAAATAGATTTGAATATGTTTAACTAAGTCCTAGACCAACTCTCGTTACAAATAAGTATTTAGTCCATCAAGATTAGGTTCAGGTAATGAAACACACTCTCGCGCTTCCGACTATCCTATGATCTAGATTCTAAGTAATTAGTCATACTCTCGCGCTATTCCAATTAATCTAGAAACTAGTGTGATAAACAATCCTGATGTGAAAAATATAAAGAATCCTAGCAATCAATAATTATCAATTTGACATTAAGTTCATGAAATCTCCAAATCTAACAAGAGATCTACTTATACATGAAAGTAGAATCACAAATCATAAACTGAATATAAATGAGTTCCAAAAAAACTCTGAATGAGTTCTTCTCTTCTATCCAATCTAAAATAAAGTTTAGTTGTCAACAATAGCTTAGAAACATATAATATAGATTACAACACGCTGAAGACTCTTTTATAAATATGAGAGATTTCTTGGCCAAACTACAACTATTGAAACTTTGTTAAAACTCCTCGGGCACTTGGTCAAAAGGGGATTCGTTTGACCCCCAAGTGGCGTCGCTCGATGCCTTTTAGTTCTCTTGAATTCTCGATAGCTTTCTTTCGGGCGTCAAATGAACCACCATTCAGTAAAACGATCATAACCTTTGATCCAACTGCCGGTTTAATCTCAAATTGGTGGCAATAAAAATCTAACTTCAATCTCTATCTTGTGTCCAAATGTGAGGGAAATCTACTGGTGGAAATTCCTCCATCCATATCTAAACATATAACGCATCTACGTAGTTATGTATCTTAAAACACTCTAAAATCTTCAAAGTTGTCCAAAATATACATAAACATGAAAATACTCTAAAAAGACTACAAATACATATAATATACTCTAAATATTACTTATATAATGGTCAAAACCCAGTAAAAACCATGGTATATCAACTCCTCTAGACTTACCATTTGTTTTTTCTCAAGTAAAACATATAATAAACATGTGGAAGAGGTTTGAAAACGAAGGGACTCACCAGCTCCTTTACAATGTTCAAACCACATCTAAGGCATTTCCATGTACTCATCCCCAGCTTAGAAACCTTTTCATACCACAACTCACCAAATACCATATGACATACCCCTCTACTAACCTCATTCCAAAATATAAAAGTGCATGCTTTATCTTGAGAATATCGATAAAATGACACATAGACTCTTACCCTAACAAATTTTTGAACACACATGCAACCTTTTTTGATTCCTTTCCTCCCTCTCTTCTCACTTCACTCATTCAATGTATCCCTTCTTTAAGGCATATCATTTTATTTTTTAATTGACTGAGATTTTTGCACAGGTTTCCATGAATCAAGTCCTAATGGTTGTACCCACCAGTTCCTATTCACTTCTTTTTGATATTTATCTCTTTCTAGAATTCTATGAATCAAGTTCTAATAGTTGTAGCCACCAAATCCTATTCAAAATCTTTTTACTCTGAAGGGGAGAGAGAGGAGAGCTAGCAACACACATACTTTTAACTTCCAGACCTGCATAAGTAATATGATCCAGTGTATTCTAAGCCCGAAGACAAGCGATTTGAATTGATTAGGTTGGATATCAGCTTTGGTTCCTTCAGATGTTCTCAACAAATTTGGATGTTACTGGCAAGCCGATTCACTTTGATATTTCCATTCAATACATCCATCAATCAACAACTCATAATGGTGCTAGAGAATGGTTAGACAGTTTTTTCCATAAATTTTTTTATCATCCTCAACTGACTCTATTTTGACTCAATAAAACAACCAACCAACAATTAAAACAAAATATAATGTCAGTAGACACTTCCCTAGACTTAAACAACATTGTCCCTAGTATTATTCAGCCCGAGATCGACAAAAATAAATAAAGAGAAACTATAGAAAATGAACATGGAAACACGAGTACCTTCTGCGATGAGCATCGATCGATGCAGGCCTACCGGCGGTCGATGCTGTTCCCCAGTCGTGTTCCTATTTTTTTATGAACAGTATCGCTCAGGGATGCTACAGTGTGTTTGATGCTACTATAGTCTTGTTTCTGTTTTTTCATAATTTTTTTATCTAATAGTAGGTTGCTCCCAGTTAACGCTTGTTTATAGTCTTTAACTTCACGTTTAAATTTCAGATTTAGAACCGATGAGAATGAGAACTTTCTCCAAAAAAAATCCTAATGTCCAATATCTTTAGTTGCTTGTTTATGAAAGCTTTCACAGACTCTTCTCCTTTGTCTATCATCTCATAAATGAGGAGTGCTCAGTCTTAGCAAACGGATGTGTGAAACCTCTGTTGCGCACTATATAGTCTATGTGACACCATTTGAAAATACATAAGGAAGCAATGTCAACTAAGGACCGTCTATGGTCCTTTTGCTCTTCTTCTTCTTTTTCCTCTTTCTGCTCTTTTTCTCAAACTTGATTTTTCTGTCTCTACGTGATGTGATACCAAAAGGGTGTTGACCTCTGCTGATTTGTCATCGATCGACGTTGATACTGAATAGACCTTTTTGTCATCATTTTCGAGTCATGAATTTTCCTGAAAAAATGGTTGTAGACAGAGGATCATCAAATATCCCAATGTCAAAATCTAGATGCACACTTATGTTTGGTGGTACATGAAATTCAAGTTAAGAAATAGTGCAGGGAACCACAAGCGTCCTAGGGTCTGATGGATTTTTCGGTTTCTTGATGTATACAGCTGGCTTCCTAGCCACATCATAAAGTGCATTGGTTTCCTCCATGGTCTCTTTAGCATCTTCAAAGGAGACACCTCTAGGTCTTCACCCACTTGTAAATTCAACCCAACTCTTCTGCGGATAGGTGGTTTTGGATGCTTGGGAACAACATGGTATGAAACTTTAGTCTACTAAACTCTCCTCTCAATCGGTTATGGGTCAATCATGCAAACTGGTAGTGTGTCCAACCATGATTGTTGATCGATGTCAGCCTTTGGTGAAGTTTATGGATCTTTCTGTGATGGGTGTCGATCGATGCTAATAGAGTGTTGATTGAGGCTAGTGGAGCGTCGATCGATGCTAGTGGGGCATCGATCGACGTCAAGCGTCAATGTCAATTCTTGACCCAAATTTTCAGGTTGTTCTTCATCCTCTAGCTCCATGAAATCTTCTATAGTGATTTCTTTGTTTAAATCTATGGCAAGAAGACAACTCGATATATATGTGCTTTTAAGGGGTGTCGACTGACACAGAGCTTGGATCACCGATTCCACATTCGTTCATAATGTTAAGATCTTCATATTCATTTTGTTCATCATCCTATACCAAGATTCTATTAAAAATTATCTCAGGATTTGTCTCTAGTCCCTTCATAGCCTCAAAAATTTGTTGAAACTAAATGTCCAACTCCTTGTCATGAGTGTTCGGGTTTCAAATTCTCATTCGGCTCACTGTATACATAATCCAACTTCTTATCACAATCAACAACCTTCTTCTGCTGACCTTCCATGATCATGTCCATCATATCATCAAGTTTCCTCTCTCGAGTTGCTGCAACATCATCGAGAAAATTATTAAGGAATGTGTTCTTTATGTTATCCCAAGTATTAAGAGATCCTGGTGGTAGCTGCTCGAAGCAACAAGCTGTGTTTTCAGCAAGAGAATACGGAAAGAGTTTTCAGAAATAGTAGTCTCAGACACTCCATTGCACTGAATGCATGATGTTATATCTTCAAATGATTCAATATGACCACTGGAAACTCATAAGGAAGACCATGAAAGGGATGCTGACCCACAATAGATATATATTCATAATTAAGCTCAAAGACATTCATTTGAAATGCAGAACGATGAATCGCATACCTGATAGCGCAAACATGTCGGCGTAGAAATCTTCAAAACTATTGTAGTCTCTAAGTGCCCTTTGTCATTCAATCCTTGCATTCCTAGCAACATCAATAACATCAGGGATTGCAGCTCCCTGTGCATAAATCAATTGGCATGAACCCCAAGAAGTTTACTAGAGGAATAAAATGACATGTACTGCATGATCTCTAGCAGAATTGATTATAAGACCATCAAAAACCAAAATAGATAAGGTATTACCAAAGTTCATTGAAAGAATTTAAGTTGATAGTTGTGGACCAACATCCATCTCGTGGACCAACATCCACCTCGTGGACCATTCTGGTATTTTATAGTAATGATTGATGCGTCGAGTTGATTATCACATTTTCTATTTTCCTTTCTAAATGTTACATTTGTGAGATTTTTATCTCATACAATCAAACTAAGAGTTCAGTTTCCTAAATATCCAATAAAGAGTTAGACTAGACAGCATTAGTGAATTCACTTCACAAACATTCAATGACTATTGTATGGTAACTGGAATTGATGTTGAACATCTTGTCGCTAATATTCAAACAGAAAATAATTTGACTTAATCATTAATTAAACGTCTTCACCTGATTACAATATCATTGATCATGAGATTTATACTCTTAACCTCTCTGTGAAGACATACTATTTTGCATGCACAAGCACTTTGAGGAGAACCAAATATTTCTCATCTAAAGATTTTTAGTTGTACCGTATATATGCGAATTTCACCTCCTTAACATACAAAAATAGGACCTTAAAGGATGTTACAACATATGTGTTGTGATTCTCCATCAATTATATGATATGTAGAACCTCAAACTGGTGACATATTGTGCCCTCAGGGCTTTCTATTTGATTGTATCGAAAGGTGGCACGTGTTGTTGATTGTCGTTTTGATGAAAATATATTCTCGGTTCTATAGGTAGAAAATAAACAAGTATGAAAGAAAATCAGATGGTGTGTACCATATTTGCTACACCTTGATCCTCCTACAAAACAGTCAGAATTAAAGCTCCGTCAGATTATGCATCTGTAAAGCATAACAAATAATTACCTGATTCATTTACAGACCCCAAAATGGTAGTAAAATCACATATACTGGATGAAAATACTCCTGCTCATATAAGAAATGCTACAAGAATGTGGAATAGAAGATAGAACACAAAAGCCTAAGTTACGATTGAAGCGTGGTAGACCTACTAGTTCTACGGATTAAAATCCTAGAAAATGAAAGGAAACTAAAAACAAAATCCCTCCAATCTACCAAAAAAAATGGAATAAATAAACCACGAGGATGATGACAATGTTTGACATCATGATTCTGTAGAAAATTATGAGATTTCTATTAATTACATTCATAATAGAAAATATGGAATGAAAACAAAGTGGATGGTGTTGATCATGTTTTTTCTCGTACATTGTTTCCAAGGAAATAAATTAAGAGAGTGGTGATCTAGATCCAAATTTCATTTCTGAATGTCAAAAAAGACATGACTGGAGATAATGGAAAGATGCAATACAAGTTGAACTTGATTTGCTTACAAACCAGAGGTATTTGGACTTAATCACATATAAAGCTGTGAAACTAGTTGGATACAAACGGGGTTAATTCGTTCGAAAAAAATGAGAAAAACAAAGGTCTTATAGCTCAAGGCTTTTCTCAAAAACCTAAGATCTATTATGAAAAAATATATTTTAGTATTATGGATGTATTCACATTTAGATTTTTGATGAGTCTGGGTCAATCAAAATATGAGATGCGTCTAATGGATGTTATCACATTATATTTATATGAATAATTAGAAACTGATATCCAAATGAGAATCTCTTAAGGATTTAAAATGCTATAACCATTAAGTTCTAAACCTAGAGATTTATGTGCAACAAAATTGCAAAGATCATTATACAACTTAAAACAATTTATACGTATGTGGTTTAATCATTTCAGTGAACATTTAACTAAAGAAAGATATATAAACAATCATATATACCCATGTGTTTCCATCAAGAAAACGTCATCCAGATTTGTTATCATTGCCATATATGTTAATGTTCTAAATATTAACGGGATCCAAGGAGAAATACAAAAAGAATCCGACTATTCAAAGGGAGAATTTGAGATGAAAGATCTTGGACTGACAAAGTATTATCTTGACTTACAAATTGAGCATTCTCAAAATGATATATTTGTGCATCAGTCTACATATACAAAAACTGTCAAAACGATTCAACATGGAAAAAGCAACTCCACTTAGCACTGTCATGGTCTTCAAATCACTTAATGATGAAAATTGTCATTTCAACCACATGATGAAAATAAGGAGATAGTTAATCCTGAAATGTCATATCTAAATACAATAGGAGTGCTTATGTTTCTTACATATTGTACTCAAACAAATATATCTTTATCGTTAATCTTTTGGCAAGATTCAGCGCATCTCCTATGCAAAGACGTTGGAATGGAATCAAACATGTCTTTCGTTATCTTCAAGGAACGATTGGTTTAAAATTATTTTATCCTAACAACTCAAACGGAGAAATGATTGGCTTTGCAGATGCAGACTATTTACTGACCCACATAAATCTTGATCACAAACATGATACATTTTCACAGATGGAGAAACCGATGTATTATGGCACTCTCAGAAACAAATACTTGTAGCCACTTCCTCAAACCATGCTGAAATAATTGCTCTCTATGATGCAAGTAGAGAATGTATTTGAGTTAGATCAATAATTCAACACATCCAATCAAGTAGTGAAATATGTGTCAATTCAAAACTGATCATCTTATATAAAAACCATGAAGCATGTATCGCTTAAACAAAGGAAATATACATCACAAGTGACCAAACAAAATATATACAACCAAAATTCTTCTCATATACAAGAAAACTTGAAAAGAATAAATAAATTGAAGTGAGATATGTTCAATTATGTGAAAATGCTACATACCTTTTCACAAAGTCATTACGCACTACAATATTTTGAAAAGCATTTACAACATTGGAATGCATCATCAACAAAATTTGTAAACCATTGTCTACTCAAGGTGGAGCTTATCTATTTGTACTCTTTTACCTTCTTATGGTGTTTCTCACTGAGTTTTCTTAGAAAGATTTTTAACAAGGTAACTTGGCGAACTAACTTGGCGAACTAAAATAGATAGCTGCTGGGAGAAACACTACAATCAACATAAATAACAATGGATTCCACGAAAAAGTGTTAGAAAAGTCAAGGAACACAAACATGTAGTAACAAAATGTAGAGATCATGTCATACTGTAACACAATTGTATTGATCTGATATCCCATCTATAAAAGAAAGTGTGACTTCCTTCTTGTTGTCTACAAACATGATAATAATAACTTATCTTTCTCTCTTTTTGATATATTTTACCTTTCTTTCTTTTTAGTATTTTTCTTTTTTTTTTCTTCGTCTACTTTCTATTATTTATATAATATGATCATACAAATAAATAACAAATATACAAGAGAATTAAATAGAAAATATGTAATAATTATAATACATACATTTTTATTATTCTACCAAATTTAATAAGATTAGAAAACATTGTCGAAATTAGTTTTACAAAAATTAGTTTTATAAAACGTTTTAGTTTCATTTTTACAAAACTTATTATGTAAAAAAACTGTTGAAGTTAGTTTTACAAAAGTTGGTCCGTATAAAACTGCTTAGTTTATTTACATAAGTTTTTCGTTAAAATATTGTCGAAGTTAATTGTATGGAAGTTTGTTTCGTAAAAACTATCTCGTTTTTTTTACGAATATTCTTTCGTAAGATATTGTCAAAGTTAGTTTTATGAAAGTTTTTTTTTGTAAAAACTGTTTTGTTATATTTTACAAAAGTTGTTTTGTAAAGCCTTGTAAATTATAAAGGCTGTTTTCATTAATTCGTTTTGAAGGAAGACTACGGGACACTTATTTTTCGCATTTTTGTTACATCTTCCGGAAGATCTATACGATGTTTATTCTCATGTATTGTCAATTAAACCAGCGTGGCATATGCAAAATAAGTCTCTCGACATTTTTTGCTCGGTTTTGTGGAAAACACATTTTGATATGTGAAAATGATTTTAGCCGTTGATATTTCTATGTCTGATCTTGATCCCAACAATTAAAGATGCAAAGAAATGGATCAACTTGTTAGGTTGGTTGATTTACTATTTCAGTGAAAGTCCATCAAGAGTTGAGTCAAACCCTTTTCACATTGTGGCATCTCGATGAACATTTTGGATGGCAGTCTTGAGCATCCTATGCATTTATTTAGCCATGTGGTTATCCGGAATGATGGTCGCGTCATACATTTTCATGCTCGGAAAGAAGAAGTTTCTAGTCATCTCAATGAGGACAATCTCGTCTGTGAAAGAAGTATCTGCTTAGGAGTCCATAGCCCTTCTCCGGATTGGTGCAGCAAACCCATAATGTTCAGATATGGCATTTACTACCTCAGAATTCTTGAAGAAGACTTTCTTCTAGGTAGACAGTCTCTGCTGATTTTATTGGTCCCTACTGCCTCATGCATCTACATATATGTTTCCGTGCCGTCAATGTCGATGGGTAAGTTTGCACAATCAGTACTATTCGTGGCTCCAATATATATGGTCTGCTATCCATTTCCTGCAGGATGTTGGAGTCATTTTTCATGTCCTAGTGGGGGATATAGGGTTTTTATGGGTTGAACGCGGGTCAGAAATTCGTCTAGTTCCTCTAGCTGTGGTGAAGGAAGAGTTTTCTCTATGGAAGAACAAGTTTGCTGCTTCGAGTTGAGTTAGTCTTTGAGCATTTCATTCCATATTTTTGAAATATCTTTCCATTTGATCTTTTAGGATTTGAGTCTATGAGACGGTTATTGGATTACATGTGGGTGTATTGTTTTTTATCCTTGCTGAGTTCATCTCTGCAAGTTAATTCTCAAAGGCTTTGAGTTGTGCTTTCGAGTCGGAGTGTGTTGTGATGGCCATGTTTTATTCACCGTTGCTTCCAGTCATGGTTACATAATCTCGGTCATTCTCTTCCTTTTAGTGTTAACCTGTTAGAGTAAAATAAAGACTGGTTCTTAGTAACATTATGAAACATGAAGAAAATGATCAAAGTTATTGTTTAATTGATCTTTAAGCAAGAATGCAGTGTGTGTGTTTTTAGTTCGGACCTCGGACTTTGGGCTTTAATCTCTCCTAGGCTCGGAGTCAGCCTTTGCTAATACCATTTCTAGCATAAAGCACTCCTCTCACGGTAGATCGAACCCAAAAGTACAACAACACCAACACCTGCGCTTAAACCAACTGGGCTGCCACATCCGTGGTAGTGAGAATGCAATGTTTGAGACACAAAACTCTAGTTCAAGCTATTTTAAACTTGTCAGAGATATTTGTTATATTTATTAGATTTAATAAATTCAACTATTATATGATAATATTTTCATTTATGTAAAGATTTTCTTTTAATTCAGAGATAAAATAAATTCTTGACTCGAAAACCGGAAACCAGAAACCAAAAATCAACGTCCTACTTTAAATCTGGAATATTGGTCATGCATTAATCTATATTTAACAGTGTGCGCAATCGGTTTAAATTTTTAAAGGTTTTAAATATGGATTTCTATTGGCAAAATTGATTAACATGGTTTTTCAAAATTTATAAATAAAGTATACTTTTATATATATTAGCGTCATGTGAGTGTTCACTTAGTAATAACAATTAGGCTTGGCCAAAAAAAACGGAACCGAACCGAAATATTCGAAATCGGAATCGGACCAAAACTCTTAAATATCTGAGTGGTTCCTAAATTTATATAACCAAAATAACCGAACCAAACCAAAACCGAATCGAGAACCGAACAAGTACTTGAACATATTAAAATATTAATTATATATACATATAATATAACTATATATATTCATAATTTAAAAATCTATTAAAATGATCTAAAATATTGTAAAGTATCCAAAATATCCGAAAGTATCCGAAAATATTCAGATATTTTTATCCAAAACTATCCAAAGTAACCAAAAATATCCAAATTTTATCTAAATTATTTTAATTATTGATATTTTATCAAAAAAAACTGATATTTAATATGAATTATCCAAACTACCTGAAATAACCGAACCATAAACAGAACCGAATGAGAACCAATTTGTTTTTTTGGGTATTTTATGGTTCCTAACTTTATTATACAAACTGAACCGAACCCGAAACTACCCAAACCGAAACTGAACCGAAAATAGTCAAGTAGTAAATGGATCCTTTAACCCCCTATCCGAACTACCCGATACTTGAAATACCCAAACCAAACCGAACCAAACCGATATCCAAAATGCCGAGACGTAATAACAATAGTTATATTTTAAGCTCAATGTTATGAAATTTTCTTGCAATATAAATCTTTCTAAAGTTAATACTTTTTAATCATAAGTTTATCTTTAGAAAACTTATTGCATTGTAATTAAAGTTAAAAAAAAAAAAACTTAAAACTTCAAATTGTTTTGGCTCTTCAGAAACAATTTACCAAAAAGTTGTAAGAAATCTTAAGAGAAAAGAAAAGTCAAAAGTCCATACCAAATATTCAAGTCTGGATTATGACCGTGACGTTTCTTTTAAAAGATATATTGCTTGTTAAAGAAAGTCAAAACTAATAGTCTGAGTCAAAAACATATCATCTCAATATAGTATATAATCAAAACATGATTCATATACTTAAAGAATAGCTCAAATATATATATATATATATATATGAAATGTTTTACACTATTTACATTCATAAATAAAACTAAAACAATCAAAACAAAAAGATCAAAATGACATCAATAAGCAGACGTGATTTTTTGGCGTTCTTGTGTTTGGCGATTCTCTTTACTCTAAGTATGAATATAAGTTGATTATTTTCTTTCTATTTGATATGATATTATATATCCCTTCATGTATGTAGTGTAACATATTATATAGTTTTCGGTTAACGTATATACACTTCTATTTTGTTACATGAGAAGTCTTTGAGATATTGAATTGTACACTAACAAAAAAAAAAAAAAATCATGTCCTTCTGCTCAGATCTTGCGGAAGCTCAAGATAGGAGTAAGCTAATTCCAATAGGTCCTTGCGCACAGATTCCGGACTGCAGCAAGGCATGCAATAATTCAGGTTTTACTAAAGGCGGAAAATGCATCAAATGGTATCCTAATTCTATTAAGGACACATGTGCGTGCTTTGTAAACTCTCTTACACCGTCTGTTTAAGAAAATAACTCTTCAAATTTAAACTAGGAATATCTCAAATATCTATTTAAAATAGAATATTGAAGAAATATATTGTATGCAATAAACTGTATTTCGATTTTCTGTTCGCAATGTGATGTGATCATATTCTGCATCAAATAAACTGAATTAATAAAGTTTAAAATTGTAGTCAAGTTTGCAATCACAAAATTTCAAATTAAATAACAATGAATTCAAGATATGAGTAATCTAGTTCAAATAACTAATTCAAGATATGAGTAATCGAACAACCATTGTTTTGGTTGTTCGATTTTACCAAAAAAAAAAATTTTACAAACAATTTAAATGAAAATTCAGATGTGGAATAATATTTTATTAATAAAATATAGATTTAAGAAAAAATAAAGGTACTGCTAATGTATTTATAAAAATAAGTATCTAAACATATTGACTATCCTTTATTTTTTGCTCTTAGCCTTTCCAAAATTTGTTTTTTTTAATCTTATTTTGTATAGAAAAACATTCTGTCGTAATGCTTCTTCTATGATTAAAAATCAAACATTTGATTCCTAATACAATAAGGTCAATTTTAGGGGCAATATCAATATCTAATTCATGATATGATATGGCTGTTTTCAGAATTTGAGGAAAAGTCTTTTCTGTAATATTCTTTTTGTGTTTTCTAGTTTGTTAAGTTTATGTTGGAATAAAAAGAATATTACGACAGAATTTGGTTGTCATGAACAATGGAAAGCACATGGTTCCTCTGAAAGTTTTTACAAACTCTATAAAAGCAGATAAATATTTACATTGTGGAAGGCTGTTGATGCAAATTGTAACAATCGCCTCATAGGAATATTGACAAATATGTTGGACCTTGAAAATCCTGATCGAAATCACAAAACAAAACGAGAATGTAGAGCGATAAATTTTTAAATAAGATACACGAATTTATGGAGTTGAGATATAATATTTTTTCTTAACTCAATAAATTATATGTAATGTTAAACGGTTTTATACAATTTTAAAATTATAAAATATAATCATGATAAGACTATTTCGTAATACCTAAAACAAAATTTACAAGATTTAGATCAACGATATACTCTCAAGATTTACATTAATTAGAAGTTTTTGTTTTCTTTAAATCGCATAATTAATGGAGAGGTAAGATGTTTATGTATATGGAAAGGAAGTTTGATCAATAAAATGAACATAAAAAAAATGTAAGAATATTCTTTCTTATATCACAAGAATATGGTAAAAACATATTCTCTAATTATCTAAAAATATTCCCAGAATTATCATGACGTTATCTAAAATTTTTAAATTTATCAAAATATTTTGTACATAATCTGATAAAATTTATCTAAGATATTATGCGAAAATCATAATATGAATTTGCTTCAAAATTCATTTTATGGAATAAAATTTATCTAAACTATTAAAACCAAAATACATTTTATACTTAACCCTGACTTTTCGAAAGAATTATCATCGCATGCCACTGAATTAAAATCTACTAATTAATTAATTATAAATTATTGATTGTGTTAGATTATTATCTAACAAACTTACTAAACTTATGATTATTTTTAAGCTGATTATTATCTAACCATATTTTACGTTAAAAATAAAAAAACAATTAATTAAAAATGACTACAAACTTTAAATATTATATGTTCATATATATTATTATAACATTTCATATACAAAATATAAACTATAATTTTTTTATTAGAACGTATGAAGTTACTTTTCAAATATATGTTACATAATTTGATGATTAATACAATTCAAATACATATATTTGAATATTAAGTATATAACAATTGGGAAATTGATTAAATTATCAAATTAATTTGTTGGTTTATTGAAAATAAAATTATCATATTAACAATTTCAAAATTCTAAAATAAAAATAAACTAGCTTTATCTAATATATATAAATATCAAGTTTTTAATTCAAAAAGATATGTTAATATAGGAATATATATATATATATATATATATATAGACTGATTTACAAGATAGATAAAATAATTCAATAATGCATAAATGAATAAATTAGTGTTTAAATAAATTTTAAAATGAATCTTTTTAAACTATAAAATATTAAAATCAATTTTTCATATTTTGAGGTAGATTTTCAAATTAATAAAATCTAACCTAATTTTTTAAAACTGAAAATCTAGTCTAACTTTTATTTTAAATTATAATAATATATTTAAAAGTTTTTTTATATAAAACAAATATGAATAATAGTTACGCGGATTTACAGTTTAAACTGTATAATAAACATTATTTTATTTCCCACTCTAGAGCTGTAAAAATCATGTTTACAAAAAACTGAAAAATACAATTGATAATTTTAAGCAAATAAGTTAAATGTATAAATACAAATTATATGATTATTATGTTTGAAAATACCTAAATTTACCATTTGTTATATGATTATTGTTAAGTTATTTACTATCAATTTGATAAAACAAATAGTAGTGTATAAAAGTGAAAATAAATACCGGTACGGGCGCAAAATCAAGATCTAGTATTATCTTAAATCTAACTAGATTTTGACCCGTGCAACTGCACGGGTGCATATTTTTTAATATATACAAATTTTAGAAAACAAAAATTTAACGGTTCTATATTTCTTACTTTTATTTATTGTTTAAATTATATATTTTATCATTGTGTCATGTAACGTATGTGTCTATAAAATATTATGAACGGTAAACTGTAATAAGAATTTATAAATATGTATATGTATACTTTTGTAATTTAAGAATTTTTAACTCAATAATAGTGTATCATTCTTAAATATGCAGAATAACTCATGAAATAGATTACTTATATAATTATATTGTATTTATTAAATTATATTTAAGAAATATTGAGATATGTATTTATAATATACGAAAAGAGAAAGTAACAATATAAAAAAGATATTATATAAATAAATTATTTTTTGTTTTTATTTATTCATAAAAATTTTAAATGAAACTATATATATTTGTAAAAAAAATAAATATTAATTATACTTTGGGCCATAATGATCTATGATTAAAATTAAGTCCATTAATTTTTTTTAACACACTATTATCCATGTTTCCAAACATCAATATATATTTTATTTTTCTATCCATGTTTTCAAACACTCTAAATAGTACTTCTACTTTAATAAGATAGATATTCAAGCCCAAATCTAATCTAGTCCACTGTGGTGATGCACCCGCATATATAATTTGCATAATGATCATGTCACTCTTTTCTATAGTGTTTCAACAAACTTTCGAATTTTATAAAACAGATACCATGCATATACATGAGAATTGTCTTGATTACATTTTTGTAGTCAATGTGAAACGTTTTATTTATCTTTTTAGCTTAAATGAATGATTTTTTTTAAAGCATAAAAAAATGTTTTATCCATTTTTATCATCAAAATACGACAATAATTTATTCAGCCCAAAATCTTATAAATTTGGATTCAACAAAATGTCCCAGAAAATTGACCCATGCAGACAAAATGAAATTTACAAACCATTTTGACTAAACTGACATGTATTGTATCTTTGCCCTTAACCTAAATAACGAAATGAAATGGGGGTATTATGTTACTACCATAACGACCATCTATTGTGATTTGATGGATGTGTATATTTACTAAACATAAGATATGATTAGAACATCCCAATCCACGATTTTTTTTTTTAAAAGAAAATCATGAGAATATTTATACATAATAAAACTCTGATTTTGATGAAAATAAAACTAGACTTTATTGAGATGATGAATGGAAAGATATATGCAAGGTTCTTAAAATCCGATTTATACCGATTTATACAATTTAAGTAGGTTTAAACTGTTTTAAATCAGTTAAAAATCAATATAAAGTAATCTAAATATATTAAATTAAGTAATAATATTAGTATAAATCCATAACTTTGTTTAATTCCTTTATTTTTGTAAATATAATTTTGATAATTCATCACAATAATTTTGTTATTAAACTCAAAAACTAAAATATTTCATATAATTATAAAATATATATATAATAAGACAATAATTCGTTAATGCCTAGGCCTCGCCTAGGCCCCAATTAATCCACCTAGTCTCTAGTCCGGCCCTTATAAAGCGCCTAGTTATCGACTAGTGATTTCTTGAACATTGGATATATGATATAAGATATGACTGTAAGTTATTCTCTAAACATACATGTGTCATCACCATATTGATTTTTTAATTATTATATAGTACAAATTAATAATGACATAGTAAATTTAATTATAACATGACATTTACATTTAATGTTGTTTAATGGTTTCAGTAAGTTTTTTAATATATGATAATAATTCATACTATTATTAATTTAACAATAATAATATAATAATAAAAATAAAAATATAATAATTTTACATTTTTTGAAAATTATTTAATTATAGTTTTATAATTATATAATTTTTACTAAAAATATTTAAAATTTTGTGCAATTATTTTTAATAAATTTTAATTTTATAATCACAATACCATGAGTTTCTTTTAATATCTACAAATTTTAGAAATATTATATTAGTTTTGCGTTTTTATAATTATATAGTTAACTAAAATTTTATTATAAATTTGATTTAATATTTTTTAACCAAAATAGATAAAAAATCTTTCCAAAACTATAATTTTAAATATATGCCTATATGTTATCGAATATAGATTTAAATAACAAATATTTATTTTATCTTAATTTTTATAGATAATTAAATTAAAATTTAAAACTAAATATTGTAAGCAAATAATAATATCTATAAAGTATAAAATTGTATTTAAAATTAAATTAAATTTTAAACTTTTGTTTTTGCATATTATGCAGAATAACACCTAGTTATAAGATATATAGTGAGGGGAACATTGCTTGCCAAATAAATTCATTGGAAACACCATTGAACTCTGAAGATGTAAAATATATTTGTACAAATACATGAAAGATGTAATGTGTACACCAGCCTTCGTTGAACAAAATCGTCAACACTAAAGTTGAATCCATTATCAGAAAACATACATGGGTGATAGCGGACTTGTTAAAGAACTTAAAGTCCTTTTTTTTTTACATGTCTTACCCGTTAATCTGGTCTACTCCGGAAGGAACACACTTAATGATACAAATTAGTCTAGCTATTATTTAAGTTTAAAATGTTTTCCGATTAGTGTACTAAATTACAATATAAATTGTATAGGCTGAAACTCAAAACCCATATCAGCCATCAAAATAGATACAATGTCCTCCACTTGTCTAGCTTTTGTATGAGCTTTCAAAAGCTATAAAATTGACATCAAATTTAAGATGCCAAATCATTTGATCATCAATAATCGCATACATAAACATCAAAAGTAATCCTGACATATATATTTTGCGTGTTTGTACGTAAATTTTTATTATTTAAAAATAAAAATATTATTGCACAAGCTAAAAATGTCCATAGTAAAAACTTGACATTTAAAACATAGACTAAAACATATGATTCGAGTGATTAAGATTACCTACATTCCCAAGGACTCCTAATATCTCAATCCCATAGTTTGGAATGATACTTGAGAGATTCATGATTTACTTAATTTTAGTGACAAACAGAAGTATTGTTCAATCTGAACTCTGCACATACCGGTGGTAGATACAAATTCAATGACAAATTATCTAATAGATGTTTATTGATTGATCAAATGATGATAACAAGATGGATTCATTAAGAACTATCAACCGTAAGAATAATAAAGCTAAATAACCCCTAATTCTTGTTTTGAACTAGGTCTTTCTCTTTTATAGCTGACTTCTTCTTTTTTTTTTTAGATTGGCATACTCCTTTGACTGTCTTCCAATCAACTGAGTCGGGTTTAGTTTACCTTTCCTGGTCGCCATAATCTGATTTGAAGGTATTTGAACTCGTGAGCTTCCAAATAAGGCAAGTCGGGAACTAATTTGACCAGTCTTGGAAAATTAATGGGTTAGAACTTAAAATTTCCATTGAGCTTTCAAGTTTGGTCTTGTTGGAAAGCTAAAATACCCATCTTGAATTCCACTGTTAGTTTTGGGGCAGACTGAATCATGATTGGAATAGAATCCACTTCAGTATGCTGGTACTCGCAATCATATGGACTGGAAAACATCTAATTTGTAAATTCCATAACTTTGTGGTCAGTGCAGATTTTGAAATGATTTCATTTAGCTTTAAGACTTAATTGAGTTGAGAATCCAGGACAATTGGTTGCATGGCTAAATCCTCTTAGTTGCTACGATATTATTATTTTTATAGTGCCACACATGTTCGGGTGGGAGGTCCTCGTGGTTGAGTGGTGCGTTTGGTCAGCCTCTGGTTCAGCTACTGTTCTGAATGTTGGATCACGTAGTGCTCTAACTTTGGCAGTAACAATAGCGTACTGCTTATAAATTGCAAAAGCTTAGAGCAGTGGGAATGAAATGTTGACATAAAGACTTTATCTACTCTTAACTCGCTGCTAAACCAGCACGACATACACATGATCAACTAATGGAATGTCATTATACTCTCAACAATTCAGCATTTAACAAGATTAAGAAGTTTTGAAAAAATTAGAGAGAAAGATACAGCAGATAGAGGTACATTTTTCTGATTCTATCTACTCCCAGCGAAAGGGGAACGTTTGTGGAAGAGCCACAGCTTCATTAGCGGATCCATCAGAGACTGCACTCGCATTCTCAAACAATCCCGACCCATAAAAAAACGTCTCCTGGGACAAAGATAGTGGTGGCTGAAGCAAACGAGGGACTGACGACAGAAGAGAGAGAGAGCACAATCAGAGTCATCGATGCAACTCATCATTCTCGAGCTGTCTTCTTCTTCTTCTTGCACGAAAGGGAACTGTTTCCCTCTGCTGTTTGCACCGTAACTTGAACCATTGGTTATAGCTACAAGACCCTTTCCCCAGCTCCGACTCACAACAGATGTAGTTGGAGAGCTACAAAACTCCAGCAATTTGCTACCTGACAACAAGATGGCGCTTAGAGACTAAAAAAAAAATAAAAAAAAAAAATAAAACCTAGGAAGAAAGTTGCAGGAGGACCGATATGGTCGGGCTGAGGCTTCCGTCTTCTTCGATTGTGTCCATCAAGACGTTTCCTACAACTTCTCTTTCCTTCATCAAACTCTTCCAAAGCATGAAACCTATATATATAATATATATACGCAGCCCGATGTTAATATTATCATTACATGTTCAAATATCCAACATACGATCAGTTACCTGCTGCATTGTTGACAAAACCTCTGTTTATAGCTATTAATTGTAACCACAGGAGTTTTGGAATGGACATGACAGACCTTATGTCTTTTATGGTACTCTCTACAGTTACTAAAATCAGAATCACATCCATCAACCAGACAAATCGGGATCTGGTTGTTCCCTCTTGTCCTCTTGGACGAACCAGAGGAGCTTCTTGAAGCTTCAAAGGCGCTCTCTTTCAACTTACTAAGACTTATCACTTGCTCTCTATTACCAAAAGCAGAGGAGGAAGAGGAGTTTCCAGTGTTTCTTCCAAGTTTCGGATCAAATGAGAAATCTCCTTTTGGTGGTGAGGATGACCCACCAAACGAGATTGATGCATCGATTGGGGTTAAATCCGGTACAGATTCTGAGATATAACCGGAGCTGAGTTTGAAGTTCCCATCCATTTAAAGCTTTTTTTTTCTTTTTCTTCACTCATACGAAGAAATAATATAGAAACAACTATCTCAATCTTTATCCTTTTGCTTTTGTTAATCTAAATTGACAAGTTTAAGAAAATGATACAGTAAATTCAACTTTCAAACATGAAATTTTTAACTGGATTAATCTTGATTTTGGAAGAAAAAGGAAGAAAATTTTCTTTTTAAATTAAAAATCCCAAAAAATTAGCAAACTTATTGTACTAAAAAACGAAATGGGAAGTGCAGATATGTTGAACTAGAACAGATCCCATGTAATGGGAAGAAAGCTAAACAAAAGAAAAATAAAGCAACTATATAAACTTGCAGTTTTGAGTTTCACTTCATCTTAAAAGCAAATGCATAAATAAACATTTACATCTGATTTATAAACAAGCACGAAATTTAAAAATGCAATAAAGAGAGAGGGATTAAAGAAAGATGAAACATGTTATTCATAAATTATAAAACAAGAAAAGTTTGGTATTTGAAGGTTGAGAAATCTTACCAAATCCATGCACCTGCCAGTGGTCAGTAGAAGAAATTCAAAAAGAGAAGAACGAAATATACAAAAAAAAAATTGACAATTGAGAAATAGAATGGATGGGTTTAAGCGAGAGAAAGTGGACACTGGACACAACAAGAGTGGCTGCTGCTGCAATAATGCAATAAGAGAGAGTGAGAAAGTGAAGAAAAATAAAATCTAATTACTAAGTTTAAAAATGAAGCTTACTTTAATTGTTTATTTGCTTTCCTAATATAGGAATTGTTGATATCCTTTTTTAGAGATAGAGAGGAAACGAGTGGAGAAAACGGACAGTTGTAGATCTCATACTTATTATCCGAGATCCGGATTCGTTCTGAGTTCCGATCTGGATTCGTTCTAAAAATTTGGATATCCAGAGGGCCAAATCTGAATATGGATAGTAAAATGTTGGATACGTCAAAATTGAATATAGATCCGGATATCTTGAATTTTTGGTCCGGATATCCGAGTCTGTAATTTATATTGATAATTATCTCAAAATAGTAATATATATATATAAACTAATTTTATTTACTTTTTTCATTTTTATAATAGTATATATAAATTTTATATAAACTTTGTAAAATTATACATAGAAATAATTAAAAAGTTATATATATAATATTTATTTTTAATTTATTGTTAATATTTTATATATATTATATTGTTTTTTATTTATTTTAAGGACTCAAATCCGGATTCAGATATCTGTCAGATATTACAATTTTAGAAGTCTATCCGACACTCGGATATTTAAAGACCCTAGATCCAGGATAAGGATAGTAAAAGTATAAATCTGCCGAATAAAAATCTGGATCCAGATACCTTAAAATACATTGATACCCGATCCGTCTAGACAGTTGTTGTTGTTTGTTCTTTTGCTAACTTTTAGGTTTTTCTTTTACTTCTCTTTATTAGTTTTTGTTTTTGTTTTTGAACAATTTTTTTTTTGTCAGCCTTTATTAGTTTGTTTATTTGTCTGACATCCAACAAATTTGAATTTATGAATAATTAAATGAAAACTAGATTTTGATCCGCGCTCCCTAGTTTTCCGATAATTACAAATATATTTCAAAACACAACAATTTAATAGTTTCATCTATGGTTTCATTTATGATACTTTAGTTTATTGTTCAGATCATATATTTCGTTGTTGTATTGTATTATATTTTTTTATGTATGTGTTGAATCAGTTAGATAATAATGTTTTTTTTCTAAATTCTAATATACCGTGTGAACATAATTTTTTTTAAAAAGATCGTATCTATTTAAAATTGTATCTATGTATTTTATATCATATCTATATAGTTATTTTTACCACCTAAAATAAAAAAAAATTAAATATATTTTTTGCAAAAAATAAAGTATACATAAATTTTTTATATAAAAATTAATTTGATATTTAATAACATTGGTCACCAGAATATACATCTTGTTTATTAATTTCATATTTATTAATATTAGGCTACATTATTTGATATGCATTATCTAATAAATACATTATATTATGGCAAAAAAAAAAATTGTAAACAAAACTCATTTAGTTAAGTGGCATTAGATTATAAATATTTAGGAAATGTAAGGGTTAAATCTTATTTGTACTTCAGTTTTAATATATTAGATGAAACTTTTAAATGAAATAAAAATATACACAACATTATTAGTTAACTGTTTTATATTTTATACGACAAAGTCACAAAGACATTAGACATGTAACTCACTAATCTTAGAATTCGAATCTAGACCTGATATGTTGTTGACAAAAACAAATTATACTAAATTGTTAATATCCTTGAAAATAGTATAGAACTTAATGGGTAGGATTAACAATATTTTTCTTCATGGGATTAGAATTTTGAAAATGGCAAGCCGACATTTACTGAAAATCTCCCATCCATAAACCGAGTTAAAGATGATATTGTTTTCATACTGATTCTGAGTGATATATTTTTCTTTATTTGATTCTTAAGTTACTAATAAAATAAATATTATGGTTGAGGTGAAATATTATGCCTCATGTTACGGTGATTAATAACTTTTCTATATTGTTTGTAAAATTAATCAGCAGGGATCATACACAGTAATGCAATGAATGATGTTTGACTATATCTGAAGCGGATACAATTAGATTATAAAAGTAATCTTGTAGACTAATTGTTTTTGCTATTCAATTTTTTGCTATTCATTTTTTTAATAGCGTTAGAAAAAACTTTTGTAAGGATAAAAATTATAGAGATTAAAATAATGATTGATTTTGTTGAGTAATAGCTGAATTATCTGATTGTAAATTATTCTTTAAACTAAATTGAAGTAATATACGATTAATTTTATATTTTGTTGATTTTATTTCCTCTAATTTTAGCAATTTTATTAGTTTATTGATTCTTAAATATTAGTAGTTGTTTCGTCTTTTTTATTTTTGTTATATTTTTTTTAGTTATATTGTCGAACGTAAATAAGGTACTCGCATTAACTTGAACAGAAAATTTTACTTTAATTTTTTTGTCATTATAAAAGCATGAGTTATTGAGTTTGTTATAATTAATTATTAATATATAATCTATAATTGATAAAATATTATATTATGCTATATTTTTGAATTGATTTATACTTTTAGTATACCAATGAAGATAATGGGAAAATATTATATAGTTTTTTGCATTCAATAATTGTAATTGTCTTATATTTAATTTTAAGACAATTAGAATTTCAACCTATGAATATAAATTTTGGTTCATTTTAATTTATCAGTTTAGATGAGTACTCCACTTCCATCTTTTTAAGGTGTTATTTATAAGGTTAAAATTTGCTAATCATAACATTAAATTTGGAAGTGTAAAATTACATATTATCTTATGCAGTAAATTATTGAGTGAAATTAGAGATGTTCTTAGAAAATGGATTAATCATTTTTTCGTTTATTCATTATTCTATTTTCCATTCTATTTTGTAATTTTCCATTCTATTTTGTAGTAAATTATGGAGTGTGATTTGAGATAGTCTTAGAAAGTTAATACAATACATACAATAAACTCTGGTGTTTCAATTTGAGAAATCATTGTTTATCTTTTTTGTCTATTTTATCTTTCAGTTAATATAAAGTGCGATATATTCAGATATTTTTATAGATTACTAAAATTCTTTTCAATATACTTTCATAGATTTCTAGATTATCTGATCTCCATTATTTTGTGTTTTTTTTATGCGGACGCATTGTTGAAAAATGGTTTGTTATTTGCATGTTATTTTATTAAAATTGTCACCTATAAAGTTACATACAGATTAACACCATTTCTTACCAAATGGCATTTGTGTATTTCTGTGTGGCTTTACACCCATAATTTACGTTAAACTATGCTAAATTGTGTAACCTTGACTATGCCATTATGGTGATGTTCATTATGTTTATGATATACATATTACTTTCGTATTTTTATTGTTTTTAGAAACGTTTAAATGAGAGAATTTGTATGTTCATCAAATTGATTTTTGGCTACTCTATTATTGAAGTATGCATAGTGGTTTGGACCAGTTAACCTTACAGAATATATATGTGTTAGTAAAACTATTAAGATGGACTTTTATGAGCATTTTTTGTAAAGTTCATGTGGTTATATGCACTATATGCTGCCATTATAATCATATATATTTAGTTTATATAGGTTAGAAGGCAGGAAAATTGTTTATACCACAAACATTAGAGAGTGTTTGTAGTTTCTCCGTGTAGAAAAATAGTTAGTGATATCAATTAATTTAATCTAATGGACGAGTGGACGACCTATAGTTCACACAACAAATATTAGGAGTATTTGCAAGTTTCAAATTTTCAGTTTTACTTTTGTCCTTATAAAATTAATATAAGAAAGGAAAACTATATTGTAAAGTCTAGTGAACTTTTTGTGTGTTTCCATCAAATATATTACGTATTTATATATGAAATTTATGTATAAATTTACGTGTCTTATTGTTTAATTTAGAAATATTTTCTTATAGTAATCTTTATCATTTCATTTTTTTCTACTCAATTGTTTTTAATATTCTAATCACATGACTTGATCTGTTTTTTTTTCTAAGGATTGAGTTTTTAGAATTATAAATCATGTTTTATAAAAAAAAAAAAATTGTTTTTTGTGAGAATCTATGAAAACTAATATTCAAAATAGAAAGAAAAAAAAGATCGTAAGTAAAGTCTAGCAGTTATCATTATAAAACTTCAACAATTCTCTTTAAGAGACAGAGTCAGAATAAGCTACACAAATTAAATACAGACCATACGACACTGCCAAAAAAATAGAAGTGGATCAAAGTTGACTGTTCTCTTATTTAAAGTATAGATAAATCCTAGGTATTAATGAAATTAAATTAATATAGCGGACGGGTAACCGGTAAAGTAGTCGCTCTGCTAGTTAACAAAGATCTTGCTTCTTTTTCCATTGGTGGCAAAATAAAATTATGATGTGCATCATCTAGTATTGTTCATTCCAGAGTTAAGCATACTTATTTCACCAACACTTGGATAGTTCATTGCAGTCACTAATTAGCCTATTCATGCAATTCTCAGGCATATTGAAGGTTACTTGAAGACGTTTCTTCTTTTCGACCGTCTGAATGAGAAGCCATTGCACACTTGCTTAATGGTTTTTCACGTAACCACTAAACTTTAAAAACTGATGAAAAATGTCTATTTACTTCATCTCCATGCTGGACTTGTTGAAACTACTGCATTCTCCATGTAAATGCAACATATATATTTTTGACTGATTGCTCGCAAGTTATCTCAACTGCAGCCTGACAAAGAAAAATAAGAAGTATCTCAGCATTGATACGAGGACAGTTCTTGTAGTACTAAATCCAGCTTAAGAATCTATGATATGAATTTGTTTTCATAGTCGTACCATATGCCGTGAACTCTGAAGAACAGCTTGAGAATTTTCGAACATTACACACAAAGTTCAACGCCTTCTCCTTTGGTGCTTCCTTTGCGTCTTCAAGCTCATCAACCTTCAAGTGAAGCAGCATTAGAATTGTCATCCATACAAAATACAGACCAAAAGTATAAAAGCACACTAACCAGATTTTTAGGGACAATGCAACACCCAATTTCTCAGCACTATACCCAAATTTTGTTGGCAACCTCCCCTAGCTGCATATGCTGTATTGTGATTTTCTCTAAGGCTTCTTGAACTGCCCTTCATCAATACATCCTAAACCGGCAGGAGAATGCAAGTTGAACTTGGGATCCACATCATCAATTTTTCTTTATATTTCTGCCCTTTTGAGAGAATGGTTATTCAAAGAAGATATTGATTTAGGTTACGACTAGGAACTGGTACCTTATGCCTCCCAGACTGCTACCTCCTCAGTTACAGAGCTCACTACCAGTTTTTTAGCTGACATACTCCTCGAAAAGCCATCTAGTGAAAAGAACACCTATGCTACACCTTGCAGTTGTAAGTTGTAACTAATGCGTGAAAACATTCATATTTAAAAAACGTATTAACCAAGCATAAAAATATCTTTGTATCATGAGAACTCCAATACAGATGGTAAAAGACAAAACTTGTTCATAGACTCCTAATTAAAGTAAGAATGTTTTTTTATGTGATATGATTCTTACTGGTTCATAGTTAACATGTCTCATGAGTCATGATCTTTACAACTATTTATATTAATTGGTAATCTAAAAATCTTGACTCTTTTGGATGAAACCGACTCCAAGTCATCATATTATGTTTTAAGAATCTGAAAACAATTAAAAGAAGGAATCACAGAACTATGATTTGTAAACTATATAGGCCAAAGGTGGCAACTTTTCAGAATTGATCTAGAACCAAATTATGGAAATAAAATTCCAGAAGGTTATCTCTGAATTCTAAAAGAATCCATACCTTTAGTTTTCAAAATTTTGCGTTTGGTAAGGGACAAATATGGTGGATGGAGAATTGGTGAAGGAGGAGCCTCATATCACCACAGCAAGAACTTCAACAGCTCTAAATGTTCTAAAACTACCTACAAACATAGATCGAGCTTGTGAACGATTTCAAGACCCACCAGCTTCCTCTTGATCCAATTAAAAAGAATCGTAAATTATAGAGTATAGGGAGACTTTCCTGTAGAGTTAAAAGATCTCTCTTTATATTCTTTTGTGGAGGTTGTAAATTTTTCTTGGATGTAAAATTAGATGAAGAGATTTATATAGGAGGAGAAACAAAGAAGGTGAAACAAAATAATGAAGGAAAAAATAGAAAACATAATTGAATGTTTTAAGAGTGGTTTGATAACGGCGAACTGCATAATTTTCAAACGATGAAACGGTGAAAATGAAGGAGAAGAGTCAGAAACAATTTGCGATGAACATGAGTCTGGGAGAAATATGTTTGAAATGGGCCAATTGAAAGCCCACATGAATGGTCCGGCTGTATCGACTGAAGGATAAAATGACGTGGCAATTTGAAATCTTCTGATTGGTTGATTTTTTTAATTGACGTGAACATCTCTTCCTTTGAGTATTATGAACTTTTAGTATTAGTAGATTTATACTCATTTGTTTGTAGGAGTATTGTACAAATTTGTTCATGTGCCTGTGGATTTTCATGATGTAGGATTTTGACTAGATTTTATAAAATTCAATATATAAAAACTGAAAACACAAAATAATAGTATTTCAGATAATTTGCTTTATATATCTTAAAAGAAGACAAAGGAAGAAAAATATGTACCTTTAAAAAACATATTTATAAGATATTATTTGAAGAGATTTAATACGTATAAAAAATTATGGCTATGAAAAGAATCTGCAATATTTGCTAGTTAAGCCTTCTAGTACATTAAAACCAAATATCTAGTTTTAAAAAATCAAAGAAATATGATGTTAAGTTTATGGTGTTATTTATAAATGTGACTTGAATATAATCCTTGTAAAGTAAGATCTTTGTAGAACTAACTTGAATATAAATTCTTGTAAAGAAAGTTTTCAGAGATCATCAACTCCACATAAGTGAGTTTGCACTTTTAGTGACTACTTTGTTTAACGTTTGTATTTTTAGATTACCATGATGATTTGAGAATAAGTGATGTATATATTGAGAACGTAAACTTATAAAAAGAAACACAATCGAGCTGAAAAGCTGTATCGCGTGAAACCCTAAAGCCGGCGGCCGTCGCCTCTTGCGGTTGCTAGAGCTAGTCTAACTCTGTTGTCTTCCATGTCTGCTCATGGATCCTTTTTTTCTCTTCTCTTTAAAGTTGTATGTTGTTTCCCTGCTTGCTGCAGAAGAGTTTGAAGAACCTTCGTTTTCCAGATCTGATGAACCTTTAGTAGATCTGTGGGCGTGGAGCGGTATCTCTCGGTGGTGCATAAAGTTTCACCCTTGTTCGATCTTCGTCTGCGTCTTTGATCAACGTAAAGTTTCAACATTTGTGGTTCTTCTATGATATGGTGGTTGTTCACAACCTGTTTAGAGTGGTTCTGCAACAGTTTGAGAGGGTTGAACCTGGTTAATTTTTCTTGGATTTTGGGGTTGCCTTAACTAATCTTTGACTCAGCAACGGTATAGCAGTGTCGTGGTTGTGAGTGGTGAGCAGGTGAAGGTCATGGTCCTTGAGATGAAGATGGTTTCAGATTACCTCTTTATCTCCGGTTACGAAGGTCCCTCTCTCGCACTTTGAATAAATGTTCTTCATGGGTGCTTTTAGTCTCTGTTTTTCCTCTATTGCGTCGTATGATGAAGCAATATAACGAGGTGGAGGCTTGGAGATCTTCAGATGAAGGTGTGGTTGAGGTGGAGCTTATCTCAGGTGTTGTTTCTGCTCTTCTTGTAGAAGTCTATTGTGTTGTGTGATATCTTGTTTAGTTCATGGTAAGAAATCCGGTTAGTCATAGATTGTTAAGTTTGTGTCCTTTATATCTTGTGTTGATTTGTGTATGGGTTTGTCAAAGGAGTTTAAGATTTGGTTTATGTTTCAGTTATTCATATGTCACCCGTGTGTTTGGGTTTTCGGTTCCTTCTTTTAGGTTTAGTTTCTGGGAAGGTCTATGTGTTCCGCCGGCTTCAGTGTTTCAACCTTATATTTTTTTAATGTTATCAATGAAATTCAGAAAGGAAAAAGAAAGAAACAAACCGAGCATAAGAATTTAAACTGGTACTATATTAAAAATTATATTTTTGACATCAGATTGAACTTCTTTTCACATAGGTTCAAGCAGACAGGCTCATAAGAACTGAAATTATCATTATATCGTCAACATGTAAACGCATTTTTCGTAAATTAAAACGGAGAGAAATACAAAAGGAAGATTTCCAAAAGGAAATCATCAAATATTATAAATTGAAGGAAGCAACACTTAAGGCTCTTTGTGTCCCGTGCATTCTCTTTTTAGTCACTCAGTCTGGTGTTGTACCTGTACACCAAACACCAAATATTTTAAAAAATGACCCTCAATATACAATAAGGGCAATTCTCTTAAATAGCTTTTATAAGTTTTTGTCACAAAAATAGCCTTCAAAAAATAAAATGACCAAAATAGACTTTTTTGAAATTTTGATTTTTTTTATTTTTTTTTTGAAATTTGAAACCCTAACCCCAAACCCACCCCTTAACTTTAAACCCTAAAGTCTAAATTTGTTAACCCTAGGGGTATAAATGCATAAAAATAAATTTTTTAGCTTCTAAAAAACCATTTTGGTCATTTTCTTCCTTAAAACTATTTTTGTGACAAACAAACTAAAATGGGCTATCTAAAGGAATTTTTCATACAATAATGTTTCTCTTTTTTCGCATGTATTATTACAAACCTAGACAACCATTCTAGTACTTTTTGCAAAGAAAAAAAATCCCATTATTAAGGAAATTTAATAGTTTTCATTGGTATAATTATTTATTTTTCCCTTTATGCAACCTATGGTGCTTTTGTTTTCCCTGAATTTGACACCAAACCATATTCGTAGAGTGAAAATCCAGCTATCATGTGGACCAACCTATTTAGTACAAGGTTTGCCCTCGCAAAGATTCTCGTCACCACCATAATATATATTTTTTTTACCACCATAATAATTTCAAATCAAGTGGTTATGCTATATGAATTCAAGATATATATTTACGTTATATTCCCTCTCTTCCAAAATAGATGATGTTTTGGTCAGTTTTTGTTGTTTCAAAATAGATGATATTTTTATATTTTTATATTAATCATAGTTTTATTTAAAACTGTGTGACCAATGATGTTTTATACTTATTTTTAAGGATTGAGTGAATTAATTTTGGTTTATATTTTTAATGTTAATTTTTAAGAAAGAGTGTATACCTTTATTCTTGTGTATACACCCAAAACATCAAAGTTTTTGAAAGGGAGTAATAAATTATAAGAAGATAGGAAAATGGTTAAAGATGAAATAGTTGACCTTAGGTTTGAGGATGCCATACTTCCTAAACTGTTCCCTCACGACTCTGTTGTATATGAAAGCAGCTCCTCTGAATTGCGGCAAAACCAACCATGCCACCAACATTAGCTTCGCCGTGTACCATATCGGTATCCTATATACATTTTCACAAAAAAAAAAAAAAAATCAAGTTTTGTTTCTCACATTATTATTATTTTATTTTATTGGTAAATTATTTCTCACATTATTACCAGAACAAATAAAAACACATAGTTAGTATTATTGTTACCACTCTAGGAGAGATTGAAGGATGAGTTCCGAGAGAGTTAAAAAAGAGTAGAGAATCCAATAAGCAAGCCACTGCTCATCATCTGCTTTTGATGGGCTCTCAATTGCTAGCACCGACGCATATCTTATTATAAATAAATAAAACAATCTAAATTAAATATTTGAAATAAAACGAAACAAAATGTGTATTTATCAAACAAACAATACGAAATTACTTTTTCGTAGAAAAAAACAATACGAAATTACTTACAACGGATAAAGCAGCATCACCACAGGACTGCATATATGGTCGTAAACAGTAAACAAAACACGAAATCACGTCGTTATTTTAATAATAAAAATAATATTATAAAAGAAAAACAATCCAACCATAAATTGATGGAATAATATGAAATATCAAACAAGTACCCAGCAATGGAATGAAGAGCAGAGAGGGAAGTCCAAAACTTAGTCATTCTAAGAGGAAAACAAAACCAATCAAAGGAAGAAGTTGAGAGAAGTTTCGAAGCCCTTTTGTTTTCTGAAGCAATAGAAGGAGATCTTCTTATTTATAATATCAAACTTAGACATTAAAACGGTTTGGCACGTGGTTCAGCCCCTGGTTTAAGCGGGGACGACCATATTTCGATATTTTGGATACCAAACCGATGAAATTAGTTTTGTTTCAAATTAATCATATAAATAGTCGATCAGAATCGAGTTTATTAGTCCGGTTTAATGATTTTGGTTCGTTTGGGTGGCTTTAGTTTCAATGAGTATTACCGGACACGTGGGCTGGAGAGACAGACAAGAGGTATCAGATTCTAACTTGAGCGTGTCCGACATGTCACCGGCCAGTAGAGGCCCGATGTCGGTGGGATTCTCTTTATTGTGATTTTCCATGCTTTCCTACTATTGATTTATCATTAATTACTCAGCAAATTAGTTTAACTAGTCAATTAACTATATTCTCTTTGTCCAAAAATGTATGTTTTAAAATTTTGATACTTGTTACGAAAACATATAAAATTTTAGTTACTAATTCATTTTATTTTATAATTAACTATTCTCTACTATTTTTAATAATAAAACTTTAATAAATAATTATATTTTTGTAAAAGTTTATAATTTATTATTAACTAATATATTAAAATGTATTTTTGAAATATTTTTCTTTTTTAAAACATGAATCTTTTTGAAATATAGACAATATAATTATGTCAAGTATGTATTGTTGTTATACCTCAATAGACAACTATTATAAGTATAAGACAAGGATTTATGAAAACAAAAATTTGTAGTTTAATATGCTATAGAATTTTGAAGAAATATCAAATATATAACTATGCTAAACAATTTTGTTGAAAATTATATATAATATTTCTTTCATATACTTCTTTCATTTTCTTTTGCAAGTATTAAATACTTTTTTCAACTACATACATGGAAGAAAAGCACACGCAACCATTTGAGATAACACATTTGAGATATAGAATACCGTAATGAAAACAAAAAAAAAATATTGAAGATACAAATATGTTTTTCAAATGAATGAATGTTAATATAATTTTTCAAAAAACTGTTAGGAACCAAAATTTAAAAGTTATTTGTACTGAGTATTTTTTGTTGTAATATGAAGAGAAAAGTGGAAATATTTTTTAGATTTTAAAAAATAAAATGTAAGAGGAAAAAGCTTTATATTGATTACGATAAAAGAAATTTCATACTATAAATATAGTATTTTTTTATCAAGAGTCAATAGTTTGTGAAGATATTATAGAAAATGAGTGAGAGAAATTTTTATGCAAACTATATATGTGCGTGCTGCCACCGGACTAAGCCGGACTTGAGTCTTCGGTCTTAGATCTTGGTGATTATGGACTGAAGTCCACAATAAAATATATTTTTTGGAACAAATTTATAGTAAATCCTAACGATTTGTATCTAATTAATCGATACAAATCTAAACGTTTTAGATTGTGTCAAGATAATTACGAAATATTTATGTTCCTCATCTCGCGCGACAAACAAGAATATTCCAGAATAATTTTCCGTTATTGTTATCCTTAGCTTGACGATCAAGCTTCCTTCCCATATAAATAAGCACATATTCTCTTTGTTATTATATATGCTTTAATGCAATTAAAAAGTAGTTCCAGCAAAAAACCATAGTCGTCTTCTTAAGTAAGTTTCAAGAATATTCTTAGTAGTTACTATTCGTATATTCTGTTTTCGGGTATTGCAAAACAGTCTCGTCACGATTGTATCATAGGATTCAAAAATCGCACAAAACTGTCACACTTTACGGGCAATTTATTGAGTTAAGAAAAAAGATCAAATCTCGACTCTATGAATGCGTTTATTCTTTAACGATATCATAAACGTTTTATATATTTATATTATCGTTTCATTCGATTTATGTTTCGTGATTTCCAATCAGTATTTTCACGGTCCTACAATCTTAACTCAATAAATTCGCTTCCTGCGTATCGCTTGAATCAGATTGAATATTGCGAACAATATTTCTATAAAAACGATTTTATAAAATATTTTTTAAAATCAATCTGAAACGATTTGCGAATGCTCTTTAGCTATTCTACAAAACGTTTTGATCAATAAGAAAAAACATATAACTAAAAAATTTACGCGACAATCTCTGACAGGTTCACAATCTCGTTTTTCTAATCCTAAAAAATTATATACTTTTGATTAACATAGCGTTTAAGAACATCTTAAAGACGAATTTTGGGAACGACTATTAAATGTTTAAGAACATTTTATGTGATTCTGAAACGTAAATTGTATAGCGACTTAAAAAATTTAATCGCTTATTGAATTAAGTCCTCAATCTTACTACGGTTTATCTTTTGTGAACAGATTCAATCATGACTGACGTTAATAACAATACACAACTCACTGGGGGCAACCGGTGCAATCAGTGATAGTTAATCACTTGAAATGCTACCTACAACAATTTTGTATGTTCCTAATAACATAAACGGACTTCAGCCTGACAAGTTTAATGGTACAAACGTCAAACAGTGGCAGCAAAAAATGCATTTCTTTCTGACTACTCTGAATTTAGCTCGGTTTCTTACTGAAGTCAAATCAGTGCTACCTGCGGATAATACTGATCAAAAGGACGTTTGCTATCCTTGAAGCATGGAGACATGAAGACTTATTATGCAATGGTTACATCAAAACTGGCTGGTGGACCAATTGTTCAGTGTTTACAGTGAGGTTGAATCTTCCAAAGATCTATGAGATGCTTAAGAAAAGAAATATAAGTCCTTCAATGTAGGTTCTCGGAAATTTGCTACTGGAAAATTTTTCAGATTCGTGATGGTGATTCACGACCTATGATGGATCAAGTACATGAGCTACAATTGATATGTCAAGAGATTGCTGAAGAAGAAATGAAGCTTTGTGAGTCTTTCACAGTAAATTGCTTCATCGAAAAGCTTCCTCCAAATTGAGCAGAATGAATCACTAAAACATGAAAAGAAGGGTCAATTCATACCCACGATGTCAATGTTGCTGAGCATAAGAATAAGGGTAAAGGGAAGGCAATACTCCAAAAATCTGAGCCGAATAAGTTTTCTCAAGAAGCACCCACGAGCTTTCAAGAAACAAGCTCAACATCCCATGAACAACAAATTCGCTGGAAAGTGCAACTACTATGGTAAGATATGACATAGATCCTCGGAATATCACAGAAAGGCTATGGGAAAAAATCAAGCAAACCTAACTGAAACTAATATGTGCGTTGTGGTTACAGAAGCAAACATGGTTGAAGATAACTTCAACGAATGGTGGTACGACACATATGTCACCACACACATCTGTGTTGACATAGAGATGTTAGTACATATCAAAAATCTAAAAACGACAATCAAGTGAAAATGGGAAATATCTCTCAATCCAAGATTGAAGGTACTAGAAAAGTTGTGTTGAAGATGAGTTTTGGAAGGGAGGTTACTCTGACCAACGTGAAGCATAGATCTTTCATGAGTAAGCACGACTTTGGAATCAACTTCGAATATGATCAGCTGATCCTCGGGAAGAATGATATATTTATAGGAAAATTTTTTGTTAAGAATGGAGTTGTCAAAATGTATGTGATGACAGTCACTCAAAAAAAGATATACCTGATTTCAATGGTTCAATGAATAAGAATCCAGTTGCTTATATCGTTGAGTCTTCTAATATTTGACACGAAAGATTAGGACATGTAAACTATATGTTTGTACAAAGACTAATGAACTTGAACATGATCCCAAAGTCTAAAATAAACAAAGAAAAATGTGAAATTTGTGTCCAAGCAAAACTCACGAAAACACCATCACCTCGCGTTGAACGAACAACTGAACCTCTAAATTTAATACACACTGATTTACGCGACTTGAAATATTTACAAACCAAAGGCGGTAAATAGTTCTTTTGACTTTCATAGACGATTGCACAAGATATTTCTATGTCTACTTATTAAAAAGTAAAGATGAAGTCTTGGACAAATTCAAAGAATACAAACATGAAGTTAAAAACAGCTCGAAAAGACACTATTAAAATAGTCAAAACATTTAGAGGAGGTGAATATAATGAACCTTTCTATGCGTTTTGTATACAAAGTGGCATTATCCATCAAACCACTGCTCCCGACTCACCATAATCAAACGGAGTTGCAGAAAAAAAAAACTTTGAAAAAAATGATGAATGCAATATTGCAGAAATCCGATCTAGCCCAAAATCTGTGGAGGAGGGAGAAGAGGAAAGCACTGCTCACTACAAACTATATCATCAACAAAATACTTCATAAGGTAACTGGCAAAAGTGCATTGTGCTTCAACAATTAATATGAGTGGGTTGTTTATTACTCTATTTCCTACTCTATTTTGCAGTAAATTATAGAGTGGGTTGGAGATGCTCTAAGAAGTAGGGATGGGCAGTTGATCAATTGTTGACACATTCATTAATGTTAAAACATGTATATTGCAGACTAAAGTGCATTGTGCTTCAACAATTAATTGCTAAAAAAGTTGTTAATATCTAAAATCACATTGATTTTGGATAAGTCGTAAAAATTATGTATTCTTGTTTTCAATTCATTTGTACGAGTGCAACGGGTTCGTGAGATTAAGCTATCAATTTTTGTTTAATTGGAGATGATTTCGAAGCGCAAATCTCTGCAAGGAGGAAAACTTGTTTATATTACAATACTAACAATAATATGATCATCTAATTAGCTTGAAATAAATAAATAATCCCATTTTAACGAAATAAATAGATTAAAAATCCTAACTTCTTAAGCCAACGAGTTTACTACATCATGGTACAAGCGTTGGGGTTCTCGTCACTGAATATCTGTGGTGGATAAGCAAACATCTCCACAGGATACTTCGGTGGCTGGTATAGATATTCATTCTTCTTTAAATCCACCACTTTCTCACCCCCGTCTTCCTTAGTCTCTTTGGGTTGTTGTTCCTCTTCCTTTTTCTTCTTCTCTTTGTCTTTTGTTTCTTTTTCTTTCTCCGGTGGTTTTGGCGACGGATCTTGATTGACAACCTCAGCATGCTTCCCTATTTTCTTGTTAACGTACTCAGCTAGCTTTTCCTCTGTAAAAACTCCTTTCACGCTCACTTGTGATGCTTTAAAATCTGGTTCCACACACTCCACTCCTATATATGAAAATGTTGTTAATTGCTTTGTTTTCTATAATACAATATTCAAGGAATTAATAACTGAAGAAAGTCGAACTTCCAAAATTGCATTACAAAATGTCAAATCCACTATCGAATGTGCAAACTAATTTCAATACTTAGCCACCAATGTAGTTCTTTGGCCCTTAGAACTGGATTAGTTGATAGCATTTCTGCATATATCTATCAAGCATAAATATCCACACTTTCTACTAGAAACAACATTTTGTGCAACTTATAGTTAGCATACACATACGTACTGAAAATTTAAAATGACTAATATCCGCATACGAGGAATGTATACACTAAAAACAGTGTTTAGCACTTTGAAATCCTTGGGAAATATAATAGGTGAAGTAAATCCAAAGCACTTGACTTAAGTTGACTCGATTCAAACCCACTACAGTTTCATGTAACCTTGAAATGCTAAAAGAAACCAAAAAAAAATGTTAGTAAAGAGGAAAATTTGGTTGCTATATATGACTACAATAACAAATAATCTGGTGAATGAGTTTCTTTTTAAAAGAAGAAATGCTCTAAGGTCTAAACGCATGGTCTTGTTTATTGCTGTTTTTAAAAGGGCCAACATAGTACACACAATTTAAAAGATGGAATCAACTTATGACATACATAAAGAGTCCAAAACATAATGTCCCAATTAAGTGTGGTCAGAGATGAAACTTCGATTCAATAGGAGTCATACCCAGTTGAGAATATTATCAATATTTTTTTTTTTTGAATAATAAGATGAAAAAGAAAACAAACCTTTCATTCTCATGATTCTCTTTTGGATCTCAATGGCACATGCTTCACAATGCATGTGAACTCTCAGCACCACTGTCACTACCTGTTTTTCTCATTTCCCACAAATGTTAATGTTAATTACACAAAATCAACTTACTTTCTTCAAATTACAAATCTAATCCCCAAAAATCTTAACCTCTTCTTTTTTCTCTTGAGGTTTTGGTTTCTCCTCTTTTTTCTCTGGTTCATCTGAAACCGGTTTAGGCTCTGGGATAGGAGAAAGGAGTACCACTTCACGGTGGCTCTTTCGTTGCAATCTCTGCAATATTTTTAGTGGATCTGCCTTCTCTCCTTTCACCACAACTTTACTAGTTTTACAGTCAGTTATTACATCCTCCACCCCTAATCACATTTTCAATTATCCCAAAATTAACTAAGCCATTACACAAATGGCTATGAAAGAAGTGTGTTTAGTTGTACCTTCAAAGCCTTTGAGACATCTATGGATTTTCTTAGCACAACCTTCACAATGCATAAAGATCTTAAGAACAATCTCTTGAGGTTCTTTCTTCTTCTCTTCTTCTTTCTTATCATCTGTTTTTTTCACTTGTGCCTCTTCAGCTTTTTTCTCCATTTTCTCTTCTGATTTCTTCTTATCTTCCTGAAAATGGTAAAAAAAAAAAAGAAGAAGAGAGAAATAAGTTTAGCAGTAGTGTTTGGCTTTGTGGATCTGGAAAAGTTTGAAATAAAACCTCTCCCATTGATTTTAGTGTCAGTGTTGACTGTTCAGACTTGAGACAGTTTTTTAGTGACTCACTTATTTAAGTTTTTTTCCTCTTCTTTCAACGGACTTGAGAGAGATCTAGTTATATAAAGACACATCCTATTTCTTTTCTTTCTTTTTTTACCCCACAGGTACAGCGAATTTATGAGTATTTTTCCCACCCAATTATTCATAGATTTTGTAGATCTTTTTAAAATAATGATTCTCAGTGTTTTGTTTTAACTGAATTTTGTTTCTTCCCAGTGTTTTTGGCTCTTTTTGTATATTGGACCAATCTTGGGTATTCTCTAGCGCTGAAAATCTGAATTATTACCTGCAAGGTTAGCTCTGTTTGACCCGCTACCAGGTGGATGCGGGTCAACAAATTTGAAAATATGTGAATGTGAATGTGGGTTGAAGATTTTTTATGCGGGGCGGATGCGGGTCGGTTAAATTTAAGTCGCGAGTACCTGTCAACCCGCAAAATTAAAATAATAATAATAATAATAATAAGTTTGTTTTAAAAAAAAATATGATTTTTTAGAAAATAATAAATAAAAATTTCAAATATAAACAAAAATATAATAAAATTAGAATTAAAATATATTATCTATATTATTTTTTTAAAAAATAATAATTATTTATTAAATAATCATTTTTATTATTATTTATATTACATGCGGGTCCCTCAGATTACCCGTTAATTTAGCGGGCGGGTGTGGATAAATTTTTTTCTACTCGCGGATCAAGCGGATCAAATTTTTGAACCAAAAAATATCTCGACCCGTTAATTTAGCGGGCGGGTCGACCCACAAACCCAGCTTTAGTATTCTTTAACATATTGTTTCCAAAATTCGAATACAGTTTTAAGCTAAGCCATTGGCAGAGCATTAGTATAAGCCTTATGTATTTTAATCTTTATTATTCAATTAGCAATTGTTAGAAAAACATTTAGAAAAAGATTTACTAAATACTAATACTCTCTAAATGATATATGCTAAATATTTTTATATGAAGCTTTTAATAGAGCATTTGCATTTATAATTTATAAAAATAAAAAGTATAAAAGTAATTTATTTTAATCAAAATATCACAAATTATGTTTAAATCCAAAAATGGGTCGGACACCGCAGGTAATAACCCAAATTCCCATGCTTAGCCGCGAAACGGATGTCGATCAATTTTTTTATGCGGAACAGATATGAGTTAGCATATATTAAATCCTGGATATCCGTCAATTTACTAAATTTTTATTAAAAATGTTTTTATTATTATCTATTTTTATTTATAAATACTATATAATTTTATATATACTAACTAAAATTAGTTAATTATAAGAAATACACATTTAATTTTTATACTATACAATTTCTATTATTGAAAATACTTTTTTCAAATTAAAAATTAAAAATATATTTTTAGTTTAATTATTATGATCTGGAGATCCCGTGGATGGATCAATTTTGTTTTAAGAAAAAGAAATCTAACATGTGTGAAACGGATCAAACGGGACGGATCAGACTTGTTTTCTCAGTCCTCTATGTGACAATGGTTTATAATAGGAATGGAAGTTAGGGTACTTATTCAGTTTGGTTCAAGTATATTTGTGTTTTGAGTTTTCGACGTTAAAATTTCAGTCCCATACAGATATTTATAAATTGTGTTTCGTGTTCGATTAAGATATTTGCGGGTTCAGTTCAGATTTGGATAACCCGTTTAAATTTTTTAAAAATTTTAAAACTCATACATACTATAAATTTCTCAAAAAATATATAAACAATAATAATATATAACATATAGATATAAATAATGTATGTCAAAATACCTAAAATTGACATAAAATTAGTTTAGCTTGAATATTTGGATGGAGAATCAATATATTTCAAATATTTTTGGTTTTTCAGTATTATTTAAGTATTTTAGATATTTAATTTTGACTATTTTATATATTTTACAGTATTTTGGACAACTTTAAAATATTTTATATATTTTGGATATTCTTTTAGATATTAAATTGAAAAATAATTAATATATTTAAGTATATAAATCTGATTTATATATCTGAAATAATTTGGCCCGAGTCCGGTTTAGTTCTGATATTTCAGATAGCAAAATTTTGAACTCATTCGAATCTTTAATCAGTTTCACATGATACTATTTTTTGGATACAAAAGATATATGAATTTAGTGATTTTAAATATTTTCATATTCAACCCAAACCCACGGTCGAACCGATAAACTCTATGACAAGTTTGGTTTTAACAAAAAAAATCATTATTTAAAAACCTGATAAAACTCGATAAAAACCCAAAAAATGATACTAACATGTGATCCGACAGCGGTGACCCGGTAAAAACCCAGAAACTAGATAATATTTTCTAAAAATTTTGATTAAATTTTTATACACTTTTTAATATTACAGAATATAATAAACTACAAGATTTAGGACTCTTTAGATTTTGATGAAATTTGTACTATGTCATTCAAAGAAAATAAGGTAAAAGATAATTAAGAAAATCAAAATTTATTAATATTACAGTACTTTTTTGAACATAATATTACAGTATTACACTATTATTTTATTTTTGTTATTGGTAATATATTATAAGTTTGTATTATTAATTAATGTGGATATAAAATTTAATTTTATATTATTTAGTTTAATTATTTTTATCCTTTTAAAGCCAGAATTATTATTTTTTATTCAAATTAATTAAATAATTTATTTTTAAGATGGATAAAAACTGAAATTAAAACTATATTTTATAATATTAAGTTATATTTAGTTATATTTTATAAATAAACTTGATATCTTTTTATATTTTTAATGGTTAATAATATTAGAGAAAATTTTTTGGATAGCTCTTTTTAGTTTATTTTCATAAAAAATAGTTTTCAATGAAGAAAATGACTAAAATAAGTTTTATTAAATGGTAAAATATGCATTTATACTCATAGGATTAACTAATCTAAATTTAAAATTCAGAGTTAAGAGGTGAGTTTTGAAAATGAGTTCCAGATTTCAAAAAAAAAAAAAATTAAAATATTTAAAAAAATAATATTTTAGTTATTTTATTTTTCGGTTTATTTAAGAGAATTGTTCATAACATCATGTTCATATATAACAATATATTATAATTTATTAATTTATTGATTGAATCCTGATCGATCTAATGACTCGGTGACTGAGAAAGTAATTATGTCCAAGTCCAGTTTACGAACATTGTCATTTTTATAAATCATAAAAAATTAAAATACTTTTTTCATGAAATGAAAGGAGTATAATTGTTTTGGAAATGGCAGAACATAACAATAGATGTAAATTCACATGCATGAGTCTTTTTTTTTTTTTTTTGTAACTGGCATTCACATGCATGAGTCTTCAGAAATATGCATGAGTCTTCAGAATGCACGTTGGATGACAGATGGTATTCTTTCGATTCAGAAGAAGCCAAAATGCCCCCTCGAGATGATTGGAATCTATTTTTCTTAACGAAGATGATTTAAAAAAATCTTAAACGAGTAAATCCATGATTTCACTTTATCCCTTTATATTAAATAAACAAACTTGCGTAAAATAAAAGAAGGTAAAAAGAAATTGACAAACTTTCTCTCTCTAGGTGAATTTTTAGATTTGAGCATACCTCTGGCTTTCGACGGCGCGTGAGCGTCCATACTGACGCCGGAGGGTCCCTTTCTCTCCTCTAGCCGCTCATCTTCCTTTTGCTTTATTGTCACGTCCTTCACTCGCCTCGTCTTGTCCGTTGCTCTGTCTCTGGAGGCTCGTCGGTTTCGTCTTCGCTACAGAGAAGCTCTGGCTTCGGCGCAGGTCAGCTAGATGGTGGAGTCTCAGCACGGGGTTCGTAAGCTCGTGTCCGGTGGAATCGGTTTTTAGGGTTTTGCAGGGAGTTCTTTATGCTTACTGGAGGGACGACGGCTCGTAGAGGAGGTAGATTAACTCATCGTTTCGCTTAATCTTTGGGCGTTGGCTTTGATTTCGTTCGGGGGTGAGTGGTATAGGGTTCAGGGCAGTCGTCTTCTCCTTGGTGTCTCGGAAAGACGCGCTATGGTCATTATGTATCTAGAGTGCCTTGGAGGTTCCTTTAAACTCAAGGTCGTGCTTAGCCTCGGCTCTGGCGTGTGTTGGAGGTAGTGGTGTTTGGTGCGAGTTGTGTTGTTGTGGTGCAATGGTGGGGACGTCGTCTATGGCATGTCCGTCGCGTTGTGGCGATGCTCCACTTGATCTTTCTCCTTCTTCTCGGCTCATCGTTTCAGCCAACCAGTCTACTCTGTCGGCGGACTTCTTTATGGTTCTTGCTCCAATGCTTTGTGGTTTGTTTTGAATCGTGCCACCGATTCATAGTGAGACAGTCTAAGCTAACCCCTATCCGGTTCTCGGAATGGGCAATTGTCAAGGCGTCTGAGGGTTTTTGTGTCAAAGGAGTCTCCTTTCTCTTGGTGACGCAATTGGTTCCTCAACACATCCCAGTACTGTGGCTTTGCAGGTTTTGGAGTTTAGCTGGTTTGATTGGCTGCTTCTTTTCTGTGCCCGAATTTTTCTTTTGTTCGTGGATTGGAGGTCTTCACCGGTCTTCTGTTCCGAGCAGTCCGAGGCGTGTAGGAGACTGTACAGGCGGTTTGTGAGCGGTTTTCATCTTGGTTTGTTCTCAAATCCCTCTTCTACATTGCTTGTGCGTTATTGGCGGTGACAGTTATAAGAATTCTCGGCATCCGAGGCAACGAGGAGAACCTCAGGTTTCAGTGGCTAACATCGAAGGCAGAGAACGGCTTGATTCTTAAGGATTTTAAAATCAACTAAGCTGAATGTGTCGAGTTTAGTGGGTGGGCGAAGCTCAGTTGTAATATAATGATTTAGGATCTTTTGTTCTGATCGAACTTGTAATCCGAACTGATTGTCCGGTTTTCGGGATTAAAAAAAAAAAAAAAAACTCTATTAAATAAACAACGAAGCTACTTGAGAATTACTTTATTTTAACAATGCATAGCCGACATTCCGAATATTTCTGGAACGGTAACTAAGGGATTCCTCCCTAGTCCCTACGCCAATTAAAACAATAGAAGAGGCATATATTTTCTTCTTTTTTTTTTTTACAGATAACAGAAATAGACTAATAGTAAAACAAGAAATCATAAAATAAAACAAAATGTAAAATTACAAAACAAATCAAAGTGTACTACCGTTCTTGTTAAAAAATAGTGTAATTCTGCATATTAGAAAATGCGATATTGTTTTAACTTCATTAAAACTTAAATTTGGTTTTACAAAAGATATTCAAATTAATGCAGAGAAAGAAAAGATTTTTTTAAAAAAAATTTAGGAGGTTCGAAATCGAATCCTATATTTTTGAAACATAAACCATAATATATATTAATATTGTCCTAACGGTACACTCGAACCGGAGATGCTTCAAAATAAGAAAGTTTACACAAGCCCATTAAACTTAACAGTTCAAAACAAAACCAAAATGTAAAAAAGATGTTAATCTAAGGTCTCGATCTCCATATCATCTATATATTTTGGTGTCATGGGGACTTCAATTTGCTCAAATGCTGGTGATATATATATTTTCAATAGACTAAATTATTCCTCAAAAAAAAAAAAAAAAAAAAAAAAAAAAAAAAAATTATTCCTCAAACTCCACCATTGCTCTTCTGTTTCTCTATCTTCTCACAATTTCAATCATCGTTTCTTATTTCCATATCAAATTTTTTTTTTTTTTTGGAACACATATTTCCATATCAAATATTTTGTATAAAATAACACTTGAGTATCTGTTTCAGAGCTTTATACAAGTCTGGAAACCAAACATTTATCATCAACAAAGGTAACAAATTATTGCAATATGTGTTTTCGTATGTTTGATATATCAATATACCATGACAAGAAAATCATTTTCAACTAAATTACATCCTTTTGACTGCCAGAAATAATAGGCACGTGAAACAATCAATTTTTTTAATAATTTTGTATATTCAGTAAGGTAAAATTTTGATGTTTTGTTCTCGAAATATATATAACTTCAGAAAATGGTTGAAAAATCGAAATATATTTGTGTGTTATGTACTTTTATGGGATGATGTTTCTATGTTACATGCTGATTTTTTACTGTTCTCATTGGATATATAATTTTTGATAGATATAGATGCTGAATGAATTATTAGATGTAACGCCTAAGAAGCATAAATTGCAAATTAAGAATTAGGAAAAGTATTAAAAGAACAAGACATAAAAAGTAAACAAGAAATTTTCTTATGTATATGCATCTCCTTCTAATAAATTTAAGTAAACTACCCATGTCATTTTAGTTCTATAAAGATTTAAGTTTATTTTTATTTGTAAGTAAAAAAATTCCCATAAGTAGCATAGATCAATACCAGTTAAATTATAAAAGAAAAAAAAAACAGTTATGAGAGATACGTGTTGAAAAGAGTAACGTCAGAACCCAACTAAATACTTTACTTAAACATGGCTGATTCAAATTGGTCTGTATTTTTTTATTTTAAAAATAATTGTAAAAAATGATATATAATTAAAAAAAAAATAATTTAAGCTATTGATCACAAATTTTTCATTATGAGCTTTTTAAAAATTTTAAATAATTTATAATTATTTTTAAAATTCAAAAATAACATATACGGAAAAATCCAAAATTTCATTATATAATTACTGTAATTGTTTATTTTTCATAATAATATAAAATTAAATAAAAAAAATTTAAATTTTTCATATATGTTATTTTCAAACCGATTTAACTAAAATCCCATCGGTTAGGACTGCACAGCCGACTAACAGTTCGACTAGGCACCAACTATAGATTAAACATTGTGTTTACTTCATACACTGAAAAAGTATTGTATACTAGGTGGTCTTTCTCCTTGAGAAGCATTAAATTTTAAAAATTACTTTATAAAACTAAAAATGTAGCTAATAAATCCAACTATAATTTTCATGGAATAAACATTGTATATAAAAATATTTTTACATATTATTACTTATTTACCTTCTTTTACAGATTATAAAATAATAAATATATATTAAATAATTTAGAAGTCAATAACTATTACATATGTAATTAAATTGATGCATACACATAAATAAAAACAATAATTGTTATTCACTTACAATCATTTTATGAAAAATAAATTTAAGAAATCATTTTTATCTATTTTATATGATGCATAATTAAATTAAAATAATATTAACATATACATATAGTATATTTTTAACATTGTTATTTATTAAATGAAACTCTCTATTTATATGGTTTTATGACCATTTGTACTTTTAATAACAAAATTGTCAATCTGGAGTATTTAATACTTTTGGTAGTTTATAATCATTTTTAAAGTCAATGAAAATTTTGAAATTAAAATATTAAATTCTCAATATATTCAATGCAAATTTCAAATTTTAATATTAATGTATTTTATATAGTATATAATTTAGTTTAAATGATACTAAATATATATATATATATATATATATATATATATATATATATATATATATATATTTGATCTAAGTATATATTAAATGAGACTTCTTACTCATATGGTTTGATGATCTTTTGTATCTTGTTTATGAAATATTGTTCAAACCAAAATTTTATTGCTTCTGTGTAGTTTCGGTTTTCCGTTTTTGGTAAATATCTTTCTTAAAAGAAGAAAAAGAATCAGTAAATCATTATAGAAGATTTAGGTTTACTCGATTTGGTTGAACTAAAGTATTTCATATTTCAGTTTTGTATAAAATACTGTTCCAATCCAATGTTCAAAAGTATTCGATTCAGTTTGGTTATTATGTATTTATAACTTGGATATAAACGATTCAGTTTGGTTATTATGTTTTATTATGTATTTATAACTTGGATATAAACTCGACAACAGTCCTTGCAGATATGTTGATGCAGTGATGACAATCCCAAAAGGTGTATTGTACCCAATGTGTGACATGAATCTTGCTTTCAATAGAGAGCTTATTGGACCTGCTATGTATTTCGGCCTTAAGGGCGAAGGCCAGCCTATTTCCCGGTACGATGACATGTGGGCTGGTTGGGCAGCTAAAGTGGTGTGTGACCACTTGGGCTTTGGAGTCAAGACCGGTCTGCCTTATGTGTGGCGCAACAAAGGGAGTAAGTAACAAGGGACTTCACTGGCAAGAAGATATGATTCCTTTCTTCCAAAACGTTTGTCTCTCCATAGAATCCGACACTGCCACTAAATGCTATATGGAGTTGTCCAAGATGACAAAGGAGAAGCTTACTAAAGTTGATCCTTCCTTTGAGGAATTGGCTGATGCAATGATTGCTTGGTCTGAGGCATGGGAGAAGCTTAACCCGCCAGTTGTGGATGGAAAAGATGTCACGACATATAATTTTTTGCCATTCTTTTCATTTTAAAAAAAAACTATAAAACAAAAATATTCTTTATCAAAATTGGTAAGAAATAATAAATAATATTTTTTATTTTTGTTCTCTTCAGTATTTTCCTTTTTATTTGTATTATCATTTTAATGGTCACCTTTTAGGGTCTAAATTATTATCAAAATACAAAATATTGCATAGATAATTACATTCACCAAATAATAAGGTGGATACAACTTGTTGTTACAACAAACTTTGTTCGCATATGCTTTTACAAATGTTCAACAATTAAGATGAATAAAAAAAAGTATTTAACATTAATATGAGGAAGGTTTTATACAGCAGTAATTTTATCTGTCAACGGATAAATTAACAAATAAAAAATATTTAAAATTAATTATTTGTCATATGTTGACTTTTTCGTGTTTATAAATGTACTTATGAAAAATGTGGAAATCATGGTTTTTCACACATACTAAATTTTTATTATTATAAATACATTATTTTTAGATTAATTATTTCATATATTTTTTAAAAAATTTATAATTTATTATTATTACTTAATAAACGCATTGAAAACATAAAATATCATTTTTGACATTAAAATGTATCTATCAAAAATATTTTTTCTAGAATATATTTTTTTTTGTAACAAAGGGAGTAGGAACTATAGATATATGATTATTTATTAAATTGGATCAGAATCAAATAAAAATGATTATTCTGCTATATGATTATATATCTGAAAGTATAGTATTGAAAACTATACTATTCTGTGAACCAATAAGTTATATAATTAACACCATAGATCATAAGAAACAATGTGTAAGATTTAGAATTTGACATTGTCTAATAACATTTTTCTAAGAAAAAGATCATAAGACATTCAAATTATCAAAAACAAAATAAACA